>CM075941.1:55425781-55488979 GCA_038030265.1 Corythucha ciliata | reverse complement strand
GGTCCAAAATGGGGATTTTCAAAGGATTTGGGGTCATAGGGGTGTGGGGTGTCGATTTTCATGTAATTTCAAGCCGGATTTGACTACATCCATGAATAATAAACCCACAGTCGAAATAATAAGGCATTGTTCGATAATTCGCATCGTTTTTTGTTAAAAAACGTCAGTTTTGAAGTAAAATGTTCAGTTATACTAGAGTGAAATATTCAGTTTTTGGCTTATTATTTCTCAATAATAAGTCTTTGTAATCGTATCGCAAAAAATTTTTTTGACCCCCCTCAAAATTTGCAGTTTTACGTTTCAAAGTGCGTAGAATCCAAATCTGCAATACAAAAAAAAATGTCCGTCCGCCGTCCGGGCCATATCTTGCCCTAGGATTGCTCGAAAAAACTCGTTCTTTCGCACATAGACTCCATTTGGGGTCTAGTTGGTCCTAACATCTGATCAGTTTGATCAAATAACCTCCTTGGGTTTTATGGGCCAAAAGCGGGTCCAAAATGGGGATTTTCAAAGGATTTGGGGTCATAGGGGTGTGGGGTGTCGATTTTCATGTAATTTCAAGCCGGATTTGACTACATCCATGAATAATAAACCCACAGTCGAAATAATAAGGCATTGTTCGATAATTCGCATCGTTTTTTGTTAAAAAACGTCAGTTTTGAAGTAAAATGTTCAGTTATACTAGAGTGAAATATTCAGTTTTTGGCTTATTATTTCTCAATAATAAGTCTTTGTAATCGTATCGCAAAAAAATTTTTTTGACCCCCCCTCAAAATTTGCAGTTTTACGTTTCAAAGTGCGTAGAATCCAAATCTGCAATACAAAAAAAAATGTCCGTCCGCCGTCCGGGCCATATCTTGCCCTAGGATTGCTCGAAAAAACTCGTTCTTTCGCACATAGACTCCATTTGGGGTCTAGTTGGTCCTAACATCTGATCAGTTTGATCAAATAACCTCCTTGGGTTTTATGGGCCAAAAGCGGGTCCAAAATGGGGATTTTCAAAGGATTTGGGGTCATAGGGGTGTGGGGTGTCGATTTTCATGTAATTTCAAGCCGGATTTGACTACATCCATGAATAATAAACCCACAGTCGAAATAATAAGGCATTGTTCGATAATTCGCATCGTTTTTTGTTAAAAAACGTCAGTTTTGAGTTAAAACCCGTTATTGTTTGGTTACCAAATGTTTAATTTTTACGTCTCTCAGACAAGACGTTGATGAAAAGACGGCCACCCTGTATATTTGAATGCCAAGTAACGATTTCCGGGGAAATCGAATTGTATGATAATAATAATAATAATAATAATAATAATAATAATAATTCTTCTTTATTCTTTTAACCTATTACTATAGGTGATCGATTGCGTCACATAACACTTCCTTGGTACTATAAGAAACAAACAAACAAATAAATAAATAAATAAATAAAAAATAAAAAGTCCAAGAAATCAAACAATGGAAGTAATCCAGTCCTTGAAATCCACAGTCTTGTACGTAGGAAAATTCAATAGATATTTCTTGCAAACTTTCCTAAATCTTCCCATGTCGCACTCTAATCTAAGCTTTTCAGGCAAGGAATTGAACATAGTTATACCTCTGTGTTCTACACATTTTGTCGCAAATTTAGTTTTCAGGCCTTTCAAAATAAGTTTGCTTTTGCCTCTTGTTTGATATTCATGCACATCTCCATGTTTTTTGTATGAGCTCATATTGACTCTAACATAACTTAATAAGTTCAACACATGCAGGGAAATACAAGTGAGAATTTTGTGCTTTCTAAAGTACGGCTTACAACTCATTCTTTTCTCAAGTTTAAACATATTTCTAAGAGCTCTCTTCTGAATCTTAACTATATTTTCTATTCCTGTGGTGTTACCCCACACCGTTATCCCATACAGTTGCGCCTGAAATAGGCCATAATAGGCTGTCAATAAGTCCTCCCGGCTCAGTTTCCCCGCCAGCTTACTTAGCATAAAACAGGCCTTATTTAGTTTCTTTTTTACTACCCTCAATTGTTCCTTCCAGTTCAAGTTTGCATCAATAATTACTCCAAGGAATTTGGTATGACTCACTTGTGTTACATTTAAATTAACATGACCATCAAAACACAAATCAAGTAATGAGTCGTTCGTGATGCGGAATTCAATAAAATTAGTCTTTTCGATGTTCAATTTGAGTCTACTGGTCCCCATCCATATATCCAGTTCTTTTAAGCACTCGTTCATTTTACGTTTCAACTTTTCTGTTGATTTGTCCGATAACAAAATCGTTAGGTCATCAGCATACAAAATTGTTTCCCGTTCAGAAAACGCGCTAGGCAAATCATTGATGTACACAAGAAAGAGTAAGGGACCGAGAATCGACCCCTGAGGTACTCCCCGAGACACCACCATCTCCTGAGATATTCCCTCAGTATTATTGTTAACTTCTGTAAACTGTTTTCTCTCACTAAGATACGATACCAAGAGCTGTTTTATGCACCCACGAAAACCACACGCCTCTAATTTGGCTATTAAAATTTCGTGGTCCACTAGGTCAAAAGCCTTAGTTAAATCCGCAAAAACAGCTACCACCCTCTCTTTACAATCCAGTTTTTTCCTAACATTGTCAGATAATCTAATTATTGCTTGTTCGGTGGTTTTACCTTCTCTATAACCGTACTGACTTTTTGACAAAATTCTTCTCGTTTCCAACCAATTGAACATTCTCACATAAATACATTTTTCGATAACTTTGGACAAAATTGATAAAATTGCTACCGGCCTGTAGTTTTTCAAATCGTTTCTGTCACCTTTTTTATGAATAGGACATATTTTTGCTACTTTCAGCTGACTCGGAAAAACCCCATGATCAATGATTTCGTTTATAATGTATGTCAGTGGCCCAACGATAAATTCGGAAATAATTCTAATCATCGAATTACTTATTAAATCCGCATCAAGAGACTTCTTATTCTAATAGAAAAAGTCTGAATAGAATTGTCAGTTTTTGGATAGAAAATCAGGAATAGAAGGCTAAAACAGATAATTTCCGAACGAAGATGTTAGTTTTTAATGGATTACGACCCTTTTTTGTGAAAACTCAGTTTCCGGGGAAGAATTTGACGATTTATTGCGCTACCAGTTCTTTTGTTGGGGTCTCTAGTTTCCATAACGTCCGACATATTCTACCCAGCCTTTGGTCAAGGGCTGTCTACGCCCCTGCCTAGGAAGGTGTTTTTAAAAAAGTAAAATTATACAAGATCACTGTAGCACAGGTCTTGGAAAACGAAGTGAATAAAAATATATTCCCGACACTAATGCCCGTATTTATGAACGTTCCTTGACATTAAGGAACCCTTGAAATTCATTAAAACAGATGTTTTTATTGTGATCAAAACTGTTCTCAACGGTTCCTTGACTCAAGGAAGCTTCAAGGAACGTTCATAAATACGGACCTAAAGGTTCAATACTAACTATAAGTCCAAGAAAAAAAGTCAACGGACGAGGGATAGACTTGGGGAGAATGCTACTGAGTTCATTGGAGCGATAGTAGAACTAGTAAAGTGGTAACCTGCAAGAGACTCTAGCGCAGTGAAGCGATAGAAGTGACGAATGAAGAGGCGATTATAAGTGAAAAGGCATGTCACCGTTAGAGGGTCGGAACGGTGATTTCAATGTGGTCGTCACCGGAGCCAACAGTGACGGAGTAGTCACAGTGACAAAATCACCGACAGTGAAATCACACCTCACCTCTACCAAATAAGGCTATTCGCACCCTTAAAAGATAATTGACTCAATCGCGGTGCACCATTCGATCCCCCCCCCCTTCCACCGAATTACCAACTGAAGTGAAGGAGAGGGCTCAACCCTCCTGAGCCTGGGATTCACGACCGCTAAGGTTGAACAGTGTACAGTGTAAACCACTTCAGCCGCTCGTCAAAATACGCGGTTTTGCCAATGTTTTTTTTTTTTTTTTTTTTTTTTTTTTTTTTTTTTTTTTTTTTTTTTTTTTGTAAGTTTTGGTCATTTTAACCAGAAATTACCCAAGGACGGTTTTTAGGCTGAACGTTTATGTTTTCAAAGTGTTTCTATTTGAACTTGGCGTGGTTTATGAGACCCTTGGGCATTTAACACTAGAAAACCAAAGAGGTCAAAAGATAAGGGAGGGAGCAAGGTTGAACGCGCAGATTTTCAGGTTCATCGCTGTTGCGGATTTTGAGTAAAACGCGCGTTATGAGTGAAGTTTACCGCGTTATGAGACTTGCCGGTTCGTGTTTCCAGAGATCCAGTGCATGAAACAGAAAGAAAAGACATTAGCTTTATTTTATTAGTTGGTAAGATTGAATAGGGGCGTACATGACTTCGGATTGGCGCATTATGAAGAGACGCTAATAAGGGGGGGCTCCGTCTGCTGGACATGGAGTCGTTTTCTGTGAACCCCCTGTGGGGAGGGGTCAGGGGATCGCCCCGCCCCCTCCCGGATTTTCTGCGCGCACCGGGTCTCCCCCAGCGATTGTGGACGTGAGTCCTGCCCTGGCGGCGCTGGCTGGGAGGGCTCGCTCTGTGGCGTTGCTGGCTACCGCTGAGCTGACTGTTTATGGGGGAGACGGTAGGCCGCATTTGGTCAGAGCATTGATCGATTCGGGCTCTGAATATTCGTTAATCTCCTTAGCGTGTGCTCAGCGCCTTGGACTGCCGAGGGAGCGTTCTGGCATGGCCTTTACTGGCGTTGCCAACGCTCCTCTAGCTGTAGCGAGGGGAAAGGTGTCTGCGACGATTTCGGATCGTAGGCAGATTATGTCCCCTGGCATTTCTGTGGCCCTTCATGTCGTTCCCTCACCCCTCCTTGACTGGTGACCTTCCGGTCGTGGCGGTTTCTTCATCTGTGGTCGATGAGTTCTGTGCTCTGGGCTGGGCGGATCCTCGCTTTTATGAGCCCCGTCCTGTGGATATAATTTTGGGCGTGGCCGTGTTTTCCCAGGTGTTCACTGGTCGTACTGTGCGGGGCTCCACGTCGTCTCTCATGGCGTGGGAGTCGCTGTTTTGATGGGTCATTATGGGGGGAGACTTTTCTGCGCCGGAGTCCGCTCCTGCTCCATTGTTTTTTGCTACCCCTGTTATCGAAGAACTGAATCATAATATAAAACGGTTTTGGCAGGTAGAGGATGTGCCTCTCGCTAACCCCCTGAACCCTGATGAGGAGAAATGCGAGGAGCTATTCCGTGAATCTGTTGCCCGCTTGCCGACTGGGCAATTTTCTGTGGCCCTGCCTTTTAAGCGGGATCCTGGCTGTCTGGGGGACTCCCGTGTTCAGGCTGAGAAGCGGTTGTTGGCCCTGGAGAGAAGATTTGCGCGTGACCCCGAGCTGCGTCGAATGTATACTGCCTGTATGGCGGAATATCTTGAATTGGGGCACATGGAACCCGTGACTGAAGCTGAGGTGCCCGGATATTATATACCACACCACGCTGTGATTAAGGGTGCTGGGGGGGGGGAGAGAAAGCTGAGAGTCGTTTTCGACTCGTCCGCCCCGACGTCGTCTGGCCCTTCCCTCAATGACATACTGCACGCTGGACCCGCCTTACAAGCGGACATCGTGGCAGTCATACTAAATTTTTGGTTACCAACTGTGGTTTTTACGGCAGACACACGCCAAATGTTCCGCATGATTTTCGTGCGACCTGAGGATCGACGCTATCAACGTGTTTTGTGGAGGACTGATTCCTCTGAACCTATACTGGAATATGAGCTCACGAGGGTCACATTTGGTGTTTCCCCTTCCCCTTATCTGGCTATGCGAACGGTTCGGCATCTCGCTACCGAACACGAGGCGGAACATCCTGAGGCCGCCGAGGTGCTGCGGACTTCGACCTTTGTGGACGACATTCTGACGGGGGCTGATACCCTGGATGAGGCGCGGGCTCTGCAGCGCTCCCTGGTCCAGCTGTTGAACCTGGGAGGCTTTGAGCTTCGGAAATGGACCTCGAATGACCCGAGAATGCTTGAAGGGATTCCTGAACAGCATTTGGGCTGTGGCGTCGATCTGCGGTCGGAGAATTCTGACGTGGTTAAGGTCCTTGGTGTTCGATGGGATCCTGTGTCGGACTGTTTTGCCTATTCTGTGGCCTTTTCTGAGAATGCCTGCACGAAGCGACAACTGTTGTCCGAAATTGCCCGGATTTACGACCCGGCGGGCTGGTTGGCGCCTGTGGTGGTGCGTTTCAAGCTGTTTATGCAGGAGTTGTGGCGACTGGGACTGGATTGGGATGCTCGTCCGCCGGGGGCTGTACTGGATCGGTGGACACGGTTTGTGGAGGAGTTGCCGCGCTTGTCTGAGCTGAGAATTCCTCGGCATTTGGTTCCTGGGGGCTCAATATCCCATGAGCTCCATCTATTCTGTGACGCGAGTTCTGCAGCATGTGCCGCAGTGGCGTACTTGCGCGCTGTTTCGCCGTCTGGTGCGGTGACGGTGCGATTGGTTATGGCCAAAACTAAGGTGGCCCCCCTGAAGACTATGACCATCAATCGTCTCGAATTAGAGGCCGCCCATTTAGCCGTCCGTTTGTATCGGGCTCTGAAGAGCGAGTGGAAATTGAATTTACCCTTGGACTGTGTCTGGGCCTGGTCTGACTCGCGTGTGACTTTGGCGTGGTTGGCGACTGCGCCATATGATTTGAAGCCGTTCGTGGCGAATAGGGTCGTGGCTGTCACGGACTCTATCCTTGCTGAGCGTTGGCGGTTTGTTCCTGGGTCTGGGAATCCGGCCGATGTGGCATCGAGGGGCTGTAGTTCACCGGAGTTGGTGAACAATTCCGTCTGGTTTGGGGGGCCGAGCTGGCTAAGTGACGAGCCAGAATTGTGGCCCACTGTTCCTCTCTCATCCATTGGGGAACCGTTGCCTGAGGTGCGTTCGGTTCCGGTTTTTGTGGTTCGCGAGGAAAGGTCTGAGTTTCTGCCCTGTTCCTTGCTCTGTGTATATCTGGAAAATTTTTCCTCCTACTTGAAGTCTGTTAGGGTAGGAGCCACTGTGAGGCGGGCTGTTTACAACTTTAAAAATCCTGGGGCCCGTCGCCCTTTTGATGCCGATCCTCTGAGTTATCTGGATATTGCTGGAATGAAAACTTGTTGGGTGAGGCACACTCAGGCGTCGGTTTTCGCTGAAGATCTGGCCGCCTGTAGGCGTGGAGATCTCTGTTCCAGTGCCTTGCAGAAATTAAGTCCCTTTTTGGATACTGAAGGGGTACTCCGAGTTGGGGGTCGTCTCCGTAATGCTGATCTGTCGGAGGAAGTTAAGCACCCCATAATTCTGCCAAAACACTGCCATCTGACACATGTTTACATTGATTATCTGCACCGATCAACCCATCATGGGGGTGCTTCGGTGATTCTTTCGCTGCTGGGACGTGAGTTCTGGGTGCTGTCGGCCCGGAGTGTGGTCCGACAGCGTGTATTTGGCTGTTTGAGGTGTTATCGTTTCCGAGCTAAGCCATTGGCACCCCTCATAGCGGACATTCCGGCTGCTCGAGTTACTGTGTCCAAACCCTTTACTCATACTGGGGTTGATTATGCTGGACCGTTTCAGTGCAAGGCGTCGACTCTGAGGTCTGCTAAGATACTGAAGTGCTGGGTCGCCGTATTCGTTTGTTTTGCTGCGCGTGCGGTTCATTTGGAGCCGGTTACATCTTTGTCTGAGTCTGGGTTTCTGGGAGCGTTTCAGAGATTTGTGGGACGCCGAGGCCTTCCTGAGATTGTGTATTCTGACTGCGGCACTAACTTTCAGGCCGCTTCCAAGCGTCTGGATGAGGGTGTGGATTGGCTTCGTCGAGTGGGTGCTGAGCCTTCCGTGGCTGGATTCTGCGCGGAAAAGGGAATTACGTAGAAGTTCAACCCCCCTGCCGCTCCACATAAGGGTGGTCTGTTCGAGAGTGCTGTGAAGTCTATGAAGATTCACTTACGTCGAACCGTTGTATCTGGGGTACCTACTTATGAGGAATGGGCTACCTTGCTATCCTCGATCGAAGCTGTGCTGAATTCTAGGCCCCTCGCGCCGCTGTCTGCGGACCCGACTGTCTATGACGTGTTGACTCCTGGTCATTTCCTGATTGGAGGGCCGCTGATCGCCCCCCCCCCCCTGAAAGAGGTGTTTTATCGGACACCCGTAATGTTCGTGATCGCTGGGCTGTGGTTCAACGCCAGCGACAGACTTTTTGGGATCACTGGTCGTCCGAATATTTGGGTGCTCATTAGAAGCGCCACAAGTGGAGTCAGTCCTGTGCTGGCCCCTCGGTGGGCGACCTGGTTCTTTTGAGGGATGAGCAATTGCCCCCTCAGCGCTGGCCTGTGGCCCGGGTGGAGGCTGTGCATCCTGGTCGAGATGGTGTGGTTCGGGTGGTGACCTTGCGTACTGCAAAGGGCACGTATGTTAGGCCGGTGGTGAAACTCTGCGTGTTTCCACCACTGCTGGACTGATTGAGTTGGCTGAACCACTCAATCCACATATGTATATTTGTAAATATTCCTGTTTGTTGCTCGCCTTTCTGATTTTTTATCTTTTTTTGATTAATTAGTGACTGGGCTTGTCCTTATTTTTACTAGCTTTAACTGTGCTTTAGTGCTTACCTTAACGATGGAAGGTGCAGCAATTTGAATTCCCTTTCTGTTCCCTGCTGTTTCCTTAATTTTTGCTGTTCTGTGCCCTCACCAGGTTGAGAACGGGAACCGTTCTGAGGGGGGGGGGGAATGTTCGAGCCACTTATTGGATTCGAAATATTATATTTTTATCTGAACTGATCATTGCCTGCCGTTGTTTAGCTGGTCTGGGTTTTTTCTGTTTGTAAATTAATTTGTCCCCTTAAATGGCAATGACTGGTGAAAAGGAGCGGGCTGTGCCGTTCAGGCCTGCGCGTGGAGAGTTTTTTCTGTGTCTGTGTGTCGTGGAAGCGACTCTTTGGCCCGACTCAGCGACGACGTTACACTGGATAAAAAGATATGAGCCGTGGACAGTTTTTGTTAGAAACAGAGTCGAAGAGATCAGAAAATTAACGAGCACGAACCAATGGAAACACCTACCTGGAACGATGAACCCTGCGGATCTTCCGTCGAGAGGATGTTCGGCGAAACTTTTACTAGAATTAAAATGGTGGGAGGGCCCTGATTGGCTTAAGAAACCCCACGAAGAATGGCCTTCACCCATCATTCCTTTCAATGAGCTTGAGGTTTTAGGTGAGAGGCGGAAAACCGTCGTCACTGCCGTTTCATCACAAGAAAATAAATTGAATCTCCTGACCGGTACACACAGATATGAGAAAACGGTGCGATTAATGGCGTGGATTTTTCGTTTTTGTTTTAATAGTAAACACCGTTCTGACAGACTCAGTAGGCAGCTCTCTGGCGAAGAAATTAAACGAGCAGAACAGGCGCTTATAAGAATAATACAAGAGGAATCGTTTAACGAAGACAAGGACTCGCGTCTCGGGGGATGTACCACGTTTCAGGATCAAAGGGGAGCCCTCCGATTGGAAACAAGATTAGAGCAAAGGGGGGGTCCATTGGAATTTATAGCGCCGGCAATTCTACCGAAGGAGCACCCGCTGGTTGAACACCTTATTAGAGAGACACACAGTAAAAACCATCACGTGGGGGTGGAGAGTCTCAGAGAAAAATTCTGGATTTTAGGCTGACGAGGGGTAATTAAACGAATAGTGAAAAACTGCCCTCGGTGCCAACGATTTTCTGTCCGGCCGATTGAAGTAAATGAAGCAGTGCTCCCGAGAGAGCGAGTACGAGATGCCGCCCCATTTGAAGTCATAGGAATTGATTTATTTGGCCCACTTTATACAAGAGGAGACAATAAGGTGTGGGTGTGCTTGTTTACGTGCGCCGTTACAAGAGCGGTACACTTGGAAGTTGTGGGGGCGCCGTCGACTGATAGTTTTTTGCTCGCGCTACGCAGATTCATTTCGAGACGAGGCCGCCCTCATATTATTTTCAGTGACAACGGCACACATTTCCGAGGGGCTCACAATCTCTTGGAGTCACTTGATTGGAATAAAGTGATTCGATTTGGTTCAGCTGAGAGGATCGACTGGCGTTTTTCACCCTCCTCAGCACCATGGTGGGGAAGTTTTTGGGAGAGACTAATAAGAATTGTGAAAGACCTACTGAAACGTACATTGGGCCGAGCCTCTCTATACCCCGATGAGTTGAACACACTGTTAGCGGAATGCGAGACGATCGTGAATAGTAGACCTTTAACTCACGTATCGAACTCATCGGAAGATTTACAGCCGTTGACGCCATTATCTTTCTTGGTTCCCTCAAGACCTTTTGGAGTACCAGATATGGAGGCTGTGGAAGCTAACGATGTCAGAAAAAGAATTCGATTTCGTCAACGTTTAATGGAAGAATTGTGGGTGCGCTTCAGAAGATATTATCTCGGTTTTCTGCGACCATCGAGCGGAGTGAAAGGGAACCGTCGAGGATTAGGATTGGGCAAGAGGGCACGAAGCGACTAGAGTGGCCATTGGGACGGATAGTTAGACAGATCCCTGGAAGAGACTGGCTTATCAGAGTCGTGGAAATCAAAACTTCTACTGGAAGACTTATACGACCAGTACAGAAAGTGTATCCTTTAGAAATGGACGTATCGAGTGGCAACGCAGAGGACGCCGTGACTGATGACTGTGCCGAGGACGATGTGGAAACCGATGGACCAAATGATGATGTTTTGGCTGGAGACAATACAGAAAAAAGTGCCGTGACCGTGGCAAAAGTGCCGGAAATCCCGGAACCAATTGAAGGTGCGCGGGGGCCGGGTTGTGCGACCACCTAGGAAGTTGGACCTTTGAATAGATTGAACTATATGTTTATTTCTATATGTTTTTATTGTTATTTTTATACGATTTTTATAATTTTTGACACCCTTCATTAGGTTAGATTTATAAGTTTACTGTCGCAACTTAGATGGGAGGATGTTGCGGATTTTGAGTAAAACGCGCGTTATGAGTGAAGTTTACCGCGTTATGAGACTTGCCAGTTCGTGTTTCCAGAGATCCAGTGCATGAAACAGAAAGAAAATACATTAGCTTTATTTTATTAGTTGGTAAGATTGAATTGGGGCGTACATGAGTTCGGATTGGTGCATTACGAAGAGACGCTAATAAGGGGGGGGGGTAAGCTAAACTCGTTTTCATAGGACTCGCGGGGCTGCACAATCAACAGCCCGGGGGGATAGTCATAGAAAAGTGACACACATGTGAGATGAGAATGAATTTCACAGCGTTTTTAGTAGCGAATAAAAGTTGTCATCAGAAGCCGTCAAATGATTTTGTTTTTGATAAATGTTGAGCTATAGTTATCACTCATTCTCAATTCTTGACATGAACTTGGCGCTTTTCCGCAGTTTTAGCAGTGAATTAGAGCCCTTTTTAAATTTTAGCCGCGTTCGACATTACCCAAGAACTGAGCTTGGCTTTCCCGGCGTAACTTTCTATCTAAAAATCATCATTTTTCCATCTTTGAGGTCCTCCCCTTCACCTCTTGCCTTCATCTCGTTCTGCAACTGAGTGATGACCATTGGCGTTCCTTCAAATAGCCCAAATTGAGTTTTCTCTAATCTCTACTCATGTTGATTGCAACCGATTTCATCGACTCCGGTCAGTGGCTTCAGAAAGGCGTGCCCCTATAATTGTGCGGGTCCTTCGTCATTCTCCACAACTATTTTTGTTTGGCGACCAAGTTAAAAGCGTGCCCTTTTAACCTTTTTTTTTTTTTTTTCTTCATAGCAAAACGGTCAAACTTCTTGTTTCCTTTTGTTTCCTTCGAAAACATTGAAGTAAACGGAACTAACTTTAGGGTTACTCGAATCCTCACGAGTTGATCAAGTTGCCCCTTCCGAAGGGGGTAAAGGGCGGGAGTAAAGTTTGTAAATTGTAATTTGCCGTGGAACGACTAACGTTCGAGTGTGTTTCACGAATCCTGTCACGATTGAACTTTATATTTTTACGTCGAGTGACAGAACTGAAGGAGAATAACAAATAATAAAACTCATTTTTTAAAGAAATATTTGTCCGCAACTTTCGTTCAGCTGGGGAGGCGCCCGAACGAAAGGGTGTTGCGCGCTACCGATAAATAATTTCTCGAATTTCCTGTGGAAGCGTGTATGATTCTGATTTCACAGCTTCTAGCTTTGATTTTAGGAAGCGAACAGTTCGGCTTGGCTATTTGTCTGGGGGTGTGGCCCGGAGCTATGAGAAGATGTGAAATTCCGTTCGTTTCACAAAAGAGTTGGAATTCTTGGCTTGTGAAGATACTAGCGTTGTCGGATACCATTACTTCAGGAAGCCAGTGAGTGCTGAAAATGTCTTGAAGAATTTTGATAGGAGATATTGATGCTGGGATTGTTTTCATTAGCCGTATTTCCGGCCATTTTGATTTAGCGTCAATTAGAAAGAATAAGTAAAACCCATCTTTAGAACCCGCAAAAACAATTAGAATCGCTGAAAGTTTGATTCAGGCTGTTCCCACTGGTGTAATGGAGCCTTTATCGGTTCCGAAGCTGAAGGTGCACAAGCCTGGCAAGACTTGACGAAAAGTTCAATATCCCTATCAATATTTTTCCAATAGCAGTAACGCCGTGCAAGGCTTTTCATTTTTGAGATTTTTGGATGAGTAACATGGAGCTGAATAAGTACGTCATTTTGTAAGGAGGAAGTAATTACTACTCGGTGACCTCGAAAATTACTCCATCTTGAAGCGTATAACTGCCGTCCTGTAGCCCAAGTAGCAAAATTCAATGAAATAATATTTCTTTAACGTTTTTCTAGAATATTAAAAAAATATGTTGAATGTCCCGTTTAAATAACATTATTTCAATGAACATTAATAATGTTTTATCAAGATTAATTCCTCATGTATAGAAAATATTGCGCCACAAACACTGATAAAATATGCCAAGAAAAGTGTACAAAAAATATTGTGGCACAATATTGAATAGATATATTGGGTTGTTATACCAATAATATTGGTTCAAACACGTGAAATAAATATTTAGGAGGCAATTATAGACTGTGATGCAGCAAGGTGTTTGAAACATGTTGGGATCAGAGTTGCCATGGGACCAGCTAATAAAATGTAATCATTTTAAATTTTATTGGCTGGTTTCAGGGAAACTGGGCGTTTGAAGCGATTTAAGCGAGCTGTTCTCCTCCAGAAGTTGAAGTCTCTACTTCGTTCGGAGGCAAATTTTTCCTTCCCGTCACAACACGGTCCCGCTGTTGAAAACGAACGACATTTTACTATTAATAGCTCAGGAAGGCAGTATAAGAATTATGCGAATTATCAGTACTCACCCATTGTTGTAGGGAAATTCCACCCATAACTGTTTTGAAAATCGCTTACGCTCACGCGAAAGGCCAGTACTGACACTGCCAGTAGCCAGCAAATAATACGGACTCAATGTCTTTTCTCGTTCTAAACACGCCACAACTTGTACGAACGCGCATGGCGTGGGCACAACTTTGACCTTCGTTGTTCCCCTTCCCTCTATCGTGTCACCTTGTGGTCGGTCAGAGTAAAAACAAAACCTCTGCCCATTTCATTTTGCTGTTTATTTCCCTCGCGATTAATTTTACGTACTGAGAATGAGTCGTAGTCGCACATATCGTAATTATTATTTTCCGCCATCGAAATGGTACCTGAGGCGTATTTTTTAAATTTAAGTTCTCTTCAAAGCGAAGTTACAGAAAAAAGAAAAATAGAGACAGGCCCTACTTCTCCCACTTGCCACCTGAAAAGCACCAATAAAAGGTTAACACAATAATTCTGGAAAATGCACAGTGCAAACACGAAAAAATCACCTAATTTAATTTCCCATAACGGTTAAAGACCTAAAGATTCTCGTCTTCACGAGACTCGTTGATTTTATAACCAGTTGGTTTTGGAATTAGTTTTAAACCGAAAACTTTGTGCTAAATAGGAAAGCAACATTTAAAAAAGCATTAATCGACTAATATGAATTTCATGTTATAAAAATAATGTAAAACTAATGTTGGATTAACCATATCCAAAAAATATTGGATAAATGAGTATCGTGAAGTGGTGAAAAAATATTATGTTATACATATAAATTGAACATTGGAAAAATGTTTGTGTCGAAACATTAAGATTCCATTAACAAAAAAACAGTTTTTCAATATTTAATTTACATTACCAATATTGTTACAACTGTGCTACTTGGGAGGTCGCCCTTTTGGACGTTTTGAAAGAGGACCGAAAGCTCTATGTCCGCTTTTGTTGCCGAGGCTATAGTTTGAGCATTGATGGTTCCCGATGAAATTTGGTTAATTGGCTGACGATGAACGATGTCGTCTTCATTGAATTTTGATGAGAGCGGTAAGGTGGATCTGCATAAATAATCGATATGGACGTTTTCATCGTGTTTCTTATGTTTCACTTCGTACTGGTTGAGTACGCTACGGACGAGGAGCAGCTTGAAAGAGAGACGAACTGGATCCTCAAAAGGAATAAAAAGAAACGGAAAGCATCTTCCTCACCGGACATATCCGATGAGCCCAGAAAGAATAAAAGTAATGATACTGGACCTGCTTCACATGTTCAGCTAGAAAAAAGTAAAAAAGAGGCACCGCCGCCCCCAGTAACGGTTATTGGTGTTACTGAGTACAGTACGATACATAATTTCATAAAAAGTGTGGAAACCACAAAAGAGTGTTCCATCAAAGCGTTATCCAACAATGTTTGGAAAATTTTCGCCCAAGATAGCGACTCGTATCGTGCTCTTACTAATGGCTTAAGGCAAAAAAAAATTCGAGTGGTACACGTATGAGAATAAAAATGAGCGCCCCTTCAGAGTAGTCGCAAGAGGGCTTCACCACTCCTGCTTACCGGAGGATATAGTGACCGACCTTAAGGAAAAGGGGTATAAAATTACAGAGGCTGTTAACCTAATTAAAAAAACCAGGGAAAATGACGACGAGGGCAACCCAATCGTCATCAAGGAGAATCTTCCTCTTTTCGTACTTAGCTTCGATAACATGGAAGAGACTGAAAAGATATACTCGATCCAGTCGATTCTTAATATAAAAGTTAAGATCGAATCTTTGAGAAGAACTACTAATCTCATTCCGCAGTGTAAGAACTGCCAGGGGTTCAACCATACACGAACCTACTGCCAGCGAGAAGCGAGGTGTGTTAAGTGTGCTGGGAAGCATGACGCCCAAAAATGCCCCCTCACGAAGGGCCCAGCAAAATGCGTCAACTGCGGAGACGCCCACCCAGCGAGCTATCGTGGATGTGAGGTAGCCAAAGAGTTGCAGCGTATGAAAGAAAAAGCCAATAACTCCAAGACCGGAGGGGCTGGGAAAAGGCAAGCAGCAAAGATCATTCAGAAAGTCCAACCAGATGCTAGGGAAACAATTGTTCCGACTAAAAAACAAACGTCCTATGCTGGGGTAGTTAGCGGCCATCCGGCTCCATCCTCAGTTGATAAAATGCTCACTATACTATTGGAAATTGTGAACGAGCAAAAAAGAACCAATAATCTGTTGGCTGAGAGGGTTAGCACCCTCGAAAAGAGCCTAAAAGTTAGACAAAAATTATGAAACGTCAAAATACTGTAACAATAGCAGCATGGAACGCAAATGGATTGGGGCAACATGCTTCTGAACTTGAGTTATTTCTCCATCAAGAAAAAGTTGATATCTGTTTGATCTCGGAAACTCATTTCACGAGGTCATCTCACATGAAAATCAAAGGCTACTCGTGCTATCGTGCGGACCACCCAACAGGTAGACCGCGAGGAGGAGCAGCCATCTTCATTAAGAGCACCGTTCAACACTACGTGGAACCCAGTATCCAGGAAGAGTTCATGCAAGTAGCAACAGTTAAAGCATCCGTAAATAGCAAAAGCTGTAGCATTTCTGCCATCTACTGCCCTCCCAGATACGCACTGAAAGAAGAGGACTACTTATCGTTAATGGATAGTCTGGGTGCTAATTTCGTCATCGGCGGGGATTTCAATGCAAAGAACACATATTGGGGCTCGAGGCTAACAACCACAAAAGGACGAGAGTTGTTCTCCGCTGGGAGAAGAAAAAATTGCAGTTTCCATTCATCAGGAAAGCCTACGTATTGGCCCAAGGACCCATTAAAGACTCCAGATCTCATTGATTTTTTTGTGGTCAAGGGAGTATCGGACAACTTCATTCACGTAGAAGACTGTGGCAGTCTAATGTCAGATCATTCTGCTATCGTTCTTACGATTAGCGGCTCAATCATTTTGAAGGAAGACCGGCCAAGGCTGGTCACTCAACGCACTAGTTGGGATGTTTTCAGGGAATACGTCGCCTCTAATATTAACCTTTCAGTCCCTCTAAAATCACCGGAACAATTAGAAGAGGAAGCTGGGAACTTCGTCAAATGCATTCAGCGAGCTGCTTGGTCTGCCACGCCTACAGAAAACATTGCAAGAATCAGCCACACCACATATCCCCGTGAGGTTAGAGAGCTGGTTAGGGAAAAAAGAAAGGCGAGGAAACTCTGGCAAAACAGTAGAGCTCCTTGTGACAAAGCAAAACTGAATAGGCTAAAGACTCGGCTTGACGCCCTGAACAAGGAAATCAAGCAAGAAACACATGCCAGACTATTGATGGAGTTAACTCCAGGAAAGGACACGGATTACTCCCTGTGGAAGATTACTAAATCGCTTAAGCATCCCAAAGAACACATTCCTCCGATTAGAAAGCTGGACGGAGAATGGGCCAAAAGTCCCCGAGAAAAAGCTGAACTGTTTGCAGAGCACCTCGAAGAAACATTTATGCCGCTGCAAGGGGAAAGAGATGAGGAAGACCTACCGACGCTGCCTCCATTCAGCGTCTTCGCAATATATAAGACCGGTAACGTTTAATGAGCTTAAATATGCAATAAACAATCTCAAAACAAATAAAGCTCCTGGGTATGACCTCATAACTGGGAATGTCGTCAAACTACTCCCGGAAGTAGGAATGCGTATGTTACTCTACCTCATAAACGCATCGCTGAGACTCAAATACGTACCTCGTTGCTGGAAAGTGGCAGAAGTGATCATGATCCTGAAACCTGGTAAGGAATCATGCGAGAAAACGTCGTACCGTCCTATATCATTGTTACCAGTGATCTCCAAACTCTTCGAGAGGTTACTCGTGAAGAGATTAAAAGCCATAGTCAAAGACAAGGAGCTTATCCCCAATCACCAGTTCGGGTTCAGGGAAAAGCACTCCACTATTGATCAAGTGCATCGCATCACTCGGGTGATTGAGAACTCTTTAGAGAGGAAGAAAGTCTGCGCGAGCGTGTTCCTTGATGTTTCCCAAGCATTTGATAAAGTCTGGCATCAGGGTCTGCTGTACAAACTTAGAAGAAACTTGCCGGACCAATACTTCCACATTCTCAAGTCGTACCTCTCAGAAAGACACTTCAGGGTGAAGCACGAAGGAGCGTATTCATCATTAAAGAGGATAAATGCTGGTGTTCCCCAAGGAAGTGTACTTGGGCCGCTGCTGAATATCTTCTCTATACGAACGACGTCCCTAGCAGTGGGGACACAACAATTGCAACGTTTGCAGACGATACAGCCCTACTGGCGGTTGCAGAGTCTGTTGAAGAAGCAACATCACAACTACAGCACACAGTAAATAATGTATGTCAATGGGCCAAAAAATGGCGACTAAAACTAAACGAACTCAAGTCCTCACACATCTACTTCACAAACAAGAAAATAATCAATATACCAATAATTATCAACGGACAACAGGTACCCATAGTAAACACCGCTAAATACCTGGGTATGACACTCGACACTAAGCTTAAATGGAAAGAGCACGTTAAGAAGAAAAATGAAGAACTAAAACTGAAGTTTAGAAGACTGTTTTGGTTACTTGGTAGGCACTCTGAGCTCTCCATCCATAACCAATTGCTAATATATAGACAAGTGCTGAAGCCAGTATGGACGTATGGAATTCAGCTCTGGGGTTGTACAAAAAAGACCAATATTAAGGTCATACAAACATTCCAGAACAAGGTACTGAGGAGCATTGTCAATGCCCCCTGGTATGTTCGCAATGATGACCTCCACCGAGACCTCAAGGTGGAAACCGTAAAAGAAGTAATTGAGCAGCATGCGCTCAAACACCAACACCGTCTTCGGGAGCATATGAACCCGGAAGCACTTCGCCTCCTGGACAACGGTGACGTTGTCAGGCGGCTACAGCGGACAAAACCCATGGACCTTGTGGTGTCGCGGTAGTGACAGTGAGGTGCGTGCGTGCTCGTAGGAGGAAGGCCACTGGGCCATGAACTCCAATAATGTTGTAAATTGTATATAAGTAAATTAACTTGATGGGCTCAGGCTCAGTTGTTATAATACAGATACCTATTAATAAAGATATCTAAAAAAAAAAAAAAAAAAAAAAAAAAAAAAAAAAAAAAAAAAAACTTCGTACTGGAATCCACAGAGGACAGTTGCGTACCGGAGAAGACGTGACTTTTTGCGGGGGGGGGGTAGCTTGTTATTTTGATGAAAAACATGAGTCAGTGGTCGATTATCTGTTATGAGTGTGAGCTTGCGGCCACAGAGGTACATGTAAAATTTGTGTACCGCGAAAATAATGGCAAGAGCTTCCCTGTCCAACTGACTATAATTCGTTTCTGATGACGTTAGTGATCTACACGCAAAAGCGATGGGTCGCTCTTGGTAGCCGACGGAATGTGATAAAATCGCTCCGATGCCAGTTGGGCTGGCATCACAAGTCAGAATTTTGGGAAGATCAGGGTTTTGGAGAATGAGGACCGGGTCACTGGCGATTTCTTTTTTAATTTTCCGGAAGGCAGAATTACAGGATTGACACCAAAGAAATCGTCGATTTTTTCGAAGAATCTGGCGCAAGGGATGAGTCATTGACGACAAAGTTGGTATGAATTATAGAGTAGTATGTTGCCATGCCAACAAATCTTCTGACATCGTCGATGTTTTGAGGACGTGGAGCGTTTACTATCGCTCATACTTTGTCTGATTGATTGATATCGTTCTAACTTATGAGGTTTGACTCGATTGTCGCATGAAAGAAATGCACTTTTCCCGACAGGCTGCTGTCGAGACAAAACTTTAATTCTGTTATGTTCGACGATGTATCCGAGGTAAGAAATGGAAGTTTTGAAGAACTGACACGTGCCTTTATTCAAATGTAGATCGTACTGACGTAAATGCTTTAGACAATATTTGTTTTCAATAAAGTCGCTGATTCGTGGATCAACTTTTAGAAAGTCCACTAATTCGCAGTTCACCGGTAAAATTAAGAAAACATTTGGTGGCTACGGTGAGAAATAGTGTTAGGCCACGCGCACACTAGGAGAAAAAAGATGCCGACGCGCGCGTCGGTGTCTTTTTTCTCCTAGTGTGCGCCGGGCCTTAAGTCGCGACAAAAATAATAAAAAAGCGCTGCCAAAATGGAGGGAAACGCTACGCCACGGAAACACGCTCACTCATGCACAGCTAAGACAACATAGACAAACCGTTTATTCCCCATTAAAATTGAGGAAAACAGCTTATTCATTGCTATAATTGTAGAAACGCGTTATTTCGAGGCATAAGTTGACAAGAAACTCACTTTCACAGCTATAAAATGGAGAAAAACGATAATTCGCGGAGTAGGAGACCCACTAATTCGGGGCTGAGAGCTGTAACTGGCGGGTTAAATTAATAAATAATTCGCAACTGAAACTAGGGAATATCTCGCGGGTAAAATTGAGAAATAGCGCTAATTTGCGGCAATAGAGATGAAAAATCGCTAATCCACATGACTGAGAAGTGAAGAAAAATGCTAATTCTAGGCCAAAATGGAGAAAAGTCGGAAACACGATGCTGAAATTGAGGGGGAAACGCTTATTTGTCGGATAAATTTGATAAGACACACTAATTCATGGGTAAAACTGAGAAAGACCGCGCGCTAATTCCAGGCTAAAATTAAGACAAATCGCTCATTCGCTTCTAAAATGGAAACGAACGCTAGTTTACGGAGCAATTTGACAAAGTCCGCTAAATCGCAGCTAGAATAGAGGAAACGCATTAATTCGCTTGTATTATAAAGATAAGTATAGTAAGACTCTAAACTGGTAAATTCACCGAAATTAAAACCCATAAATGTCCATCGGCCATCGCGTGGATATCCAGTCAGGAAACTTACTATTTCGTGGGAAATCGTCAGGCTTTGCTCTAAGGTCTGTTAGCCAGAGTTTCGCTGGCAGGTAAAAGGCCCCAAAACTGGCAATTTTGCTAAATTAAGGCCCTAAACTTTCATTTTCGAGGGAATTAAGACAGGAAAGTCGCATTGCCGTGGATATTAGGCCATGGAACTTCGAATGTTTTGGGTATTCATCATGCTCTGCTGGGATTTAGGACCAGAAATTTCAAACATAATGCTTGGTGCTTATCTTGCCATCGTGAGACCATGGACGCTGTCGGGGTCGGTCATACCAAATGGCTTCAAACTTTTGCGATTCTGTTGAATTAAGCCGTGGGAATTGCCTAATTAAGCCAGGAAAGCCAGTTGCTAAAAAATCTAGGAAACTTCCAAATTCTCCTAAAAATGCTGTGACTTCACGGCTATATTTGTCCAGGCGCTGTCGTGGCATTGACACCACTGTCTAGGTTCCAACGTTCACTAAACTAAAAAATCCCCGAAATTTTCAAATTCGCGAAATCCTGAAACGGTGCAGTATCGTGAGTTTCTGACAGGAAGGTCTCAACTTCGCTGATATTTGTTTCAAAAATGTCACTATTTTGCAGTTGTTCGTCAGAGCGCAATCGTGGGTGGCCTATACCCCGCGGGCATCATGATCACTTGAAAAATAAGGCCCGGAACTTACTAATTCTCCCTATTCTAATGACGAAGAAGAAGGAGTTTCATTAAGTTTCATTAACATTCTTGAGACCACGGATGAACTGAGCCCTAAGGAAAATATCGGCAACACTCCTCTTACAGTCGCATTCGAAATTGCATGTAGACGAGAGAGTTGGGAGCCCTGTAATGAAATCAGCTATGGACTCGTAATCTTTCTGATTTCTACTGAAGAATCGGTGCTATTGAACAATAGTGTTTGTTTTAGGTAATTGATTATTTATTTGAGTAAAAACATTCTTTTATTCTATTTAAATGTGCCGACTAGTTTCGGGGTAAATGCACCCATTTTCAAGGCATCCGTAGGTCTAAAAAAACAAATCTCCCCGTCACATGTCAAAAAAGCATACACAACCAACAATCCTGTTGATAGACAGGTGATATATTAAGGTGATAAATACTGTTTGTATTCGGACATAAATGATCTAAAATATTAACTAATTCGTCGTAGGTGTTGGTGGATGAGTCAATGGGTGTTAAAAGCGAGCTCAATGTGTTATAAATTTTTGGACCAATATGGTGAAGGAGTTCATTCTGCCGACAACCTTCATCAACAGAAATACCTCTAAGGACGAACCAGTTTTCGAGCCTCTTCCGATATTGACAAAACGTTTATTTAGTGTCGTCAAAGATGTCGAAGTACATCATTTGCGTTTCGGTCGGTTTGGCGAGGTGACGAAGTAAGGTGCTGTTCTGTTCCATCATGTTATTCATTATTGATATTAGTGGTGTGATGTCTGTCGTAATAATAATTTATTGCCAGCGTAAATGAATTTGTAAGGCATTGTCAAAATATAGTAGAGTAACAACTCATTTGGAGCGTAGAGCAAGGTAAAACTCTGCGATCGAGTAAGGCTCAAGATCAAGGATAAGGTGGTGAACCTGAGTCTTGAATTTAGCCAGTGAGATGCTGCGGTCCTTGAGGTGGGAAGGGAGGGCATTATAAAGACTCACGCCCACGGAGCTCGGGTTCAACCTGACAGAAGTAGCTAGGCGTACAAATGGTGCAGAAAGGTCGTCAGCACGTCGCGTCGAGTAATTGTGAGAGGCAGAGTTGAGAGGAAACTCGGTCAAGTGTGACCGCACAAAGAGCAAAATGCTGAGTATGTATAAGCACCATGGAATGTCAACACACTCAGCTTCCTGAACGACCCACGGCACGACTGGCGTGGATGCAGTCCGCAAAGCACACGAATAGCGGCCTTTTGGAAGCGGAAGATTTTCACTGCTCCCGAAGCAAGAATACCGTACGTCATACGGGAATAGAAGAGCCCGAAGAAAACCAGTCGCACGACCTTTTTCAAGCGGCGAAGGTGGCGAAGGGATAGGTGGGGTGAAAGGTGTTCGATGTGACTGTCCCAGGACATACGGGAATCGATGAAAAGACCAAGGAACTTTACAAACTTATGGGGCCCTTTGAGATCATAAACTAAGTCTTGAGTTTTATTGTCGTTAAGAACGAGACGATTGGCCAAACACCATGATTCTATTAGCGAAGTTGCCGCTTCCAGCTCATTAAAAAGCTCGGCCTCAGAATCACCCGTTCAGAGTACCGTCGTAGAGAAAGATCTCGGACGAGGGAAGGGACGAGGACGCTAAGCATAAATCGTTAACATAAAGAAGAAATAGGAGGGGACCGGGGATAGAGCCCTGCCTAACTCCAAGGTCAAGAGCCGGAGTAGGGTCCGATCTGATTCCCTCGTACGCCACGCACTGTAGCCAGCCGACGAGGTATGAATGTAGAAAACTGACGGAACGCTCATCGAAACCGTAATAACGAAGTTTCTCGGATAGGATCCCGACGTCAATGGAGTCAAAAGCCCGAGAGAGGTCGAAAAGTCTGAGAAGCACCTTTGAGCCAAACTCAAGCCCGGACATTACCGATTGCAATAAACGAATAGCAGCGATCGAAGTAGAACGGCCCCTCCTAAAACCATGCTGATTTTCGGCGAGAATCTTATTCTGTTCAAGGAAGTCCAGTAACTAATTAAGGACGAGACGCTCGACTACGCGTGTGAAAACTGGGATGATAGAGATTGGCCGAAGGTCACTGTAAACTTGGTTGCCCTTTTTCGGTACGGGAGTCACAACTGATATCTTCAGGCACTCAGGGAAAGAGCCAGTCTTAAAAAAGCTGTTGATGACAGAAGAAAGTGGTTCTGCAATGAGGTCAGCTGACGACTTTACAATATCGACGTTTAACCAGTAGTAGTCGTACGATGTAGAGTTCTTCAAACTGGCGATAGCGCTAAAAACATCCTCGACCGAGACACTCTTAAGGGAGAAGGAGGAGCTGAAATCCGGGCGCAAGAAATCGCGGAAGCTAGAAGGAGAATCGGGCAGCGAGTCGACACCAGTGGCGGCCGCATTAATAAAGAAGTTGTTAAATCCATCGGCATCAAGACCACTGACAGGTCCAGACTAGCCCCGAGCACCCAACGGCAGTTCGCCCTTGACCATGTTCCTTACCGTTTTATTGAAATTGCTGGTATTATTTATTATCAAGGAATCGTTATATGCCTTTTTTGCTTCAAGTACGCTTGTTCGGAAGTCCTTGCGAGCGGAACGAAGGAGAGGCGCAATAACTGACGGGGCGTATGTTGAAAATGAATTTCGGAGAGCGGAAAGATCCTCACAGCGGTGCTTCTTCAGTCGAAGTCCTTCGGTAAACCAGGGGTTCCGCCTCCTCTGGGAGCTAGGAATTTTGACACTCTGAAGCGGCACCGCAAGGTCCACGGCCAAAAGGAATGTGTGAATAAATGCATCAGCCCTCAATTTAGAACATTCTTCGGAATACATGGAGAACCAGAGCCCGTTATATGCGGAGAGAAAGTGCCTCAGAGCAAGAAGACTCTCCTGAGAAATGAGACGCAAAATTCTGGATCCAGAAGAGTCGAGGCAATTGTCGAGCTGAATCGAAAATTCCTGAGCACGGTGGTCCGAAAGGTGGAGTGAACTGTGGCCAGAGAAAAACGAAGAAGACGAGAAGTTCGTTATGAAATTATCGAGGCAGGAGCCTTTACCGGTATAGTGAGTTCTTGTGGGCCCGGTGATAGTCAATGACAAACCAAACGAGGCGATAACGTCTCTGAAGGCCAAGCAGTTACTAGAATCCTCATCGAAGTCAACATTGAAATCGCCCGCCAACGCAAGAGGAGCGGAATACGAAAAAGCCTTGGTCAGAAAGGCGTTGAAGAGCTCGAGAAAAAAGCGAAATTGTGAGCTAGGAGGCCGGTAAATGCAGCATATTATAAGTCAGGTGCGGCCAACCGTACGGCAGAGACCTCGAGTACTCCTTCAACTGAAAACTGGGTCAGCGGCGTAATCTCGCGCGCGGTCAGCGAAGACTTAACGAAAATTGCTGAGCCCCCGTGGATCATGGAATTTCTTGAGAAAAAGGAGACGCACTTAAAATCAGAAGGAGAAAAAACATCGATTCCAGTACTTGGAAGCCAGTGCTCGGTTGCTGCAATAACACAGACATCTTCACGATCTTGGAGGAAAATATTTATTTCATCAATTTTATTACTGATGCCCTGCATATTTGAGTGAACTATTGTGAAAGGAGAGGCTCCAGTACCTCCCAGTCAGCTGGATTCAGCCCGACCAGCACTTGTTTTCGGGGGTGAAAGGAGGGGAAGATGCGAGCAACACGCCAGCGGGCCAGACTTCCGGATTGATGATCCTGGGAAAATCCGATTCAAGCACAAGGACCCTGAAGGACGAGTAGGACGAGAACTTTGTAAGTTTATAGCAGTCGACGTCCCTGAGATTCAAAGAACGCAGAATAGACGTGACGTCTGTAACCTGGGCATCGGGTTTGAGACGTGAGATGAATAAACCTTTTTTCCTTTGAACAACCAATTGATTGTCCACGCAAGGCTTAGTGCCAATTAAAACTTCACGGCGGCGGGTAGTGGGCCTGTGGGGCTGATCTGTCGGAATGGAAACTGCACAGGCCTGAGTGGAACACGCCGCAACGGAGTTCGAAGTGATGCGCTGGTGCACATTATTTTTCATACTTGTCGTGTGATTCGCTTTATTCGACTTGCTGGATTTCTTAGCTGGACGCTGATCTTCATTATTCATACAAGACGCATAACTAGCTTTATTTGAATTATTAGGTAAGGTCGGCGAGTGGGTAACACTAAACTCGCTAGGAAGCGTAGGAATGTCAAACTCAACGGTTTTTACCTCTGAGGAATTCTCGGCTGTTGTTGTATTTTTGACCTTTGAAGTATCGTTGTTCAGTAGTGAACTCGTTATTAGATTAAGCTTAACAAATATGTCTTCTCGAAAATTGTCGAATTCTTGCCTTAGTGAATTAAGGGGGTCTGAGAAAAAGGTGTCGCGAGGCGACTTGTCAATTTCGTCGGAAGACGTGTGCATTATAGCCGGAGCTGATGGTGAAACAGATAGGCCAGAGTGTCGACAACCGGAGCACAGCCAGAAAATAATACCATGATTTTCGCTTACCATTTTGCTCTCAGTCTTTTTTAAACCTGAGCATTCGGAATGGAAATATCCACCGCACGACCCGTGGCATTGCACAAGTCCGCTTTTTGCACCCCACACAAGAGTCACCACCGTCAGCCATATTTTTTGATTACGCCATGTCTGAGGTGGAGGGTTGTCGTCCGATGACATGATGAGGTGGCTGTCAACCCGATGAGAACACTCCCATCGAATCAACATCGAATCAACGTCGATCATCGAGTCAACAAACAACTAAAAATCGAGCCGCTATCAAGTCAAAAATGTCCCGCGAATCAACGTCGATGGGATTACGTCAACTCATCGATGAAAAATCGACATATAATAGACGTCGACACCACTTCGTCGATAGTACGTCGCACAATTTCATCGATATTACATCGCACCGTCTCATCGATAGTACGTCACACAGACGTGTTGTCATTGATGGAAAATTTGCATCGATAGCTGGTGTATTAATTAAATCATATGTTACTGGAGAGTTTACATACACTGACAGAAAAAATAGCATATATACCTTAAATTCTCAACTTTTTCAATTGCGACTCTTTAGAAGTTTCAACTGCCGAAGAAGTTCGTAAGTTCTTTTCGTAATCGAAAAGAAGAAGAGTAAATTTTCCCCTAGCCCAGAAGGGCGAGGAGCAGCCTTGTAAGCAATGTGTGGCGCCTTTAGAACTCCTTCTCTGGTGAACTCCTGTGCCTCTATGTCGAACACCGACACTGCGGGCACAGCCACCACGAACGGATTAGTGCGCGAGAGAAACTCGAATACAACGAACTAAAAATATTAGTCTATTAAGTTCCTTTGCTTTTTCTTCTATGCGCAGCAATTAATTGACTTGACATTAAGATTATTGAGCCGCCTTCACATGCGAGCTGTGACAACTTAAGCTTTGAGCTGTAGCCAATCAGAGCAACCCGCGTTTGAATTAATTATATTTCATTGGATACAGCTCAAAGCCGAGCTTTTTTCAGATCACATGTGAAGCCGGCTTCAGTGCTAACGTTAAAAAGCCGTCCTCGCACTCACTTTCACGTTCATGCGACTCACAAACAAGGCAAAATGGGTCACTTTATGCATCATAAATATCGGTAGCCTGTCCCCAAATTATAACGCTCTACAAGATTTGTTGCCCTGTACTTACCTAAGATCCAGAGCATATTTTCCCCTGCCCAACAGTTGAAACAAAGTAATAGACAATGTGCCTGTCAGAGAGCGCAGGCCCGAGTTCCTGGTTATATTGGCTTAAGGTTACACGGGTCGTTCTCCTTAACAATCTGAATCCTGTTTCTCTACCTCTAATAAGTGGTATAATTTTTTCTATTTAGCGCGATTTGTAGCCCGAAAATGGGGAGGCACTGTTTTTTTTTTTTTTTTTTTTTTTTTTTTTTTTTTTTTTTTTTTTTTTTTTTTTTTGCGCGTCAGCAACGTGGCCATTTTGCGCAGCTACTTGTACGATTAACTATATACTATTGTTTTTCTTTCCTATCACATCAGAAAGGCTGAGCCACACGCATAGTCCAGCCACGGCAGTCTATTCATGAAGAGTACAATATACGACAATATAGACAATATTCGGACTGGGGGGTACTAGAAATATTCCATCCCCAGTCTGGAGTGGGATTATAACCTACGTGACTGAGCCGGTACTAGAGATATTCCCAGCCCAGTCAAAACACATTGCTACAACTAAACACAAATATCACAGTACGTCCGCCGAGTTGGTACTAGGATATTCCCAACCCAGCATTGAAGAAACTAGCCTAAGACAGCCACACCAATTCTCGCTAATAAATACACTCTCGCCAATAAATACTTTCACGCAAATAAATACATTTACTAAATACTAACATAAACTTTTACATAAAACGTACTTACAATACATATAAACATAGATATAAAGGGGCCTAAAGAGGACATAGGAGATATAATACTGCCGTGGCTAAATATCTAAGTACAGGTTGGCCTCGCGGAGAAACTGGAGTATTGGCTGAGTCGGGGAGTGAACCGAGAGCAGTTCTTCAATTTTCAATGTCTGCCTTTCGCCCAGGACCCTGCATCGGATGTCGTGCAGGGCGCGGCAATCTATCAGTAAATGCTCAAGAGATAACTCCCCTCCACACGCAGCACACCGCTGGGGCTCCCTGCCTTCAAGCAGGTGACGGTGCGTCAGGCGTGTGTGGCCAATACGGAGCCTAGTAATCACTACCCCATCGCGCCTGGAGCAGTTCCCAACTGACAAGCCTCTCACGTTTGGTTTAAAACGCTTCAGTCCCCCACCACTGGCTGTCCACCTCCTCTGCCAAAGGCGACGGAGGTGTGCCTTGGTGGCCGCTTTGGCGTCTCTGGCGGGGACGGCCATCGTTTGGTCCGGGTTCCCGGACGCGGCTTGCTTCGCAGCAGCGTCTGCTTTATCATTTCCGGTGAGCCCGATATGGCTTGGGATCCATACGAAAACAACGTCCCCACCAGTCAAACGTATTCTCTCGAGTTGGGCAAGCATATCCAAAATCTGTGGGTCCGTCGAGAACTGATCCAGGCTCTTCAGAGCACTCTGGGAGTCCGTTCATATTAGAATGTGTGAGCCATCAGGACATATGTCAAGTGCCCGGCATATAGCATATAATTCCGCCGTATAAATACTTGCGTGAGGAGCAAGTGTCCATGAATGGACAGCGTCCCCCAGCACGACTGCACATCCCACACCCGAGTCCAACCGTGACCCGTCGGTGTACACGGGTGTGAAGTCCACGAAACGCTTAAGCAATTCGCGAAACCCCACCCGGTAGACGACGGGCGGGGTGTTTTCTTTTAGGTGTCGGGCTAGTTCGAGACATATTCGAGGAGCTGGCATGGTCCAAGGAGGGGTTGGCAAGGCCTTGATAGGCATCACCCCGACAAGCGGGATGTCGTTGCGCGAGCGCTCCTCCTCGGTCCTGATGGCTAGCGGTCGAGTTCGGGTGGGCAATAAACCATAATTTGTACGGTACGGATCCTCAGTAATCATGCCATGAGTGAAGTGCGATGGGGTAGCCCGTACTCCAGCCGCATAGTTCAGGGTTAATTGCACCCTGCGTAACGTAAGGGGCATCTCCCCGGCGGCGCAGTACAGACTTTGGACGGGGCTAGTCCTAAATGCCCCTGTCACCACTCGGAGGCCTGCGTTAAACACTTTATCCAGAGCCGCAAGGCAAGTTCTCCGAGCCGATCCGTAGATCGGGGCTCCGTAATCCAGTTTCGATCTGACCAGGGCATCGAAGAGTTTAATGAGTACTCTCTGTTCAACGCCCCAGTTCAGATTTGCCAACGTCTTGACGGCATTTAATTATTTTTTAATTCTCGCGCTCAGGTCGGCAATATGAAGCTGCCATCGTAGTGCCCTGTCGAAAATCAAGCCGAGAAATCTGGTGCTATCTTGGAAAACTAGAGGTACACCATTCATGCGGAGAGTGGGATCATAATGGGGCCTCCGTCTCCTGCAGAAGTGGACGCAAGTGGTCTTTTCTGTGTTAAATTTGAAACCATGTCTCTCGGCCTGAGCGACGAGGGTGTTTATTGCCGATTGCGCTGCCGATTCTACCTCACTTAGGTCTCTTCCGGAGAGGAAGATACCTAAGTAGTCAACATATATAGAATATTTTATATTTTCAGGAACGCACTCGGCAATTATGTTGACGGCAATAAGAAAGAGTGTGCAGCTGAGAACGGATCCTTGAGGGATACCTTTCTCGAGCACATGTTGTGCCGTCAACACCGACCCCAGTCTAACACGGAATCTTCTGCTACTCAAAAAGCTGGAAATAAACTTGAGAAGTTTTCCGCAGAAGCCCCACTGATGGAGTTTCCTCAAGACGCCAAATCTCCACGTCGTGTCATAAGCCCGTTCGAGGTCGAAGAACACGCCTATAGTGCAGTGATGGTGCAGAAAGGCGTGTTGAATTTCGGCCTCTACTAGGGCCAGCTGGTCTAACGTTGAGCGGTTCTTCCGGAAACCCCCCTGGTATTGGCTCAGGAGACCACGGGACTCCAGCTCATAAACAAGCCGGTAGTTTACCATGGACTCCATCACCTTTCCCAGGCAACTTGTTAGTGATATAGGGCGGTAACTATCTACTAGACTGGGATCTTTTCCTCTTTTAAGGATGGGTACAATGACAGCCTCACGCCATGCTTCAGGATACTCGCCGGTATCCCAAATTTCATTATATACAGCCAGTAAATTTGTCTGCATGGGATTGCTTAAATTTTTCAACATTATATTTGGGATACCATCGAGGCCTGGACTAGAGTTACGGGAACTCCGAAGAGCTCTGGCAAGCTCACTGGGAGTGAACGGTAGGTTGTACCGTTCATAATCGACTTGGGAGTCGAAGACAGTCAGTTCCTGTTCCTCCGCTTCTTTAATTGTCTGGAATTCCTGTGTATAGGCAGCTGAACTAGATGCACACTCGAAGTGAATCGCAAGTAGCTCCGCCACCACACCAGGCTCCCTCTCGTAATCATTGTTGTTACGGAGGATTGGAACTTGTGGGCGAGGATAGCGGCCAGTAAAGGCCCGAACGCGTTCCCACACCTCCCTCACCGATGTGCTCGCCGATATTTTCCCGGCATAGTCAGCGAGAGAGGCGCGGCGTGCTTCTTTAATTATTCTTCTTTCATGGGCCCGGGAAAGTCGAAATCTGGCCAAGCTATCCTCGTCAGGATGTCTTCGGAGCTTCCTTAGGGCTCTTTTATTCTGGCGGTTAGCTGCCGCACACTCAGGCGTCCACCAGGGTACCGGCCGCTTGACCGGTTTTCCACCCCAGCGTCGCATCGAGGCCGCAGCTGCCTTCAGAATAGCCGAGGTAAAAGATTCAGCGTCATCAGCAGGGTCCCCTGTTAGGGAAACTGTCTGAAGCTGGTCACTGAAAAGAGCCCAGTCCGCTGACCTTGTCTCCCAGGATGGTGGTGACACGTAGTTTACGGAAGGCATATCGGAAGTCAAGAATATCGGAAGTCAAGAATATCGGCAGATGGTCGCTTCCAAGCAGCTCACCACCCACAGACCACTGTATCCTCGTCGCTAAAACTGGGGACGCAAAGGCAAGGTCAATGCAGCTGAAGCGGCCCGACCTGGCCTCAAATCGCGTCCCTTCTGTGCCATTCAAGAGAACCAATCGGGAGTCGCCTATTACGTCCTCCAGGCGGTCACCTGATGGAGATGTCCAAGTGGATCCCCACCAGACATTGTGGGCGTTAAAGACGCCCAACAACAGCACCGGTGGAGGTAATTGGTCGATTAGCTCCGCCAAGGCCACAGGGTCCCAGTAGACGTCAGGTAAGTACACGTTGCAAATGGTTCCATTGAATGGCGCTTCAACATTCACAGCAATGGCCTGTAGGGGCGTTGTTAGGCTTATCCTGGATGATGGAATATTTGTTTTTACGTATATAGCCACGCCTCCGTGGGCTCGGCCACCAGGTGCTATTGGTACGGCTGCGTGGAAGGACCGATACCCTCTCAGTTCAAATTGCCTTCCTTCGGGTAGTTTTGTCTCCTGCAAACAGACACAAAAGGGGTTTCTTTCCGAAATTAGACGACTGAGGTCCAGATAATTAGTCGATAATCCCCTAATGTTTCACTGCAGGAGCGACTCCATTACAAGTTAAGGTAGATGGAGTGCCCCCATGTCTTGCAAGAGGCAATCGTCAAAATTTTACTACTACTCAATACGTCACTGACATCAGTAATTCGTGGCGGTAGAAAAAGTGGTCCGTGAACTGTCATTTCGCGGCAGGCTTCCGGGGTTTTCCTGTGGATAACCCCTTCCGACTACGTCCCTTTGTCCTACGGCCAGTCTTTGGGCTGGGCGTCTGCGAGGAGGACGCATCCGAGTCCACGAAGGAATCATCAGTCGTGGACTCGTTCACGTCTGTCCTACAAAGCTTTACCTCCTCCTCTCTTGGTGGAGAGTTGGAGGCACCTCTCTTTGCAGGCCTCCCGGCGGACGCAGGTCCTACGGGAGGCACATCCCGCATGGCCGTTGGCCCCGCGGGTGAGGGTTTGGCGGAACGGCTGCCGGTAGTTTGAAAACCCCTTCACTTGGTGGAGAAGGGGCTTTCTTGGTGTTGGTGATGGGGGTTCGCCCTACGGCCACCGCCGCGTAAGAGGCACCCCCCGACTGCACAAAACTTTTTCCCCGGACCATTGCCCGGGCTTCTTGGAATCTCAACTTGTGGTCTGTGCGTACTTTTTGTATTTCAATCTCTTCCAGGAAGCTCGGACATTTTTTATCTCTCGTGTCGTGTCTACCGCCACAATTGAGGCACTTAGGGGTTCCACAACCTCCTTCGTGTTTTTCAGCACCACAGTCACACATTGATGTCTGTGAGCGGCAGGTATTGGCAATGTGTCCAAATTTCAAGCATTTCAAACAGCGAAGGGGGGACGGATAATAGGGGCGTACTTTTAAGAGGCAGACACCCGCCTCAACTCTTTCCGGAAGGACGCCCGAAGCAAACGTGAGCACCCAGGAACGAGTGCCCACAAGTACTCCGTCACGTCTAGCACGGATACGGCGAACGCCTATCACTCCTACTTCTGCCATTTCCCTAAGGACCTCTTCTTCTGAGCAAGCGTCTAGCCATGCACAGTATATGACACCTCGCGACGTATTGAGTGTCGCGTGTGGCTCAACCTTCACGGAAATATTGCCTATTTTACTAAGAGTTACCATTTTCTTTGACATTTCCTGATTCGATACCTCGACAATCAACGCTGATCCTGCTGTCGTGACGCGATAACCTTTGCCTAGATGAGAGGTCAGGCTCTTCGCTATGACGAATGGAGAGACTTTCTTCATATCCTGTACTGCAGCTGCAGCAACTCTAAAGAACTTGGCGTCCTTATAGACATAGTCTTTGAGGAACGCCCCGAATTTTGCCTTGGCCGGAGGGGAGTCCCCGGCTTCAGCTGCCTTACTACTTATTACTGTCACTGCCTCCGTAGGGGCACTGACTTGTTGTGGGTCGGGAGAACCCACGATGAGTGGAGGGGTGGGACCTGATTCTTCATTATTTGAAGAATTCATAGAAGGGTAAAAAATACCGGTTGAAAAAAAAAAAAAAAAAAAAAAGGGGGGGAAGGATTGGCAGACGCAACGCAACGCCGCAAGCAACAAGGCGCACCCAAGCGCGGCGCCGTCCTCCGGGGGACAAACCCAATCGTGCCCGTGGCCCCAGCGTAGCCCCCCCCCCAACCAGCAGCATGGTCCCGTCCGGTCGCCATCCGGCAGTACTACATGGTGGGGAGCACTGTTGTTTCGGGATTTGTAACAGTGACGGGCGTCCCGGCCGCCCCGGTTATGACCCTTCCGTCAAATTTTTTAAGTTTCCTCAACCGTGCCAAGTTTACAGGTGGGACGTTCACGAGTGGACCCCAATCGCCACATTTCCGGATGTAAGGATTGCCGACTGTGTCGCGAGTGGATGAAACTCTGTAAGAGGAAGGACGAGAGATTCCAGTCCCTGAGGAACATCATGGGCGACCGTCATCATGCTCCAAGCATTTCGAGGAGAACCTTGATGCTCTGGACTATGCGGTTCATCGCCCAATGAGTTACAATACGGTGGAGTCTATACAACCAAACAAATTTATTCCCTCGAAAAATGAAGCATTTTGATTGGTTGCATATACTGAACGGACGCATAACATATGGTTTGTGAACAGGGCTTAAAAGCCGTTCTTTTTTCTTTTTGGGTATTTTATTGGAGTTAAATTCAAGTGCAGTGAAATAACATTTTTAACAACAGTTCACTAGTATTTAAAAATAATATGTATTAGACTTAATTAGTAAATTAATTAAACTGATATTATCCGGACGACGATGGAAGGGCATAGCCCAACACGATTCGAGTTTCGAGAAAAAATGGCTCTCCGGCGGGATTTGAACCCGCAACCTCTGGATTACCAGTCCAGCACGCTGCCATTTGCGCCACGGAGACGCCTATGGGAGTCGTACTCCGAGGGATAAGCTAAGCCGAACCCCACCTAGGTCCATTGTTTCTCGAAACTCTAGGCGCTTCTCCTGATCGGTAAACCACGCCGAATTTAATCTTATCTAGATGTTGTTAGATTGATATAATGAATAAATCTGTCGCCGGCATTTTAATTAGTAAATTAATTAAACTGATATTATCCGGACGACGATGGAAGGGCATAGCCCAACACGATTCGAGTTTCGAAACTTTCTCGAAACTCGAATCGTGTTGGGCTATGCCCTTCCATCGTCGTCCGGATAATATCAGTTTAATTAATTTACTAATTAAAATGCCGGCGACAGATTTATTCATTATATCAATCTAACAACATCTAGATAAGATTAAATTCGGCGTGGTTTACCGATCAGGAGAAGCGCCTAGAGTTTCGAGAAACAATGGACCTAGGTGGGGTTCGGCTTAGCTTATCCCTCGGAGTACGACTCCCATAGGCGTCTCCGTGGCGCAAATGGCAGCGTGCTGGACTGGTAATCCAGAGGTTGCGGGTTCAAATCCCGCCGGAGAGCCATTTTTTCTCGAAACTCGAATCGTGTTGGGCTATGCCCTTCCATCGTCGTCCGGATAATATCAGTTTAATTAATTTACTAATTAAAATGCCGGCGACAGATTTATTCATTATATCAATGTATTAGACTTTATTAATCATATCAATAATGCAAGAAGAGGCAAAAAATAAATAGCCGCTGACAAAAAAAAGGCAATCAATTTTTTCTTTTCCACCATTCACCATTCAAGTTTAGATGGTCAAATTTAGATTGGTAGTACTTGAGAATTGACAATTTGTTCACTTTTTTCTTTTGAGGGCTCGGGTGGTCTCCCGACTCCGAAGGTGCCAAAAGCCTTTCGGCCATACACCATACCCACTTGGGGCCCGGACTCGGGAGAGCCTAGTACAGCTCCTCACGAGTTCACTTACCTGAACTCGTATCATCCCCTGATTTTTCGATGAGAACCTCGCATTTCATGTGGTCAGCCACAATGCGGCCCGAAAATTTAGCCGGAATGGGGATGGAGGGAAATTTTCTCCAAGCCGTGATAGGGAAAACATCGAAATCAGTGGAGAACGAAGCAGCTGCGTTGACATCCCCCTTTCTTAAGCGCGATACCTTTTCTTGGAGCCACCGTCGACCGTCATATCCACCGGTAAATTAGACTCGAGAACATTTTTCGCCGTGCTAAACAAGTACTCCTTCGATTTGGACTGTAATTTCACCCCTCTGCACTTCAAAAACCTGACGAGATCCTCCACCGTAGCGGCATCTGCCCCCCTATTCTGTAACTCTTAACGCGTGCGTTAGCGAAATAAACAAGGTGAATAATTGAAAGTTATCAGCTGAGAAAATTCGCTAATGCACGCGTTAAGAGTTACAGAATAGCCCCCCAGGACTCCCTGACAAGACTGCACCCGGTACATCTTCCGGGTTAAATTTAACTTCCTTAAATGTTCGCGTCGCACTCATGAGCTGCAAGATAAAAATAGGTAATTAGTGCCTTGCACGAATTTGTGTTAATAAAATCATTATTTGTGAAGCTGTGGGTCCATAGCTCTGTAGCCTGGTGAAGCATTTACTTTTTAAATAGAGTTTTCGTGCAAACTTGACCGTTGTAGAGAGCTACACCCCAGCAGCAATAAATAAACAATCAGTGTTTGATAAATAGTGACCCGTAATGAGCTTACTTACTTTAAAATACTAATTATTATTAGGCTAGGGAATGAAATAAGGAGGCGAGGGAAAAAAGTTGGAGAACGACTTACTTAAACTTCCTCATAGGGAACCGTCATTGAAACCATGAATGCGCATGTCGGCACATTTGGGGACACAAATCGGAGTGGCTGACATCTAGTGTTATCAGTGAAAAGCTCCAGGAAGCATATAAGACATGATAAATCATTCAGAATGTCGTGATTGTTTGGCTTAAAAGGGCATTCTGTGCGCGATAAAATGGTAAGATGATTTTTTATTTTTTTAATTAATGTAAGTATTACTCACCGAATAAGCGTATGACCGTTCATAATTGTTAAAACCTATTATTTCTTAATCTTGTTAACTACTCCAACAGCCATTTCTTAGTCCTTCCAGAATAAGGGCGATTTACCGAGAATTACTCGTTTCCATACTCTATTATTATCCACTGCACAAAATGATTTATTTCAGATGGGCTCGGATATTGTTAATCTGCTTGTGATTATCCGCTGCATTGGCGATTTCCAGCGACCATTGATTGAGAGATCTGTTGTTCTCAAAGCGAAACATGTCGAGTGTGACGTTGTTGGAGAAGATTCCCTTGAATTTTTCGCCCAATGCCTTCCAACGTTTATCTGGGAAAGCCAACCTCATTTTCGAATACAAAAAATTCATTGTAATAGTGACAAGTGACAGGCGCAATTAAAAAATGCACGTGCACCTAGGCACGTCAGGAAGTTTTTCTTTCAACTTTATTGTACATAGGTACATTACAGTTGTGCGAGCCAGTTTTAGGAACATGGAGCACGTAAGACAAGAAAGTGCATGATGCCAACTTCATGGATTATTTCGCCCTTTTGAAAGAAAAATTTCCAAGGTGTTAGCTCATTTGTAAAGAGCAATTTATCGGATATCGCTCCTTCAAAAAAATAAACGGATTTTACCATTGCAAAGCCAAAATTTTGCGGACTATTTGGCTCTTACAGAACCAAATTTCACGGTTTTTACTCACTCAAAAGGCCAATTACGAAAAATTGATTCCATAAAAAGCCAATTTTGCGGGACTGGCTCAAGAAATAATCCAATCTAATTGGTTTGGGCTGTGACAGTCAAAAATGAAATTCTTGGATTTGGGCTGTTTCACAGTTGAAATCTCAAGGATTTGACCCTTACTGAATATAATTTCAACCAAGGTTTAGGCTAATTGGAGGACTAATATAATTGCGCTCCCTTAGAAAAAAAAACAATCTTCCGGATTGGCTTTGCCAAAACCCAAATTTCACGAATCATGCTCGTCAGGAATCACTATCTTGCGCGGTTGGCTCCCTAAAAGGAGGCCGTCTTATGGATTTCACACGTTTAAATTCAAATTTGTAGGGATGTTGGCTAATTTTAAAGATCTATTACGCCGATCCGGCTATCTTAAAATACTTGAACGTTTTTAAAAGACTGACCGCGGGACTTGACCGCTCTCTCATGGATACATAAAAAAATCTCAAATTTTGTTTCAAGTGTTACTTCCAAACAGAGTTATTGTTTTTCTGTCCAAGGTTTGCCCCAAAGGTCTGCCAATGGCCAGGACCAGGGGGGTGATTCTGTAACTTGTAAAATTTACGTGTCGTAACTGGAAAGGAGGGGGAGAGGATGTACCACGTTGCCTTGGTTTTTCCACTCAATTGTTAAGAATTTGTTATTTTTTCTTCGAGACCACACATTCTCGCATGAAAATTCCGCAGTTTCATTCACTACGTATCGTAAAAACCATGACAACGAGGTACCTTCCCTCGCTCTTCTTCCATTTTACGACACGTAAATTTTGCAAGTTACAGAATCACCCCCCTGGAACCCCCCGGGAAGAGAGGAAGTGGAAGACATTTTCAAATGCACCTGAACTCATCGAATTCCTTGTTGAAGGAGCTGGAGAATTATTTTTTCATGCAAAAGTCTGTAGCCGTAGGAGCCTACATCGTCTGTCTTTTAAATCTTATAGCTAGTCAAGCTTTATTATTCAAACGCTTTGAAGTATCGCAACTGTTAAATTCGTACCAGCTGAAAACACCAGCTGAAATTACAAACGACCATTGCTAACATCTGGTTTAACAAACAATGCCACACAGAAGACGTTACACCGAACTACGTACACATCAACACAAACACCAACACATTCGCCTCAAGGTTCGCTGTGAAGAGAGGACAGAGGGAGTGGTTGAAAGCTGAGTTGAGGTCACTATACATCAAGAAAGATGAACTCAACAAGGCCCTCTTCAGAATCCATCTCCAATTGACTAACAAAGTACCAATTCCACACCTATTAGATATTATCACACAGATTAGAAAACACGTACATATGACCATAACGAAAAAATACGAAAAACTACGCAATAAAATAGACAAACTCAAAACTCAAAAAACTACTGAGAACTACAGTGACCACAAGTTTTTCCCGAGACTGGTAAATATGACAAAAACTACACTCACTAAGAAGGAAACTGACTTGCTTGAAAAAGGACTTAAACACAACATACTACAGAAGAACATACAAAAAGACATCGAACAAAACATCGTTGATAGTGAGCACGCAATTTCCCTTCTGCCTGAAGAAGGAGGGAAGACAGACGATGTAGGCTCCTACGGCTACAGACTTTTGCATGATTTAACCACTAACCCTCGTAGTTTAAGCGACTCTACTAACAATTTAAATTATTTTTTCTTTCTCCTGTACAGGTGTATGTACCCAGAAGGAAATGAACTTTTATGAGGACGTCGTATTAACTGAAGCGATGCGGTAGGGATTGCGCTAAAAACCAGTCAACACTTATCAGGCCTCAACCACAGAATGATTCAAAAGTCGCCGACTTCAAATTTCAGCGAGCAAAGCATATAATTTGTATACCTACGCCCGTGGAAGCAGAAACTGTTCCCTTTTCTAGCGAAGGCTTCTTAGAATAAATACTCTTCTGAAGATAGGGAAACGCGTTTCTGGTTATTGCAAAGACACATTGATTTACTTCTAATTAAGCAAGTTGGAAATGTTCGGAGGAAATCCGCACGAATTTCGACACTTCTTTCCCGATCCTCAATTTCATTTTCCCTGGTTTTGCCATAATTTTTTCAGGGGGTGTACAATGGAAAGAAACATTGGGAGTCCGCTGGTTATTTGGACATTGAGAGACACAACACACGAAGTGGGTTTTTGGGGGCTCCCCCTAAGCGCGAATAATTGTGGTCCACTTTCTCGCCCGCCAGCAGTCGTTTAATCTATAAATTAATTACAGAAATTGAGAACTGAGCTAAATTACCATGCCAAACTATTGCCTTATCAACTGTTTATATGCCTTTCAGACGACATTTTGAAACGATCGTACCGCTCTCTATAGTTCGTTTGAGTTACCAATTCAAACGTTTGTGACTGGTACTGATGCCTGAGAACTAACACTGAGGCTTGCTGCGTCGACATAATTAAATACGACACATTCCAAACCGTCACTCAAATCTTTAAAGTTCTCAGTCACACTTCACAACATGAATTGACACGAACTTAAAGGAAAAGAGAAAGACCGTTTGATTATTAGATAAGGATGATAACGCCACGTGCGAAACGTGGGTAGTTCAAAATTCTCGTGGTAGAGGCAGTAGTTTTTTTGTATTGCAGTATTTTTGTATTTTGATGAGTATTTTTTATTTAGTGCTGCACTCAGATCGCTCTGCAGTACAACACCAACACAAATGATGAATTTGGGGGGGGAAGGATTTGAAACTGTTTCATAATAAGTGCGAATGTGTTTCATAATAGGGAGTTATTGCATAACCGTCTGACGGCTAACGTTAACGGTAATGTGACGTCATGATAAGTGTAAAATTCAAATTTTGAGTTTAAGCGTTAATCACAAACGTTTAAAGACCATATGAGGTGTTTCATTAATTTATTTGAAGCAATTAAGTGCATCTATGCCCTACCACCGCCCTACCATGTGTTCATATTTCAGGGAAACTATTTTTTGCAATACATAACTCTTTTTCCGCGTCAGGCGGATATGCAATAACTCCCTAATAATAAATTTTGTTCCGACAGCAGCCTGTCGGGAAAAGTGCATTTCATTCATGCGACAATCGAGTCGAACCTCATAAGTTAGAACGATATCAACCAATTATGAATGACATTTAGGCCGTGGTATAGAAAGCCAAAATCATAAAATCGTGTTTCTTTTTACCGCAGGCCCCTTTTTTGGCACCAACTGAGGGGGAACAAAATTATGAAAATGAAAAATGAAACAGAGTCGGTTTGGTTGCCTATACGATATGGGAAGGCGGACTCTTGTTAGAGGAGTTATTTGCAATTAAAATATTTATCCCGGCCTAAATTTCATTCATAATTGGTTGATATCGTTCTAACTTATGAGGTTCGACTCGATTGTCGCATGAATGAAATGCACTTTTCCCGACAGGCTGCTGTCGGAACAAAACTTTTTTCAGGTTACGTTAATTTTCAGATCAGTTAAATTAGGTTAAATGGCATGTCACAATTTCACCATTGCGCAATGCGGAGTGCCTGGGTTCGAATCCGAAACAATTTTTTTTTGTTCCTCCCTTTTTGGCCCACCTCGGAATTTTTTACTCAAGATTTATTAGGCTGTAGGCAAATCAAATAAAAGAGACGGCTCAAAATTCAGTGTCAATGAAATTTTTTGGTAATTGGGTGGTCCAGTAAGGCATAGCGTTAATTTAATAGCTCCCCTCCGCCGAGAACTCCCCTGCCATATGAACGGATTTGGTTCACAAGGGTCTCATACGAAAGCGCGTTCATTTCTCATTACTTGAGTCAATTTTGGGGGCAATTGCAGCAACAGCCGTGCGGTAGCGAATTTTCAACTAATTCAAACCCATCTTTCACACCGTTCCCGTGGACCGATTCATCTGGATCACGAACTCGTCCGAGATATTCACGCTATTGATTTTTAGACCAAATTTGGTTGCCCTAAGTCAAAAATTGCGACCGTGATCGTGCTAACAAGCGAGGGGCCATATTATATACATATATATAGCAAATCGAACCGACCTCGGATTCGTGTTCTAGGGGTTCTGAAACGTGAAAAAAAAGTATCACAACCCATATGTGCGACCATCAGGGCGAGACCAATAGTGCATTTTTTGAATGAAATGCACTAAAAATTGAACGTCATAATAATAAAAAACGTTCAAATTTTAAACATGGGTTTATTATTCATAAATGTAGCCAAATCTGGCTTGAAATTACATGAAAAGCAACACCTCACACCTCTATATGATCTCAAAACCTTTGAAAATCCCCATTTCGGTCCCGCTTTTGGCCCATAAAAACCCGGGGAGTTAGTTACTCAAACTGATCCGATGTTAGAACCAACTAGATCCCAAATGGTGTGTGTGCGCGAAAGATTTTTCGAGCAATCCTAGGGCAAGATATGGCCCGGACGGCGGACGGACATCCCAGAAATCGATTCCAGACATGTTAAAACGTACCTACACAGAAAAAAAAATTGAGGGTAGGTTGTAAACCTTTTTCTCTGGCCGAAAACATAGTAGTTGTAATATTCAGAATGAATAATAAACCAAAATCAAATACTGTTAGATTAAGCCTTTCTTTATAGGGGAAAATTCAACATCAGTTCTGACATGTTATCTCCATAAGAGGGGAATCTCGTGAGAGAAGTTGAAAGACGCCTTATACATATATTAGAAATATTATTGCTTCGTGTACGAATTAAATTCATTCTTTCCAACCGCCAGCTGCTGAAGCTTTTTTTCTGAACTATAATATAAATATAAGGTGCTTTCAAGTTTATTCACACGAGAACACATCGATATCACATGTGCGTTGATATTATTAACGCTACTACTTCAAGATCTCTTCGATACCGCAGTTGCATTGATCGAAACCTCGAGGTCGCTTCAACATCGTTTCGATATTCGATGCAACTCGTTAATGCCACTTTGTCATCTCGATGTCGTATTATTGTCGATATGAAAACCTAGTTGCATTGAGATTTCATCGATATCGAATCTATGTCGACCGATTTGCGTTAGTACAACTACGTCTATTCGAAGTTGCATCTAGGGAGAAATAATAACATTATTACATCGAGGAGTAAATGACATCGATACGACGTCGATGAGTACTCATCTCCGAAAACCGCCGTAAATGACGTCGATTCGACATCGAATCGATGGAAGTGTTCTCATCGGGAAGAGCGTTGTTTTACTCCGAGTCGCCAACTAAAGTGACTAATTCACGTTCTTTTATTTTTAAATCAAAGTGCATTTCATCACTATAGGGAAACATCAATAAACGTAAACACTACAGACTGTCTGAGATGGTTGTCCTATAATTTTTAGTGATAAACAAAAATAAAAAATGTGACACCATCTATAGCTGAACCAAATCATCAAAGCCATAATTAACACTATAGCATGTCAGCCGTAATTTGAAGCCCACTCCGTGGAGCTTCATGTGCCGTAAAAAGAGTCCCCCTCACCCCTTCACACCTCTATTTCTTCTTTAGCAACCCACACGACCTTTCGTCCTCATATACGTCTCAAATGTTCAAGCGAGTAATCGGAACCGACATTTTAGAGAGGGGCAATAAAAACCAGAGGAGAACACATTAATCCCTTGGGAGATAGTAAATATTAAAGGATTACTTTTCGGGAGCTCTCCTATTAAACGTCCAGAATAAACTCCCCCCCCCCTCTCAATCAACATCACACACTCTTTTCGAAGAAAACCACTTCGCAAGAGTTTCTCCACCATTTTTCTGGTCAGTCTTCTCTAGTCCCTTGTGGGCCGGGCGGAGGACCTCGTTCTATTATTTTCAGGTGAAATATTTTACCTTGAGCGTGTTCCTCTGCTAAGGACAATAACCTCTCGAATTTTGTATCCTTTAACTAAAAAAAAAAAAAAAAAAAAAAAGAGTTCAATTTTCCCCTTTTCGATTGTTGAAAGATGCTTATAACCTCGTGAAATAAGAGGGAAAAATATTGTTACAAGAAATTCACTCGCTTATCCATCACCACTGCACTACCCCCTAACTAACGTCGAAGAGCAACGCTTCAAGGCTGGAGCTTTTTTTTTTTTTTTTGAGAAATCCATCAGAAGTTGTTGGTCCGGTAAATTGCATTTGTCGGCAAGGGGGAAAAGCTCATTCTTAAAAGAGTCAAACCCGTTTAAGCGAGCTGGATCAATGGGATAAGATAAGCAAGTTGACTGGAAAGAAACAAATTTGGAATAATGAAAAAATAAAACAAATTTATAAACAAATTAACCTTTTCTTCATTTTTTTTTTTTTTTTTGTTCACTCGGTTCTACACGAGGGCACACCAATTTCGCCTTCGTTGCTAAAACCGGGTGTCGAGTGAATCCGAGCGCTTAAAAAGTGGTGAGGACAGGGGGCCTGACTTTTCAAAATAAATTGATTGTCTCCACTCGTTTACCTCCTTTTTATAGGGCAGTTCGGGGTAACGTCATTTCCGCGTCAGGGAAGATTTGCGATGATGCTCCAATCAACCTTTTTCTCTCTTTTCACTATAGTCTGGAAGCTTTTTCCTTCTTCTTATTTCTTTATTTATTTTTTTCGGAGTGTTTCCGTTTTGTGATGGTCGGTGGACTCTGGGAGAAAATATTCGCAGCGAATCAATGATCGCGGGGCGCCTTTTTGAGGGTTTCGAAAAGCGTGCGGTGAGCGTGAAAAAAACAAACAAACAAACAAATCCGGGACAAGACACGAGAGCATTGCAAATAAAATAATGGTCTTCCTCTTTTTATGTGGGTATGTGCTTTCAATTGTCGAATCAACACAAGAAACAAACTTGTTATTCGATGCCTGACGCTCCATAATTTAAGGTCCTATTGTCATTTTTGACAATAGTATAGTCGCTACATCGATGCTATTCTCGTCATTTTCTTTTATTTGTACCTTAGTAATTGTGTTTTCCTCGTCATTCTAAAGTCAAAAAGTATCAGTCAGCCCAAAAGCAGAGCTTATTGTGGGTTGGAAAAAAAGTTTCAATTAAAAATGAGCTTCCCTCTAATTTCAACGTAGGCCGTTATTCTACTTAAAAAAAAAAATTAAAAAGAGTATACTTTGCAAACATTAATACTTGGCAACCAACTGTTTCAAAGTAATTTGTTTTCTAATTTTATGAAACGCCCTTCCCTATCAAACATCAGAAAGAGGGGGGGGGGGGTAAACTTTTTACCTTGCAGTTTACATTTAATTTTTTTAAACCGAAAATCTGTTTTTTCCCCGGTATGATTTATGACCTTTCAACCAGTGAATTTCACCTTGTTCACTCATCGTCATAACGAAAAACCAATTTGCTTTGTAAAACCGAGGCAATTTATATCCACGACCGAGTCGAAAAAAGCCATCGCGCAATTGCCCGAATGAAGGTGAACATTTTTTTTTTTTTTTTTTTTTTTTTTTTCAGTTTTGTTAATTTGTTATACACCCTCCTCCCACTTTACACAGACCAATATGCCTGCTATGAGATAGGTACATGAAGAGGCCACGAGCAGAACATAGAGCACTGTACTTTCCACTCACTATATTGCCTGCAGGGTGAGAGCCAAGCTTGACCTGTAACAAACAGTTTTGTTGAAATTCTTTTGAACTTTTGAACAATGAAGGGGTGAAAAAAATATGCTTCGTATGATTTATACACGCTTAAAACGATGTCGCTTACTTATTTCCCACGGGAGGCCTTGCAGAGTTTAGGGGAAGGGGGGGAGGGGCTCACCGCGGGCCCTTGTAAACCATATTTTTTATGAGGCGAAGACGTTGGAAACAATTTTGATCTGTTATTTAATATCAAAATTATGACCTACTTTAAAAATGTCTGGGAGAAGTTCTTAAAAAGTTTTGGGGGTCTGTAAACTGCAAGGGAAATTGTATTGCCACTTTTTTTCCGGTTTGGAGCAGCGCAAACGGGGATGAAAAAATGGCATCTGTGTCGGCCCGGATTTAAACTTCGAGGGATCTTCGGCATTTCGGAGCGTGCTCCTGCAGCTTCCAGATTAGCAATTTTCAAACACCACGCCACCGCGGAGCACTAGGGTTGCCAGATATAGCCAACGCTATTCGCCCGGAGATATTATGGTTGAAGAGGGGGAGGAGAACAAGTTAAAGACGAGTCCTTAGCTGATTTCATTACAGGGCTCTCAAGTCTCTCGTCAACATGCAATTTCGAATGCGACTGTAAGAGAAGTGTTGCCGACATTTTCCTTAGGGCTCAGTTCATCCGTCGTCTCAAGAATGTTAACATACGAGCCAAACTATTAGAATCCGAAGACACTCCGTTTACAACTTTAGCTATCTCAGCTCTTGCACTCGAAGCAACCAAAATCTACAGTCACAAACACAGTGCCCAACACAAATTACGTTGCACCCACTGTTCTCGGATCGGTTACGTTAGGAAGGTGTGCTTAAAACTCCTACAAAATAAACCAAATTCAACCGTCAATATTTTGAATTCCGTGGATACTGGCGACTCGAATTTCAGTCCTCATAAACGGTCAAATTAAAAAATTTGAAGTCGATTCCGGAGCTGCATACACCTTGCTGCCAGAAAGTGCTTTTCATAAACCTTTGGCCCATGAAACAGCCAAGCACAGACATCAAATTTCGTTCGTATACGCAAGGTGTCTTTAAACCTCGTGGATACATAACCACGGACCTAAGTAATGTTCATCATTCCAGACAGTTTCACTCCCATTCTAGGTCGTAAACTGATTCGTCACTTCCAAATCAATCTCAAGGAGATCGACAAACTCGACAGAAGTCTCAATACGATTCATTCTGTCCTTCAAGTACCGTCATTACAATCAATTGTGGAAAACTTTGCCGACATTTTCGAACAAAAAGTGGGAAGCATTCCTAATTTTACAAGTTCCCTGCACCTCCGCAAAAGCACAAAGCCCATATTTGTTAAAGCTCGGAACATTCCCTAAGCATTACGAGACCAGGGGCCGTATTCCTAAGCCGTGTGAAAATGCCGCAAAAAGCGGTTGCTATGGCGGGATAATGTTATTTCTTATTCAGCGTCCTTGGATCCCCGCGTGCGGCATTTTTTCCCGACCGTTCGGAATAAGGCCCCAGGTCGACAAAGAACTACAGAACTTAATCAAAAATGACATGATATATCAAGTCGACTATAGTGACTGGGGTTCACCACTTGTTCCGATCTCAAAACCCAATAATCAAGTTCGTCTCTGCGTCGATTACAAAATCGCTGTCAATAAACAATTACAAGACGCCTATTACCCTATGCCAAAAATTGATGAAATTTTGGATCAACTTCGTGATGCTCGTGTTTTTTACACATTGGATATACAGGGTGTTAACGTTAAGGTCGCACCACCGGCCAGGGTTCGATTCTGCAGCTCATTTGCGGCAAAAGTTGTCCTCTGCAAAAATAATTTTCATCCCGCACCAAGACCGACTTTTTTCGAGAACCGTTTTTTCGTCCCCGTTTGTTCACACTAAATCTGAGTGTACGGACAACCCGTGATTCAGAAAAACATCTTCAAAGTGTCCTTTACAAAAATATTCATAAGCGTTTTTTTAGTTGTCGGTTGATTTTTCGTCAGAAATGACGATTTCTTAGAAAAAATAATGATTTTTCTCTTCAAAATAGCTTGTTTTGACCTGAAAAAATTGAACAAGTTATGTGATTTTAGCGTGATAAAAAGTACTAAAACCTTATCCAAAGCTATACGTTGAATCGAACTGATTATGCATGCCTACCATAGTAACAAAAATGTCGCTCCGGCAGCTGGTGTGTCGGATAGAGTACATTTCACGAAATACGAATTTCGTTAATTTAACTTTTAGCGATTGTTCAGTAAGTTCAGCAAGCGATGGCCATAAAAATGTAGAGTAACAAAGTGAAATTAATGACGAATAATAAGCTAAATAACTAAAAACGTCGAAACTTGTGGTAGTGTAATGCACTTAACCCAACAGCCAGCTGCCGGAGCGACATTTTTTGTTACTTTGTTAGGCGCACACATTGAAATTCTATTCCAAGGATAGCTTTGGATGTGGTTTTATACCTTTTTAGCGTGTTAAATAACATGGATTGATTGAATTTTTCAGGTCAAAACAAGCGATTTTGAATAGAAAAAACATTATTTTCTCTAAAAAATGGTAATTTCTGACGAAAACTCGCCAATCAACTAAGAAAACGCTTATAAAGGTCAATGATCTTTCTCCGCCTGCCCTCTTAGGCCGAGAAACTCTTTGTTCCCTTCTTCCAGATTGGAAAAATCATGTATCCAATATCCTGTCCAGTCCGTCATTTAAGGCTCCTTTGCGTCCGGTGCTATCCATTGCTGAAACCCCGTCCCTCGATTGCTTGAAACGAAAATTTCCAAAGGCTTTTGGTCTGCTAGACAACGACAAACCCATTGTAAATTATCAAGTGCACATAAATCTGAAACCGAATGCGACACCCATCTTTCATAAGGCGTAAAACGTCCCGTACGCGCTCAGAGATGACGTGTTGAAAGAATTACAACGTTTGGAGAAAAATAACATCATAGAGTTCGTGGATTCTTGGGCGTCGCCTATTGTCGTGGTTCCAAAAAAATCTGGTGGTGTGGATCTCAAGGTCACCGTTAACCCACAACTTTGCACTAGCACTTAATCTCTGCCTAGACCTGAGGAACTGTTCCATAAGTTTAAGGGGTGCAAGGTGTTTTGCCGACTGGATTTGACTAACGCATATTTACAGTTGAATGGTTCACCAGGATAGTCGCGAAATTCTGACTGTCAATACAGCTCACGGTCTTTATATATATAACAGGCTAGTTTTCGGATTGGCCTCGGCCCCTCCTATCTTCCAAAGGGTAATTGATTCGGTCCTTCAAGGAATTCCAGGCTGTGCGGCTTATCTTGACGATATTTTAATCGGTGGAACAACGCAGGAGGAATGCTACTCTCGTCTATTGCAGGCTCTATCGCAACTGGACCAGTCAAACATAAAATTAAACTTGGAAAAGTCGGAATTTTTCGTCAGAGAATTGGAATTCCTGGAGTATGTTTTGTCAGGTGAAGGGAAACGGCCGTCGAAAGAAAAAGTTTCAAAATTTCTCAGCACCCCCAAACCTCAGAATGTTAGCCAGTTAAAGTCATATCTTTCGATGTTGAGTTTTTACAGAAGCTTCATTAAGTCACCATCTGAAGTTCTAGAACCACTCCACAAACTTCTGAGAAAAGACACTCCCTGGGTCTGGTCTCCGGATTGTCAGGAAGCTTTCGCCCGTAGCAAGTCATTGTTATCTGAAAAAACGCTTTTGACTCTTTTCGATCCGTTGAATCCCCTTGTACTTACAGTCGATAACGTGGGAGTCGGTGCAGTGTTGAGTCAAATAGTCGATGGCGAGCAGAAGCCCATAGCGTTTGAGTCGGCTACGTTAACATCCGCTCAACGAAATTACTCACAACTGCATAAGGAGGGGTTCGCTGTAATTTTTGGTGTTAAAAAGTTTCATAAATACTTGTTCGGCCGTCATTTTGAAATTCACAGTGATCATCAACCTCTTAAAACCTTATTTTCTGAGTCTAAACAACTCCCAGTACAGGTATCTTCGAGGCTCATTCGCTGGGCCATTATTTTATCTGCCTATGACTACACCATTGTACACCGCAGTGGAAAAAGTATACCTCAAGCGGACGCATTGTCTCGGCTTTCGTCGACGGAACACATGGTGTCCGAAGAGTGCAATTTTAGTCATATGGAATATCCTCTTGTTCCTATTTCGGAAGTAGCAAAGGAAACTTCGTCGGATCCTGCCCTCCAGCATGTGGCTCGTCATCTTTCATCGTCATGGTCATCTTGTAACAAATTAGATCCCGTCTATCTTTTTTTCTGGTTCGCAGTTCCCTTTCCTTACTTGATGGGTGTGTCTATTTTGGGGACCGAATTTGTGTTCCTCAATCACTTCGTCCTCGTATTCTGCAGCTACTCCACGATGGTCACCCTGGCATCACTCGGTCATACGTATGGTGGCCTAAACTTGATAGCGACATTGAGTCATGTGTCCAGAATTGTTTGAATTGCCGAGAAGCACGAAATGGTCAACCTTCAAAAGGATTAAGGAACCCGTGGCCCCTACCTAGGACCTCTTAGGAAAGGTCGTCTGCTTATTCTGGAGATCTGTCACGATCATCGTTGTATAGTCAAGATAGTCCGTCGCAATCGTCCTCCATGTCACCACCCAGAAACCAATCAGCCATTACTGGAAATTCCCCTCCCCACGCCGATGTTGATGTTCACGTACCTGATCACATAACGTCTCGTAGAGGTAGATCTGTCAGGCTTCCTGTTCGTTTCGCACACGACGAATTTTACGTGTTATATTAAGTGGTAACATATCGAGTATTGTGTCACCAAGTAATTATAGTTGTTTTTTTATTCTCATTTTTAGGATTTTTGCGGTGAACCGGAAATTTGAAAAATAACTGAATCAAACGTTAGAAGGAGCGAGTGTTATGATCTGATATTGCTGTCCTTATCCTGTGTGGACTAAGTTGTTGATTACCACCGCTGTTGATGTGGGTCTTCTTACGTTTTGTTGTGAGGATATCAAGTCGTGCTTTTAAATACAATACTTATTTGTTCGTTTCGAAACACTGACAGATATAATACTACCCAGCACTTCCAGCAAATCCTCGATCTCAGGATGTTTTTCACCATAACTTTATAAACTCCTGCTTTAAGTCGCTCCACAAACGTGAGCCGAGAAGGTTAAGGTCCGGTCTTCTAGGAGGTGTGAAAAAATGCATTCATTTGGGAGTGATAAATCTCGTACTCTGACTACTCGGAGCGCTTTACTGTAACTGTAAACGCCGAGCATGATTACCTCGGAGCATAGTTTATCAAATAGGCAGAAAGCCTTTCTAGAGGATCTGCTTGAGGATTAGCGTATTCGGCGATCAAATCAGGCAGAACCATTGGGTTTTAAACGGATAGAGGGGACCAACACGAAGGACACACCGAAAATATGCCAAAGTGAATGAAATAGCTCTTGCTTGTCTTCCACATGTTACCATCAGACGGTCTATTCTCGAATTGCGTCCCTTAGTAGAAACGGGATCCTTTTTGAAATATTAAACATCGTATTACCCCTATTCCCCTAGCTCAACTAGTGCATGAAGATCGTTAACACCACCATTCGCTTCAGCCACAGAAAAAACAGGCGTATCCCACCCCTTATTCCACCAAACTGTGAAGATTTGCCACTCATTAAATAATTGAGTAAGATAAAAAAACACCTTTTTTTTCAATCAGACGCGGTTTTCTCACCCATCCGATTTTTAATTTAAAAAATGACTAGACATAAAGTAAGCTGAGGTTCTACACCAACTTTTGAAATTGCAGTGTACGATTAACTGACAGATTCAGTCGGAGTTGAAAACGTTTGAAATTTCTGCAAATTTTCGTAATTTCTCACATTTTACTACTCTGGCTCATTTTTCGTCCCCTGAATCCTACATTTAAAATAATATTTTGCACTGGGAAGATGGTCAATTTAACGCTCTTTCCAATGGTGTATTCAGATTTGATTTTCGGCCAGAAATTAGCGAGTTACAGTCGTTTTAGTAACGCAATGTCTATAACACGAAAAAAAAAAATCTTAAAAGTGAAAAAAGTCGGACTTCATGCGGGGTGAACATTTTTTTTTGCAGAGGACAACTTTTGCCGCAGATGAGTTGGAGAATCGAACCCTGGCCGGTGGTGCGACCTTAAAGTTAGCACCCTGTATCCATTACAGGGGGTTACTGTAAATTCGCAGGGATTGCTTGAATTTACAGGTCAAAACAAGCGATTTAAAAAACAAAAATCACTCTTTTTTCTAAAAAAAACTGTCATTTCTGCCGAAAAATCGCCAATTATTTGAACAAATGCACATGAGTAATTTTGAAAGGGACACATTGAAAAGTTTTTCTGATACATCGAAAGTCGATAGGTCGACAAGTGGTGATTGACTTTCATTGAAAAAATAAAAATGCCTGTTTCGCAAAACTTTGAGGAGCTGCCAAGGACACAGAAATAGTTATTTTTTAACGAAAATAGATAGTCCTGACAGGGAAGAGTGTGTTTTTCCTGAATCCATCGTCAAAAGTTGTAGAATGTCAGCTGGGAAGAGAGTTACTCGAATTTAGTCCAGAAAACTGATGCTATCCTAAAAAGACGCTAGAAAAATCATATCTCGAAGGGTTTTGATTTTCGGACCATGGGTTATGGGGTGTTTTCGATCGCAAATGAGGTCTAATTTTACCCATTTTTTTTATTTACACTTAAACCCTTCCGCCCTGTATAAAGCTTGTGTACACGTAGTAGTCGACAGAGAAAGTCAATTAATCCAAACGATGTCGACACATCGCGGAACATTCGCTATGAAACTTCTTTCGTTCGGCGTCAAAATAGCTCCATTTCACAGGATTCTGGACCAAATCCTGAGCGGGCTCCGTGGCGTTCTAGCCTAATTTGATGACATCAACGTCTATGGGTCTTCCATGGAAAGCTGTTACAAAACTTTGATACATTTTCTAAAGCGTTTACGTCAGTATGATCTACATCTGAATAAAGGCGAGTGTCAGTTCTTCAAAACCTCCATTTCATACCTAGGATACGTCGTCTAACGGAATTAAAAAGTGTCCAGACAAAGTACGAGCGATAGGAAACGCTCCACGTCCTCAAAACATCGAGGATGTCGGAAGATTTTTAGGCATGCCAACATAATACTCTAAATTTATACCAAATTTGTCGTCAATGACTCATCCTTGGCGCCAGCTTCCTCGAAAAAATCGACGATTTCTTTGGCGTCAATCCTGTAATTCCGCCTTCCAGAAAATTAAAAATGAAATCGCCAGTGACCGGGTCCTCATTCCCTACAACCCTGATCTTCCCATAATTCTGACTTGTGATGCCAGCCCAACTGGCATTGGAGCAATTTTATCAAATTGCCTCGGCTACCAAGAGCGACCCATCGCTTTTGCGTCTAGATCACTAACGCCATCAGAAACGAATTATATTCAGTTGGACAGGGAAGCTCTTGCCATTATTTTCGCGGTAAACAAATTTTAAATGTACCTCCGTGGCCGCAAGTTCACACTTATAACAGATAATCGACCACTGACCCAGATTTTTCTTCAAAATAACAAACTACCCGCCCCCCCCCCTCTCAACGTCACGTCTTCTCCGGTACGCAACAGTCCTCTGTGGATTCCAGTACGAAGTGTAACATAAGAAACACGATGAAAACGTCCACGTCGATTATTTCTCCAGATCCCCTTTTACCGCTCACGACATCAAAATTCAATGAAGACGACATCGTTCATCATCAGACAATTAACCAAATTTCATCGGGATCCATCAATTCTCAAACTATAGCCTCGGCAACAAATACGGAGAAAGAGCTTTCGGTCCTCTTTCAAAACCTCCCAAAGGGCGACCTAGAGGACGGCAGTTATACGCTTCAAAGTGGAGTAATTTTCCGAGGTCACGCAGTAATTCCTTCCTCCTTATAAAATTACGTACTTATTCAGCTCCATATTACTCATCCAACAATTTCAAAAATGAAAAGCCTTGCACGACTTTACTGCTATTGGAAAAATATTGGTAGGGATATTGAATTTTTCGTCAGGTCTTGCCAGGCTTGTACACTTTGAGCTTCGGAAACAATAAAGGCTCCATTACACCCGTAGAACACCCGTGATTTTGCGGGTCCTAAAGATGGGTTTTGCTTATTCCTTGCAATTGACGATTGAAATATGGCTAATGAAAATATTTGAACGCAAGAGCAAAACTGGATTAATGGGACCAATGGGCTAATATGAAAGCCGTTAGTGGTCCTAAATCCGGGGCCAAACTGAAATTTCTCGAGCATGTTTTTAGGACCAATCTTCAAGTAATCTTCACCCCATCACATATGTTTTTGTCAATTCAAAGGTCCAAATACTTCGCTCATTCATTTTATACTCATCTGTCCAAAAATTCTGCGAGTGATGAGCCTTTTTGTTTAGTGCTTCTAGTGGTTAGAGTCTACAGCGGATCCAGAGGGGACGCGCACCCACCTCTGGGGCCATTCCAGTTAGTCGACAACACTGAAAACTTTGACCCGCGATCTGCGGTGATCCAAAAATGGCCTGGTCGCCTTCAAAACAGAATTATGTCTTCAAAGTTTGATTTATTAGCTCAAAGAATCGAAATTTCAGTCCAGGGTGAATAGCCTTGGCTGTCTGGCAACCCTAGTGCTCCGCGGTGGCGTGGCGTTAGGAAACAGCCGGAAACTGCAGGAGCGCGCTCGGAAATACCGAAGATCCCCTGAAGTTGAAATCCAAGTTTTTTTAAGTTGGAATCCGGGCCGACACAGATGCCACTCTTTTATCCCAGTTTGCGCTGCGCTGGTTTTAATGTAGGTCATAATTTTGATATTTTATAACAGATCAAAAATGTTTCCAACGCCTTCGCCTCATAAAAAATATGGTTTGGAAGGACCCGCGTCAATTTAATGAGGAAATTGCTATTTTTGAGAGAATTGTCAATTCTATAAGAATATTGTGAATTTTGAGCGGAAATTAGTGGTGTGACGTGACAGCTTTTGTCGGTCACAGTGACAACTAGCTCCGGTGACGTGCAAGTTACTGTGACAAAAACCAGTGATTTTGTCACTTAGAGGGCCTGTTCTACAACTTTTTATTGTCACTATCACTGTTTGTTTCCACCTGTCCACCCATCATCAACATGTGATTTAATTTGGGGTGGACGGTTGGAAAAGGATACTCCTAGGAACCCTGATATCTTACAGGACAGGCCCCCCGTAGCAGTTCGTTTGAGCAAATGCCTAATGTTACCGGACTCGCCGGTATCTGTGTGGATTTCACTAATTAAAAAAATAAATTTCAACAGGTTTTGTCGCTCACAAAACGGACATCGCAAGGGTGACATAATTCAAAGACCAAATTCGCCGTTTTTTCGTCCTAGAATACCATTTTCGCAGACAGACGCGGATTCAGTATTTGCTCAAGAGAGGTGCTAGAGAAATGCTGTGGTTCGCTCTACTAAAACTGGTTTGACAGCCATTTCACTGCCTAAAAATAGTTAAAACTAGCTATTTACACTATAAAAACGGCTAAAGTAACTAAAGTCACGCCAAAAAAAAACAAAACTGTCGATTCGCAATTTGAAAATGGCTAAAAATGGACTTCACACGCCCTAAAAATTGGTGGCGACTGGTGAACTTCTGAAAATGCCTAAAAAGATCATGATTACCGCCCGAAAGTAGCTAAATCGACCATTCGTGCGCTAAAATTGATCAGACCGGCCATTCTTGAGCCAAATATGACCATAATGCGCGCTTTTGGCTTGACGGACTAATCAAGCCCTGAAAACGGCCGAAATGACTTCACGTGCCCTGGAAATGCCTAAAAAGATGATTTCTTCCCTGAAAATGGCAAAATCGACTATTTTCGCTTCGGGATACCAGGAATGGTCTTGGATTGATGGACTAGGTATTTGAGCTCTGAAAATGGCAAAACTGACGATTCGTGTCTCTAAAATGGCTAAAATTACTATATTTCAGCCCTAAAAATTGCCGAATTTACTTTACGAGCTCTATAAATGGATTACCTGGCGAATCAAACTCTAAAAATGTCTGAACAAGTGACTCCTACCCTGAAAATGGCAAAATAGCTATTCCGAGCGCCGAAAATGGCCAACTTGGCTGTTCTTGCCTTGACTTGGGACGTACTATTCGCTCCTATAACTGGAAAGACTGACTTTATGCGCCCTAAAAATGGCAATTATAGCTATTCAAGCCTTGAAATCGTCAAAACTGACTCTATGTGCCCTGAAAAGCTGTGCCCAACAAAGTAAAATGTCAATTTTGAAGTATAATATTCAGTTTTGAGGTAAAGTGATATTTTTTGGGTGGAACCGCAAGTTTCAGGGTAAAAGCGCCAATTTAGGAACGTTTTTGGGATGAAATCGTAAGTTTTGGGGTAAAATTACCAGAATTGTATTAACGTCAAAACTATAATAAAATTGAATAAAATTCAAGATGAACGGGGATTCTTTAACAAGACCCTAGTTTTGACGTGTTATTCAGTCGTTTAACGACATTGTCGGTTTTAAAACTCCCCGGGTGCCTGGAACTCCTGGCCGCCAGCCGTGTCTTGGCTGTTTTCTTCAAATAATTTCACATTTAAGTCTCGTTCCACTCCTTTGGACTCGTCGTAAAATAGACCACCCCGCATTCGTATTTAGTGTTCAATAGCGATCGTTATTCACTTGTATCGCTGGTCTGACGAATGGGGGTGAAAGACCGAGGGGTTCCTATGGTTGCCGGAGTTGGTTCACATTTGCCATAATGTTCTTTAGCCTGTGAAGAAGCTAATAAATTTAGCGAAAGCTCGGCGTTAAGGGCGGAGGCGTTACAGTTATTACCCTCAACCGAATCCATCCATTCACTCATGAAGTAGACATTGTTTTTTGGTGGCCTTTTGTGGCTGGACCGCAAACAGGCTTTCTTTGTGCTGTTGAAGCTTTATTGTCCTCTGGAGCATTTTAATTCAGAAAGTAATTCAGTAAACTGTCGATTCTATGGGCACCGAGTGCGGGAAAGATCGTGTAAATTTTAATGCAAAGCCCTGTGGCATCACAGTGATAATCTCTTCAACGGCTCGTTTGTGGGATATGAGCAGAGCTAGTGATGGGTCAAGGGAAAAAACCCATTGGGAATATTCCCGTTTTTTGGGAAAAAACCCGGTTTTTTCCCAAGAAAGTATTTTCCCACCCGAATTGGGTTTTTATTCGTTCAATTTGAATAGAACTTATCACTGCAGAAATTAGAGAATTCAGCCTCGAAGCGTGAGTTTTTTTCCTCGCGCAGCCTCTTGTAACCTTTCCCTCAACTCTGAGAAGTATCTATCTGCTCCATAGAGATAATTCATCTCGCATTACGCCACATTGAGCTAAAGCTCGCTAAAAATTTACCTCGGTCGCCACTTTCCAAGAATGAACAGTCCCTGATTCTACGAAAACTGAAAGACAGAATAGACTCCAGCGTTAAAAGTAGTATTCATTACGCTGCGGCACTCCTGGACCCATCATCATAGGGGACGCTGCTGAGCAAGACGAGCACATAGAAGGCATGAAAAATTCATAAGTAATTGCAAATTAGACGACCCTTGTCTTGGGACTTTTCAAGGGATTACTCCCCCCTCACCGCACCATCCTAGTCACAATGCAGTGAATTCGAGGAAGTGGGGAGACTGAAAATAAAGAATTAAACTTTTTATTGAAGCTAAATACTTAATATTTTTTTTAAGTCCCTTGAAAAGTCCCAAGACAAGGGTCGTCTAATTTGCAATTAATTAATTGCTGGGACACATAAAGAAAAAAGAAAAATTCATAAGGTTGCCACACAGATGAAAGTTTTGGCCAACTATCGTTCCAAAGATGGACTCTGGGGGAAGACATTTTGTGGGAAAGTGCCTCGGCGGTCACGCCAAGTGTTTGGTGGCAAGGACTTTGTTCGACTTCAACTTTGTTTTTCGTTGCGGTTAGAATTTTATCAGCTGCGACAGAAAGATCCTTTAGCACGTTTTCTTGAATGAACAGCAAAAAAAGAAACCGTTTAACGACTGATCAAGCCGGAAAACTGACCTGTCTGTCCCACAATTGGAAAATTCAAAATCGTCGAAAAAGTAATAAAGAAAGCAGTGACTCCTCAAACCTTCTTGGACGCTGGGATATCGAAAACAGGTTCGGCAGGCAAATTCACACTTCATTTTTCAAAGGCCCAACAAAACTGAGGCAAAGGCATCTGAATCATCATCATCGTCATCAAACGAGGAAACCTCAGGCGATGAATTCCAATATAAAAATTAATGGAAATTTGGTGGCAAGGCTCGGCTTCAGCTTTGTCTTCAGTAACGGCTAGAATTTTAACCATTTTTGTGCAAACAGAGAGTTCGTATGATTCTATTGGTGCAATAAATACCTACAGTCGTTTTTTTATTATTCATTTGCTGAGTCTGTTGCAACATTGAGTGAAAAACGAATAAAAACCCAGTATTTTCCCAAAGTGGGTTTTTTCCCGGTATTTTCCCAGGGAAAAAACCCGAATTTTTATTTTCCCGGTGTAAACCCATCACTAAGCAGAGCCTATGCCTTGCCCCTCCACCCATGCGTTGAGTTTACTTTTTTCCTGACTTAGCATATTTTTGCCAAACAGTTGGTTCACGTTACATAAGTTGTTCAATGTTGTTTTTATCTTCACTTTTCCGGCCTTTGGGCTTCCTTTATTTTTAGATATTTCATTGATGGGAGATTGCGAGTTACATTGCCAGAGAAACCGCGAGAAGTGTGCAATTGGTAGGTTCGGGAGCCAGATGGTGTCATGGCCCCCTCCTTAAGCCGACCCTGGATCCACGCCTGGCCATCACCTGCGATGCAAGATTCAAGCTTTTCCGTGAAACTCCTCGCGACGCTCTCCAACATGACACGAGGGTTACGCCTGATTTCTTCTGTGATTGCCTCCTTCAAATCGGCTTATCCTTGTACACGTTTTCTTTTAGGTATCCCCACAAAACAAATTCGCAGGTCGATAGGTCGAGTGACCGGGGGGGGGGGCAAGGGACATCACCGCGTTAAGATGGGTTTTGACACATTGAACTAACTGAAGAATCTAGTAAGCTGACCACATTCTGACCCTAAAGGTCGCTACAGGTGGTTGAGATTACCTTTCGGCGTAGCCCCTGCTCCAGACGAATTTCAACATCGTGTTCACGAAGCTTTGGATGGTCTTTCCGGAGTAATAGCCACAGCAGACGATCTCTCCGATAAATAGTATGTACACCACGGGGTAAAAGGACTTCTTTGTTCCGGTTTGAGCCCCTGTCGGTTTTTTCTGACCAAAAAAAGGCTGGAATTTGCCAGAATGCTCATCTCTGCTCATAACTTCCATAATTTTTCCATCGGATACAATGAATTCTAATGAAAGTACAACCACAGCTCGTCTTTAGCCCTTGACGTTGCCTCTCACAATAATTAGGGAGATTTTGAAAGAAGTAAAAAAGAAAAACGTTCACGTCTTCCTCGTTTTACATTTTTAATTGCACTTTTTTTAGTTTTCCTCATTTGGGGTCACTTGAATCTTGATTGTCTTCACACGTCCCTTTCATGCAGTCACACCCTAAAATATTAGGCGAAAAAAGTATGTTCCCCGGCGTATAATAAATTTACTACGGTCTAAGCTGCATGCCTTAATTATTATTTTGATATTACCTGAAAATAGTATTTCGCACAAACTGTTTGATTGCTTCCTAAAAAAGGGCAACGTATGATGAAAGCAAGTCGTCAAGTTACAACACTCAAAGTTTTTTTTTTTTTTTTCAATATCTACTTGCAAAGATTTTCATATTCTTCTCCGTTTTCCCCTTCTTTGAAGATTTTAAACAAAAGGCAGCAAGTCCAACAGGTTGCCGCAACGCTCACGAGACACAGTAAAAGCGTTACCGCCTGTAAAAACTCGATTCGACCGGTTTTCTTGAGAATTTCATCTTTTTGCCCGTTGTTGTTTACGATTTCAAGTTTGGTGGGCCATACGTTGTTGACGAGTGACAAACTTCGGTATTTATCTTGCGATGGCGTCGTCAATTCACCGCTGGTTTGATATTCGAAACACTTTCGACTTGACGATTTGCGGATTGGTGTTAGCACGTTTTCTTCCTTGGAATAAATATTTAAAAAAAGTGATTTAAATGTGTCTAAAATTTAAAGATGAGGTGGCGTATCACTTCGGTAAATTTCAACATGTCCGAGTATAGATGATGGACCGCTCTTTCAATCTCGCTCAAAGCTCCGGGTGACAGATTGGTGAGTTTTAGAAATTGATTGTTGCATGTTTTAAGGTTGTCGGCTGTCCTTTTGAAAAACTGCCTAGATCGAACCGGTTCTTCAAGCAGGGTCAGTCCAATGTCGTGACATAGTTGGAAATAGGCGAGCGTGTCCTGATAGGTGACGTCGGTCATAGGAAGTGCTCGGGTCATGCAATTTTGAACGGATGCTTCAAGGTGTCCCCTGGTTGGAACGGTGACCAGTAATAATAGTGAACAGGCTACGGAGTGGAAACGAGTCATTTTAAGCCCTGTATAAAAACTCATGTGTTATATTTTGAAATTTGATTTTAAGCTCCAAGCCCACGAGATTTGCCACCTCACTGTCATTTATATTCGTTGCTGTTGTTCTCAACGTTTCCGCTCCACTTTCTCTTGACCATTATAGTTAATATCTCTCTAAAACTTTACAGTAATATCTAAAATTGTTTAGCGCGATCATTCCATGAGTTCGAGAAGAGAGGGTTGGAAATCCGTGTTTTCAGAGCTAAATGATGTGATGATGAGGCAGAAGAAATAGGAGGGGGGGACGCTTCTCTCCACGTGGGTGTGCGAGAGTCCTGACAGTTGGGGTGGGAAGGGGTGGTGTTGATTCTATGCCCTCCTAACCACCTCCGCGTTACCCTTTAGAAGTTTCAGTTTGCCGTTAAGAATCTTCGGGGAATCACCTTTTTCCCCCTCGTTCACTGACGTGGCAGCTTGGAGTTCGTTTTTTGAAATTCTTGCGTGTACGTATTTCAATGAGAAAAAAAAGATGAAAAGGAGTAAAATTTATAGGGAAAATTATACGAAAATGTGTTGAAATTTGAAACAATTAGAAAAAATACCAAAACATGAAGACCCTTCATCACAAAATTATAAATTTAAGTTACCTGTGTCTATTACTTCATTAGGGGAAGTTATTTGATAATTATTGACCAAACCTGGACTTTTTTTTTCTTCAGTCCCTATACGATTTATAGAATATTAGCCCCCCCCCCCCAATCACCCTGATCATCGTATTACAACTTCCCAAATGGGAAACGCCTAGGGATAAAGTGTTTCTTTCTTCACCAGTTTTGAAAATTGTCGCTTCCTGCCCCCACCCAGGTAATTGAGTCACTAACCGAAAAGTTACATGGTCATGCGGGGCAAAATTTCATTGGCTTCAATTGGGAAAATGTTTGAAATGAAAAGGAAGGTTGAATAACGTTTTTAATGTCAAATAATATCGCAATCAAGAGTTGATTGTGCTCAATTTCGTTCTGTGGAGGCGCTTGAAAAAAGCATTCCTTTATATATTTATTTATTTTTACGGCATTTTTATCTAAAAATACTCATCTCATACATTCGCTGTTTCCCTATCTCTCACTCTTACTCTCGCTCATCAATTCAACGTTCTTTTATTCCGTTGATAAATATAGGGAACTTCTCTTCATCTTCAAAAAAGATGGGAAGTAATTAAGAACCATTTAGATTAAAACGTCACTTCATGCTCATGTTCATGTCTCTTACTGAGTTTTTTTTTCTTTCTTCTTTTTTTTAGGGATCCTGTTCATATTTCTTCAGTTTTTTGTCGTTTGTTTTTTCTGTTAGACTTGGAGACTGGTCTCCCTTTTTTTATCACAATTTATGACTCACTAAATTTTGGAAAGTGCCAGTTTGTCTGAAATTGTCCAGAAAATTATTCGGTAGTGTGGTGCTCTCAGCTAATTTGGCCAGTACATCGGAGGGACAATTAAAGATGGGGCGTTAATTGGTGTTATCCTATCACAATTAACATACCACCGGTGTTATTTCATTTCACATCTCTTCGTTGCCAGAAGCTTCACCCCCTGCCATATTCGGGGCCTTGGGTTTGGGGAGCCCCAGAGGTTTAGCTATACATTTGTTTTTTTAGGTCTCATATATTATATGCTAACGTTAATGGTCATTTAAATGAGATCACGCGTGCGGTGTCATGAGAAAAGACATTTTTAGTAAGGGGAGGACAATGTCAAAATAAAGCTTTTGTTACGTTGCGGGACGCATGTTGATGAACACCGTAAGGGCTTACACGATAATAAACAAGACTTATATTTTCTCCCTGAATTTGGTGAAATAATAAGGATGTAATCGAGGCTTGATATGAATATTTTGCGATCTAGGTTGAAAAAGCGATTGATGGAGTATGGATGGGGGTAAGAGCGTTTGATTTGTTTTAAAAAAACACCCATCTCCTCTAATATTTTACCGACTACAGTTATTTTGGAATGATGATGATAATAATTAGGGGGGGGGGGGTCTTCATTGACGTTCTTCGGAAAGCTTAAATTTAACCGTCTGGAACATGTAAAATTACCCTCCGAAAACTGGTTGTACATCAGCGGTTCTCAACCTTTTCAACCTTGGCACATGACAATTTGTTGCACCCCCCCCCCATTTTTTTTTAAAGACCCGAAACCAGGAAAAGCTTTGATTTTGGTCAAACCACGAAGGGACGCACCCCTTTTTGGCAACTTACACACTTTTCAGAACGTATAAAGGCAGTGGTTACGTAATCGAAAACTCGTAAGTGCAACGAAAAAGCCTCCACGCCCGCGGACCATGGCTGACCGCCTTGGAGTCGATAAAATTGACCGAAATGGCAAGGCTCATTTATGGCCACTTTCAAGGGCCAACACAGCCCCCTTTGGTGAATTTTGATCGGGACCTAACTACCAGGACCGTGGAAAGAATATTCGAGCCCAGGGACGAAACTCAATCAGGCCCTTTCACCTGGAAGTGTACCAGACCCAGTGCCACCCTCGCTTCTTTCTTGAAAGACCTACATAAAACCACAGTATAAAGCTCCATTCTCTGTCAAACTCCAAAACTACCAACAAGGCCCCAAAACAGTATAATGACCGCATAAGGTCAACCAAAGCTATGGTTCAACCTCAGCGACTCTGTACAGTAGAACCTATAATGACAGGAACGTCACAAACACGATAAAGACCCAGCTATAGCCACTGCAAACGTCCAACCACAGCCAAGCTCGAACAACAGCCAGATTCCAACCACAGAAAAGGTCCAACCACAGCAAAGGTCCAACCACAGAAAAAGTCCCATCACAGCAAAAGGTCCAACCACAGCAAAGATCCAACCACAGGAAAGGTCTCAGCCACAGCCGAGCTCCAACCACAGCAAAGCTCCAACCTCAGCAAAGCTCCAACCACAGCAAAGCTCCAACCTTAGCAAAGCTCCAACCACAGCGAAAGTCCAACCACAGCAAAGGTCCATCCACAGCAAAGGTCCAACCACCGCAAAGCCTCAACCACAGCAAAGGTGCAACCACAGCCAAAGTCCAACCACAGCAAAGGTCAGCAAATGGTTCATCCTCAGCGACTCTGTACAGTAGAACCTATAATGGCAGAAACGCACAAGCACAATGAAGGCCCAGCCATAGCCACTGCAAACGTCTAACCACAGTCAAGTTCGAACAACAGCCAGAGTCCAACCACAGCAAATGTCAAACCACAGAAAAGGTCCAACCACAGCAAAGCTCCAATCACAGCAAAGCTTCAACCTTGGCAAAGCTCTAACCACAGCGAAAGTCCAACCACAGCCAAAGTCCAACCACAGCAAAGGTCAGCAAATGGTTCAACCTCAGCGACTCTGTACAGTAGAACCTATAATGACAGGAACGTCACAAGCACAATGAAGGCCCAGCCATAGCCACTGCAAACGTCTAACCACAGCCAAGTTCGAACAACAGCCAGAGTCCAACCACAGCAAAGCTCCAGCCACAGTAAAAGCTCCAAACTCAAATAAGACCCAATCACTGCAAATCTCCAACCACAGTTGAGCTCCCAGTAAAACTTTCCCTTTTTTTCTTCCTTTTCTTGATTATTGGAATCCCGGCCCCCAAGGAAAACCGGGCCCGGGGATAAAGAACCCAGTGACCCCCCCCCCCCTCGACAGGCCTGCTGACTGCACTTCTCAATTATTGAGTATGGTTTGAGGGACTCAGGGGTCAGCGACATTCCTGAGGTGTCCTGTATATGTATGGTCGGTTGGTCGGTCACAACCTTACGGTCATAGGGACAAGTTCACGCCCAGGTTGAGAATCACTACTGTACAGCCTAAAAAAGGTTTGAAACTGAAGATTCGCTCGTGTGGCCGATCGAAATAATAATTTCGTTGATTTGACCCACACAAAAGAGCGAAATTTTGGGGTTCCAGCTTCTTCAAAAACGAAATTTCACCAGTTGGCTCATTCAAACATTATAACCAATTGTGGAAAACTGTTTTTTTATATTTTTGTTTTTTCATTTTTTAAACTAAATTACCGGTTCTTGGAAGAAAGCATGCATTTTATCGTCAAAATAGTACATTACGACATAAATAAGGCCGGAATGGCAACCTTTCGGGACGAGGTTGACAGGCAATGAGGCTTTCGCCTTCGGCCAGAGGCGTAGGGTTTAGGGGGTTCGAGGTGGGCCATCGCCTGCCCAATGTTCCTATTGGATGGGCAAAGTTACCTTTTCGCCCCTCCTCAATATTTTCACAATATTGTCGACCAAAAAATAGTGATGTACTATGGTACAGCGATGAGCAATTGTTGGGAGGTGAAACCAGTAAAGGGGGAGCTGCAGTGATGATTCCTTGACCACCCCCCCCCCCGCTAAATCATTCCACGTCTAATACTCGGCATACATTTTCCCGCCTAATTTCTGCACCAATCCTGGTTTTTTAAGGACTCGTTTTAATCTTCAGGAAAGTCCGCATATGCAGTGCTTTTCCTTTTTTCAAATAAGTCGAGAAAAAAAAACCGTGAAATTACAAGATAAAAGTTCAAGTCGAATTAAAACTAACTTCTGGGATGAAATTTGAAAAAAAGGAAAACTACTGCATATGCGGAATTTCCTGAAGATTAAAACGAGTCCTTAAAAACCAGGATTGGTGCAGAAATAAGGTGAGAACATGTATGCCGAGTAGTAGACGAAGGTTGATTAGAGGGGGGTCGAGGAATCACCCGTGCAACTCCCCCTTTAGGACTCGTTTCAATCCCCAGGGAATTCCGCACGAGCGTACAATCTTGTTTATCCTAGCTGCTGTTGTAGCCACAGAGATATTATAACCAGAGCTCGAAGGGTCCGTTGCGCATCGGTACCA
>CM075941.1:54977380-55425281 GCA_038030265.1 Corythucha ciliata | reverse complement strand
CCAAGAGCGGCACAATAATCCACTTAGGATTCCGTGCCTGGGGCGTGTGCCATGCCCCTGCTTGGATAGTGGAGGTAAAAAAAAAAAAGCTGAATTCCGAAAAAGTGAATATAGTGATTTCGACCACAAATCAGCTGTACTATGACCAGTTTTCGGCTGAGCATCGAATTTTCGAACACCCTGTACATTCCCGGAAAATGATATTAACTTGAAAATGGCACTAAAAAAAAAATGCTATGAATGTTCTCCCAGAATATTGGGAGAGGGCAAGGAATGGAGAAGCCAAGAGGAATTCGATTTGACCCCTTCCCCCACCAGTGATTCATTAAATTGTCGCCATTCAGGGGGGGGGGTGTGTAATTGAATGCCGTTTGCCTACGATATCTTCTCCTTCCTAAAATATTCTGTCCTCCCTTTCTAAAACAGTATTTTGACAGAAAAATATAGGCAATTGCCTATCGTGCCAGGTGCCAACAATATTCGTGAAGGGTGCTCAGAAATCGGCAGAAATGGATCTGTATTTAAAATTAAAAATTTTGGAACTGTTCGCAAGTTTCCCGGGTCGCGGGGGGCACCTGCCCTGGGGGGGGCCGAGTGCAAAAAGTGTTCGTAAGGTGATTCTGAATCGAATGCACTATAAATTAAAATTTGCAAGACTGGGGGGGTAGGGGGGGGTGAATGAGTCACCGTATGAATCACCCACTGCGTAGAATATCACGCGATGCGCCGAGGCGCTAGTTTTCCCCGCAATTTCGCGAGGAAAAATCGCAGGCGTGCGCGAGTATAATCAAAGCATGCAGCTTACCTTAAGCGATTTTTGAGATAAATAAAAAATGAAACTTCTTCAACTTGGGACGCTTTATTGCGAAAATTCGCACGGTTGATCGCAAAAATCCGAAAAACCACACCTAACCACACCTAACCACACCTAACCACACCTAACCACACCTAACCACACCTAACCACACCTAACCACACCCTAACCACACCCTAACCACACCCTAACCACACCCTAACCACACCCTAACCACACCCTAACCACACCCTAACCACACCCTAACCACACCCTAACCACACCCTAACCACACCCTAACCACACCCTAACCACACCCTAACCACACCCTAACCACACCCTAACCACACCCTAACCACACCCTAACCACACCCTAACCACACCCTAACCACACCCTAACCACACCCTAACCACACCCTAACCACACCCTAACCACACCCTAACCACACCCTAACCACACCCTAACCACACCCTAACCACACCCTAACCACACCCTAACCACACCCTAACCACACCCTAACCACACCCTAACCACACCCTAACCACACCCTAACCACACCCTAACCACACCCTAACCACACCCTAACCACACCCTAACCACACCCTAACCACACCCTAACCACACCCTAACCACACCCTAACCACACCCTAACCACACCCTAACCACACCCTAACCACACCCTAACCACACCCTAACCACACCCTAACCACACCCTAACCACACCCTAACCACACCCTAACCACACCCTAACCACACCCTAACCACACCCTAACCACACCCTAACCACACCCTAACCACACCCTAACCACACCCTAACCACACCCTAACCACACGGTCCGCTGGGCGTGCTGCCGGCCACCAGGTGACACACGCGTATGTGATGCGTGAAAGAAAGACGGCCTTATAGTAAACGAGCCACCTCTGAAAGTCAGGCCCCCATCCTCGGCCCGATATGTCTCGGAGGAAATCGCAGCTGGCAGTGACTGTGCGCCAGATGTTGTGTTGGCCGCCCCGATCTCATGAGCGTGACTCCTAAATAGCGCACGGGGTGCACGAGCGGCATGTTTCGGTTGGAGGTTGTCCGAAGGTGCCGCTGTGACGGGAAGTGCTGGGACCCTCGGAGAATCGTTAGGGACGACTTCGCATAGTTGATTGTCAGGCGACGATTGCCACACCAGGCTGCGACGATGTCGTCGACTCGGCGAAACTCGCATCGGAGCGTCTGACGGTCATGAGCGGTGATGACAACGTCGAGGTCGTCGACGAAAGCAGTGGCTGTTAGACCAGCTGCTTCGAGCTCGCGGACCACACTCCTAACCAGATGGTCTTCAAAGTTTTTACTGAAAACAATTTCGTCGTCCAGGTAGACGAAGCATGTGACACCCTTAATTTTTTCCTAGCAATTGGTCCATCATTCGCTGGAATGTCGCGGGAGCCCCAGCCAATCCGAAGGCCATCCTTTGATATTGAAAATGCCCACTCTCGGTTGAAAAAGCAGTTTTCTCTTCAGCAGTTCTCGCGATTGGAATTTGATGATAACCACTTGCCAGATCTATAGTGGTAAAAAATTTACTTTGTCCGAGCAGTTCAAGAGTTTCTTGAATAAGGGAGAGTGGGTAGGTGTCTACTTTAGTTACAGCATTTAAGCCACGAAAGTCAGTGCAGAATCTGTATTTTGTCTCCCCCTCACTATCCTGTTATTGTACAAGAACCACAGGGGCGGCCCAGGGGCTCGTGGACGGCACGATCACACCTGAATCCAACATCTCCTTCAGTTTTACTTTTATGATGGGACGCTGTGCGAAAGGAACGCGATAGGGTCGCTTGGCGATAGGTCTGACTTCTCCCGTGTCTATTCTATGGCTTATGGCGAGCCGGCACCCTTTTGGCCCTGGCTCCCCGAATTTTCCACCGTAGCTGCTCAAAAGCTCGTGTGGAGATAAGTGGCCTAATTTTTCATTCTATATTTCTTGGGAAATATTGCTTTCACCTTCACCATTCACTACAGCCACACCAGCCACGGAACTTGGGTCTTCTGTAACCTCTATTGCGCTTCCTAGTAGCTCGTTCCTGTTAAGTGTAACAGAAGCTCGGGAGGTATTTACTAATCGAACTGACGATCTCTCACCATCGATGTGCGCTACGCAACGGCCGATACTCTGGTTCTATCAGAACCAAAGCACCATCTACTCCCCCTTTTATTTTACACGGGACAACCACTTCGCTAAGTGGCGGTATATAGCACCTTGACCATACTCTAACTCCGTAGACTCGAGCGTATCGAGGACCATCTACTCGGATCCTGTCAGTTTCTTTAGTTGGCTCTGGCTGCACGATCGGAAGACATTCTGTTACTCCGGGAGGAATTTTTAGCTCCAGCGTATCGGTCTGAACTTGGGCCTTGAATTCTTGCATTAAATCTAGCCCTAGAAGCCCGTCAGCGGGCAGGGCCAGATCAGCAATTAGCACTCGGTGTCTCTTTTCTTTTCCCTGCACTCTGCAAGTTAACTCTTGGTCCCCCTTAATCATGATAGGGGCACCCGTAGCACCGGCCGCTCTCTGCTTGTTCGGAAGAATGGTCACCCCGGGATAGGGTCTTTCAGCATTGTGACCTCAGATCCCGTATCGACAATAAGTCTACGAGTGTGTCCATTGAACATTACGTCGGCGAAAATTCGCCGCCCTGTTTTAGCATATACACTTGGAACTCTCAATACTCTTGGCCCCTGGAACCTTCGTGGCGGGAGGTTGGGCCGGACCTCTCGCCGTTGCCTTTTGGGTAGTCTTTACGAAATCGCGACATTCGTGACCTACATTCTCTAGCAAAATGCCCGAACTTCCCACACGTGAAACAGTTTCCCTACCTTGGTTGATTACTCATTTTATTTCTATTCATACCACAGGTCTTAGCGGTGTGCCCTACTTTCTCGCACAGCTGGCAGCGGTCTTCATCCGTTTTCCGAGCAACTAGTAAGTTAATTGGTTCTGGCCCCGCGCTGCTCTGTGGGGTGGGAGCTGTGTTCGTTGCAAGAACATTTTCTCCAGTCCCAGACTCTGTTGCCAGCAATTGTTTGCTCCCAAATTCCTTCTCAAGGGCAATTGCACGTTTAATTGCAAGGAAGGTCGTGAGGTTCGTCAACGCGGATGAATTTACCGACGTCCCCTAGGAGTCCATTCATGAATGCTGCGAGCCCCAGCTTTCTGGTAAGCTCAATTCCCAAGTGTTTCGTGCTCTTTTCTACTGCTGCGTAGCAGCGATCAGCAAAATCTATTACCTGCTCTTTGGGGGACTGTCTAAGCGTATGTAAGCGCAATAAATAATCGTTTTGACTACACGTATCCGTGAAGCGTTCCTGTAATGCTGATTTTAAGTTCCCAATGTCTACATCCGCTTTGTTTAATTCGGCACGGCTTCTAATAAACCGCGCTGCTGCCCCAGTAAGGCGAGATCGAAAAACTAGAGCTTGCTCTAGGGCATCCCAATTAGCAATAAGTGAAATTGATTCGAATTTCGCTAAAAAAGTTTCTAAGGTTGCCGATAACTCTTCGCCGGAAAATGAGGGAATTAAAGATAGTAGGTTCCACTGTTTTTTCTTACAAGAAGGGGTCTGTTCCGTAAAATGAGCTTGATCGTTTTGTACACCTAATGATTGGGATTGTGAAATTTGAGCCTCGGCCCTTTTTAACTGGTTTTCATATTCCAAATTGTTCCTAACAGCTTGACTTAATTGCGCCACTAATTCTTCCCTACTCATTTCCTTAAATTTTTCCGCCATTGCTTATTTTTATATGAGCATGGATAAGTTGGTTATTTTTGCACCCAATCCTACACCTTGGCACCAGTTTGTAACCCCCAGCTCCCTTTTAATGGCGACGCGAACACTGAGAGAGAATGTCCGGGGCTCGAGGAGATACAGTGGGAATATATAGGGTTGGAACAATCGCGGTTTAATAGTGGGCCGGAATCCCTTATAAACCGCTTGGGGGGGGGGATGACGAACGAATATCGAGCTTTTATTGACCGCCACACACATAATAAGACGATTCCCTAGAATGAAACTTAAGAGGGTACTTACAGGTGTTTATCGCTTCCATCAGAGTTGCAGGACTCAGGGATTCAGACTTCCTCGGTTTCTACGTTTCACCCCAACTTTTATTTTATTAATTTTACTTGAACACTTTTTCTGATATCGGTATGTAGGTACAACTTGATATCCTTCTTGGACCGACCGCCAAACTTGTCTACCTTCTTTTTGCACGTCTCCAAGGTAGGAAGCCTCCACCTCCCTCCTCTTTTCTTTGTAGTCGTTCGCTTACCCTATTACTACGAACTAACATAATTTACTCGTCTTAACCTAACAACCGTTACACTCTCCTTTGGAACCAACTAAACTTACAATAGTAATAGAGTTTTGGTGAGGGGCTGATGGTTCCCAGAAGGTATTAAAGCTAGACTTATATTCCTACCCTTTTTACAAATCCTATGAAGCCTTTCTTAGCTTCATCTTTTCACCCTATTACACATCTACCAGCTCCATCCACCAGCTCCATCCACCAGCTCCATCTACCAGCTCCATCTATCAGCATCATCTACCAGCTTCATGTATCAGCTCCATCTACCAGCTCCATCTAGTAGCTCCATCTACCAGCTTCATCTACCAGCTTCATCTACCAGCTCCATCTACCAGCTCCATCTACCAGCATCATCTACCAGCTTCATCTACCAGCTCCGTCTACCAGCTCCATTTACCAGCTGCATCTACCAGTTCCATCTACCAGCTCCATCTACCAGCTCCATCTACCAGCTCCATCTACCAGCTTCATCTACCAGCTCCATCTACCAGCATCATCTACCAGCTTCATCTACCAGCTTCATCTACCAGCTCCATCTACCAGCTCAATCTACCAGCTCTATCTACCAGCTCCATTTGAAAAGATTTTGACAAGGAGAGTAGAATGTGCAGGGAGGTCGTCATCAGTGGAATTTTGACCGTAAAGTGGTCAGACGTGTGGCTACAATTGAAGCGGTTTTGAGCGTTCTATACGAGTTTTGAGAGTGACATTTCTAGGGGTGTCCGATATCACTTTCGGGAGCAATTTGGGCCCACTTGGAACGCTTTATAACCACGTTGGAATTTTATGCCTTTTTCAAGCCACACCCCACGAATTGTGATAAAATACTCTTTCGTAGCCAAGCTCCTAGACGAAAATCGTCTCAAAACTCGAGAAAAAGGGGCCAAATAGCATTTTCGACGAGTTATTGTCCTATAACGACCAAGAGAATAGAATGTGCTGGGAGCTCGTGGAAGAAATAAATTCTAACGGAAGCCGAGCTCCGTTCTATTATCCGTTCTATTATCGGGGATTCTATTATTCTAATAGAAAATCCCGACTTTGGCATCACGCTTGAAAAAAAAAAAACGGCAAAATCGTCGTTTTTGACAAGATTTGGTCCTGAATGACCAGGAGAGTAGAATGTGCCGGAAGGACGTCACCGGAGGAATTTTGGCCGTAAAGTGGTCAGACGTGTGGCTACAATTAGAGCGATTTTGAGCGCTCTGTACCAGTTTTGAGAGCGACATTTCTAGGGGAGTCCGATAGTTAGGAGAGAAAATCCCCTGCTCTTATTAGAATAGGAAACCCGTGCGAAATGACTAGATCAGCTAATTAAAGAGGGATAAATAGCTAAAGAAAATAGAAAGTAAGTTAGTCGATAGAAGTAACGCGTAATGTAAAGTTGTGTCTTTGTGTTGAAAAAAATAAAGTTTTCTTTTTAAAAACCGTTTTCGCGAGCGAACTCATTTAACTGGCGCCCGATTGCAGGAACTGGCTAAAAGTGTGAGTGAAAATTCGGCAACTTTTTGTGAAAAAAAAAAAAAAAAAAAAAAAAAGTTAAAAACTAGTTATACGGCGTGACCAATTGTCCCACCGTCTCTCGGAAATTCAAAAAGCATCCTCTTTCGGATCTTTAGTGTGACCAGTTGTCCCACAGTTTTCGGGAACTCTAGTTAAAGTGTGATCGTTCCCACTTCCGCCGCCCTCACCGCCGAAAAAGCCAAAAAGAACAACAATTTTCGAACATCCACCTTCGAAAATCTTGGACCTTCTCGCTCGAAAACAAAGACTCCGATTCCCGAAAAGACCTCGAGAATCAACAACTTTACTAACGAACTATTGAACATTCAATTGAGAAAGAAAGCTGTGGTGAATTCCCCAGTTTATTCTCATTAAGTTCGTTTACGTTACTCCTCGGGTTAAAGACTTTGCGTGCGGTGGTCAATTCCCCCGGACCGTCTTCTTTCTCGGCATCGTCTTCGCAGCATCGACTCTCTCGCTTTAGTAGTTGTAAGTTTGTTTTTCTTTTCTTTCCATTGTTATAGTTTTAAGCTCAAGAAATAAGACTCTAATCTAAATAATCGTCGAAAAATAGTAAGCTATATAAAATATTCACTTTTAAAAATCCTTTCATTCAAATTTCATTTTTAAACTAAAGACTAAATAATAAAAAATGGCAACTAATAGGCAAATTCGTAGAGAAGATTATGATCATTTACCGTTGTATGACGGAAATCCCACCGAACCTAACACAAAATTTATAATGGAACAGAAAACTAACGAATTCCATAAAGAAAGACATCTTATTAACAAAGCGATAAAAGAAATTATTGAAAAAGAGAAGGAAGACAGAACCTCTCTACTTAATAAAACTCGTGAAAAAATTGATATTCCCGAAGGTGACGTATATATCAAAACTTACGTTAGGAATAAGGCAAAAAATAAGTATAAGAAAGCACATTACAGTAAAGAAGAGAATGAAATAAAGATAGGCAAGAAAAAGGGTAAAGTTCATCCAAACCAAATTAAAAGACCAAGAAAATGGGAACAACATACCGACCAAAATATTTTATTTCAGAGCAAAAATGAAGACCCTAATGAATCTCGTAATCGTGATTCTCCTCAGCCAGGAACAAGTTCAAGCGTTTAAAATTACTGACCTATCTCATGGACCAGGAGTTATACCCATTAAAATTCAAAATTCTTATATTTTAAAAGATTATTTCACCTACGTTCACTCAATCAATCTAACTTCTCTTCAAGAAGAATTAAACTTTATTTCTCAGACCCTTAATACAACGATAACAGTTAATAACTCAATTAGAGAATCATATGTTGATGTATTGAAAGAGCAGACGCTCGTAGCCCAACAAAATTTGTTAAAGTCCCACGTAGAGTACGCTCAAGATAAGTTAAACCATATCGTTTCTAATACCGCCCACTCCAACAGAAAAAAAAGAGGCCTATTCAATGCTTTAGGAACCGCGATCTCCTGGATCACGGGAAATTTAGATGCCAACGACAAAAAACAGTATGACGAATTAATTCATAAGCTTGAACTAAATAACCTCCATCTTGAACATAATGTTGAGAACGAGCTATCTGTAAATAAAAAACTTATCGACTCTTTTAATAAAGATATTTTAGCCATTAGGAATAATAATGTAAAAATTAAGAAAATCCTAGATTCCAACTTAGGTAGTGTAGTTGAAAATAATCAACATTTTATGCTTTTATACCTAACCATCGCTTTGCTAACACTTAAAATTAATGATATTGATACGTCTATAGAATTTTGTAGATTGAATATAATACACCATAGCATAATCTCTGAACAAGAACTACTAAACATTCAAGAAAATAACCGTCAAATTAAAATAATTTCCAAGTTACCTGAAATATTATGGCAAACTGGTAAAGTCCACTGTTCCATTACTTCCCAAAATTTATACTACTTTGTCCAATTGCCATTAGATGTGCCACTAACTGATTCATACTTCCTACTTTCGTATCCCTTTGAATTTGATTCAAAAATGCAAACTATCATGGCCCATCCCCCTTTTATAGTCAAGACAGATAAACTCCTCACGGGAAATTGTAAACTGATTTTAGAAAACTATTATTGCACAAATATCTCAGAAATAAACAACGCTTGTATAGACAATTTAATGAAAAGTAATACCAACCTTAAATGTAAGATGTATCCTATATCTAGACCCAAACCATTTGTTAAATATGTGCCGATAATTAACCAATACCTTACCTATGATATTCCTACATTGATTGCTCATAATAACGTTACTAACTTTACGATAAATCTCAAGAAAACTACACTTTTAAATGTAGAACGTGGCGAAGAACTGAACGACGCTAGTAAGATAATTCATCAATATGTTGAAACTCCTCACTTCGAATTAAAATCATTAATTGCATCAAAACTACCTAACCTAACTTTTGAAGACGTCCATTATATTAATATTCGAATGAACCCATTAGAAGAACTCGAAAATTCAGACCCCATTGATCACATACCAATAATTTACACCATTTATGTTTCGTCCCTTTGCATTGTATTCATTTATTTCCTTCTTAAATTTCGAAACCTCATTTTTAATTGTATAAAGAACAATTTTAATTGTATAAAGAAAAAACCAATAAATCCCTTACAAGAAACAAACGATGACCCACCGATACCAAAATGTAGCTTCCTGACATGAGGACATGCCCAAAAACTTAAGGAGGGAGGAGTTAGGAGAGAAAATCCCCTGCTCTTATTAGAATAGGAAACCCGTGCGAAATGACTAGATCAGCTAATTAAAGAGGGATAAATAGCTAAAGAAAATAGAAAGTAAGTTAGTCGATAGAAGTAACGCGTAATGTAAAGTTGTGTCTTTGTGTTGAAAAAAATAAAGTTTTCTTTTTAAAAACCGTTTTCGCGAGCGAACTCATTTAACTCGATATCACTCTCGAGAGCATTTTGGGCCCACTTGGAACGCTTCATAAACACGTTGGAATTTTATGCCTTTTTCAAGCCACACCCCACGAATTGTGATAAAATACTCTTTCGTAGCCAAGCTCCTAACACATGATATTTTCCTAATATTAAAGGCTGAAAATCGTCTCGATCTGAAACTCGAGAAAAAGGGGCAAAATAGTACTTTTCGACTAGTTTTTTCCTATAATGACCAGGAGAATAGAATGTGCTGGGAGCTCGTCGATGAAATAAATTCTAACGAAAGCCGAGCTCCACACGACCACCACACGTCTGACCACTTTAGGCCAAAATTCCACTGGTGACGACCTTCTCGCACATTCTACTGTCCTGGTCATTCAGGACGAAATCTTATAAAAAACGACTATTTTGCTCTTTTTTTCAAGCGTGATACTAAATTAGGGATTTTCTGTTTTTCCTGTGGGGATAATAGAATATGCAAGGAGCTCGGCTTCTGTTGGAATTCATTTCATCGACGTGCTTGAGGGAAGAACCAAACCCTCGAATTTGGCCATTTGGACAAGTAAAGGATGATAAGGGACTCTCGGAAATTTTCACCCCGGGCTTTGAGAGGTGTAGGTACGCCACTGCGATCCGGCTATTGCCTAATTCGCCATGAAACTGCGGTGAGCTGGGTGGCACAGCGCTTTCGGCTTCGTGTGGGCGTTCAACAAAAACGCGCACCGGGCAAGTAGCCCGCTCAATACGGGCACGAAGTGCACTGCTCGATCTGGGTGTGTCGCGTGAAATGAAAAAATAAAATTAATATTTTCTTCATCTTAATTTCCTTCTTCTGTTTCAATTAGTCTTTGGCATCTCCCTCCCTCGCCTGATAAAATTTCTCAAATTTTGCCGCCCCTCAAAATTTCCTCCCAGGGCTATAGCCCCAGTATTCCCCCGACGTGATCCCGGAATTCAAATTAATTATTAGTGATCGGTATTGTTCATTCGATTTATTCCGACAGTAGATGCGAAACGTTTCACAAGAAAAATTTACAAAAAAAAAGTGATGATAAAACCGATTGAATTATGTGCTTCGTGCCAACTAAACAGTCTCATCAAAAAACACAGTTTTCTCATAGTTTTAACGCTACGTTACAAGTTACTTTTTAAATTCTATTCTTAAAAGACATGGTCAATTCAATCTTACGAGCTATTAAACATAATTAACGATGCATGATTTATTGTATACGTAATTCAACATTTGATTAATTAAACATTTGACTTTTTTGAGTTTGTTGAAGGCCATTTACGTTGAGCGTTTACTGACCTTTGAAAACAGTGAAAAAAGTGCGATAATTTAAATGAAATCGTTAAATTTTCAATCGAAAAGGAAGGTAGAGACATAGTTTACAGTAGAAAAATTGTAAAAGGGTGAGCGTACAGATTTCAGCCCTAAAGATTTTGTTCTATCATTTTACTTATTGGTACCCGCAATCGGTTAAATTTGAAACAAATTGTTAAATTTGGTCCTATTATTCTCGTATCCCCGTCGTTAAATCTTTCGGGTAAATAAATCGGCGTAACTTTCAGTTTAAAATTGGAAGAAATAAATTTAGGAACATTGACAAATATGAACACCTTCCTTCCCTCCTTCCTCACTTGTGGGCTCAATACGCACACATGAAGGGTGGGAGCGCAAATAATTGGGGGGGGGGGATTCAACGAAACTGATTACAAACGGCGCAGTTGCATGTGGCCGGGGGTCGAAAAATTTCGACGGCCGAGACAATAACTGAGGCGTAGGCCAATAGGAAAGCTTTGATTTCATTCGAAGCACCGACATTCTGTTGAAGCGTAAAAGAGGAGGAGCTCACGACGGATGCGGACGTACCGCCGCCACTGTGGTCGTTTGCCACCGCCGCTGCCGCCGTTGATGTTCGAGAATTTTGCGGCTATTTCTCCACCGACGATGTCACCGTCGTCGTCCTCATAAAAGGCGCCAGCAGGTCCATGGGCAGTGGAAATACGATCGTGGAATTCTTTTCAGCTGAGATGGTGTTGAGCGTTTGAAGGTAACGTAACTGTTTGAGACAAAATTCAGTTTAAAATTCGAGCTTCCCGGCCCAGAGGTTGTTCACAGTGAATCCGTCACCGGGTGGGGGTGGTAGTGGGGGAGGAGTAATTACTTGAAGCGCTGCAGGACTCTCAGCTATAACGTCCGAAGCGTCTTTCAATGATTTAGCCGCTTTCATTTCACCCTCGGCAGCGATGACTTTGGCTCGAGCCTCACGAGTCGCTTCAGCTTCGGCGGCCATCGCTCTTTGCATTTGCACCGGAAGTCGGACGTCCTTACTAATGGTATTTTTGAAAGAAAAATTAATTTAAAAAAAAAAATAGTTCACCCCCTCCCACAGCTTCTAAAACATGCTCTGGGCTCTATCACTTACATCTCAACACGCTCAACTTTTACTCCCCAGGGCTCCGTGGCCAAATCTAAAGCGGACTGCATCGTGTGCGAGATGTTTTCACGCTCCGATAGTATTTCCGCCAAGTTCCTCGTACCAAGAACATTTCTGAGTGTCGTAGCGGCTAGGAGTCGAGTGGAGTGACTGCCGTAGCAAGAGGTAACGGACAAAGTCAGTAAAAAAAAAAAAAAAAAAATTGGACGGGTGTTAACTAGGAACTAGGGTGGAATTTCGTTAAGGAGTGGGGGGAAGCGTTTTATTGTTTGTTTTTAGGAAAAATTATATTTTACTGGTTTCCCCCGTTAAACGATCTTACTGCGGAGCCGCACCACTCAACCCTCTACCCCCACTCACCAGGCATTTAAATCTGATGATTTTTTTTTTTTAAATTTAATAACACTCACATACAGTTGCGTCAGTTAACCACAAAAAATGTCAACTGGGAAGGGATGGTTCAAAAATGTTCAAAAACTACCGAGTTACAAGCAAAATCAAATTCCTCCCCCCCCCCCAGGGCCAAATCACTAGCAAGAGCGTGAACTCTCGGGTGTTGGCCGAGGGTGGTGGTGGGGTGGGGTCAAAATAAACAACACGTTCACTTAAATCAAATAAAACGTGCCGAACAAACAAAAAACGCTTCATATCGTCATTGGATCATGCTGAAGAGAGTAGTAATACAAAATTGAGTAATACGACCATGCTGTGAACGTTTACTTACCATTTTTTTTTTTTTTTAATTTTTAAAAACGAGTCCAAGAACCCATGCAAAAACAACGCAAAGCAAACAAACGACATAACGACAAAGAGAGAAACAAAAATAAAAACTGGGAGTTATTTAAAACATTTTTTCGAGTACTCGAATGAATCAAACCTCCTGGTCAGGGCTGGGCCACTCGAAGAATGTGAGGGGAGATGCTGTGAAGGGAACTTTCCACTTCGAAGGCTAAATCTGGTCCAAATTAATTCAAACGGGTAATAGGCCCAGCTTGGCTGTCAATTAAGCCACTATGTGGGGGGGGGGTCAATATAAACAGCCGGATGGTCTCCCTAAGGCACGGCGCACACTAGGAGAAAAAAGACGCCGACGCGCGCGTCAGCGTCCGACTCGTGCAGTAAAAACACATAGAACTCTATGGGGCCTTTCACATTGGACGCTTACGCGAGAGTCGTCTATTTCCCGAGAAAAAAGTCGGCGTCTTTTTTCTCCTAGTGTGCGCCGGGCCTTACGGTCTAACACAGTCCATTCCAACACCCCTCCCCTCCCCTTCCCTTCACCTAGAACCTGCCAGTTAGAACTGTGGCAGGCTCTGTGAAGCCGAAAGGCTTACTACTTGGGGGCAAATTTAAGGATGATTTTCACCTTTTTCGGGCTTGTGATTTTAATTCACGCACTACTTTGCCTACTTCCTCCACTCCCCTCGGCTCCACCGGGTCAAAGCGCCCGCTGTAGACGCTTTACCAATGTGTAGGGACATAATATGACCGCGAAATCGACATCGCAGGAAGTCCAAAGGTAGGGCCTTGACCCGTGAGTGGAGGCAGTAGCGGAGGATCTAGGGGAGTCGAGGTCACTTGCGAAAAAAAAAAAAAATCATCAAAACCTTCTCCGAAATCCTATCGAGGAGGGGTGATCACCTCTAATTTTAGCGTCATTTGCTCGGAAACTCTCGCGAATGAGGCCTTACTGAAGGGAAAATTGACGTTGAACGCCACCACGTCAAGGGCAAACTTTAAGCGAAATTCACATTATTGACGGAAAAAAAACTCTTTCGAAAGTAAGCCACGCAATGCAAAATGCCCCCACTTAGCTGAGCCCGCTTGGTGGGCTCACTTATGACGTGCCTGGGGTATTCTAACTATTTATAAAAACAAAGCAGAACACCATCTCCATTCTTCATCTGTTAATTTTTTTAAAACTGTCAGAATACCCCAGATCAAGGTCTATAGACCTTGACCAGATACGTCAAAACTGAGACCACCTTATTCTAATCACCTTTGGGTTTCACGAAAAAATTGTCATTGCAGTAGGGGAGCCCACGATGCTAAATGGGAATTTACTCGAGCGTCGTAGAGACCTATTGGGTTGCAAAGCTTAGATGATAAAGAGATAAAATTGTTATATGATTCATAACTTTTCATTGGTGGGGGGAGCGGCTATGGACTTTCAAAAATGTAAAAAAAAAAACTGTTGTATGGACATTCTTGAGCGCGTCATACAAATTTTAAAAAATGATCGTATACTGACAATTTGCTCCGTAAAAATATCCAATCGGGCTATTTACGCCCTAAAACTGGTGGAAATGACTCTTCGCCCCCTTAAAAATGGCATAAGCTGACGATTCACGCTCTGAATTCACGCTTTTTAAAATTGACGACTCGTACTCGTGATTATCCGTCACAACCTTAAATGGTAAAACAGACTACTAGAGCTCCATAAACGGCAAAAACTGGCCATTTTTTGCGACCTAAGAGTAGTCAAACTGGCAATTCACGCCCTGAAAATAACCAAACTAGCAATTCACGTCTTAAAAATAACAAAATTGACAATTCACGCACTCAATATGACACACTGTCCTTTTACGCCTTAGAAATGGCTTGCCTGGATTATTTAAGTTTTAAAAATGGCGAAACTAACTGTTTACGATTCACACGTTCAAAATATAGTCTGGGAGCCCACCTTATAAAAAATCCGGGTCATTTGATCGTGTCTGGCACCTGCGCAGGACCTTTTTTATGGTCTAGGAGGTGACACCTTCTGAGATCGCCAGACGTTTTCCGTGGGACAGGGTCTGACAACAGAGCAAGCTGCAGGCAAACACACCTTTGGGCTGCTTGAAAACGGAATATAAGTATGAAAACGACAATTTTCAGCTTCTGAAGGTTCGTGGCTCCAACTGCGAAAAACCGCTAATCCGTTGCTAAAAGCGAAACAAATCGCTAATTCGCAGTTAAAAGTAAGAAAAGTTGCTAATTCAGGAATTGAGAAAAATCGCTAATTAGCGGATGAAATCATGAAAAACACAAATTCATTGCCAAAATTTAGATAAATCGCTAATTCACGGATAAAATGGCAAAAAATAGCTTAAATGACCAAAATTGCTAATTCGCGGATAAAATTCAAAAAAAGCGTTAATTCGCAGTGGAAATTGGGGAACGAAACTCTCATTGATGGCTCGCGAGGAGTTGAAACGCTAATTCAGGGCTGAAATAAAGAAAAATTGTTATATATGCGGTTAAATTGAGAACATTTGCCATTTCACGGAAATAAATTGAGTAAATGGCAAGTCGCGGTTTCCAGAGACAAGTTTGTGGCTGAAATTAAAAAATATAGCGCTAATTCACGGGTAAAATCGTTCATTAGGGGCTAAAAATAAAGAAAAACACAAATTCATTGGAAGAAAAATCGCTAATTCGCGGCGGAAATGTAGGCAAATCGCTGATTCGTGGCCAAAAGAGAAACAAATCTCTAATACTCCGATGAAATTGAGAAGAAGTGATGAAGTGTGAAAAAAAAAAACGCTAATTCGCGGCTCCTGAAGGCAACTTCACGGAGGCGTTCGTGAAAGATTCGCCCGGGAGCGCCAAATTCCAAGGCCGGCACTTCAATGAGCTGGCATAGGGCACATTTTTTTGTGCAAGTGGAAAACGCTATTATATTGTGGTTAATTTATGTTGTTGAACCCAATCAACACAAAAAGTGTCAATAACGTTGCTGAAACGTCGTATGGTTTCATTATGGTTTCAGTTATTTCCATAACGTTACAAAAACGTTATCGACAACATATTTAATAACGTTTCAGTATCGTAACTATGTTGGCGTTCCAGCAACGTTACAACGAAAACGTTACGTTCGAGAACGTTACAAAAACGTTATAGACAACATTATAACGTTTCAGTATCGTAACTATGTTGCCGTTTCAGCAACGTCGCTTTGCGATGTTGTTGTCACTAATGCGTATGAATAAATGCGTCTAAAAGAATCTATTATCCAACGAATATCCGCCGAAACGTTTGCGTGACGATGATCGAGAAGTAACTTTCTGAGTGACTCTTTCCACCGAAATTATTTCGTACGATTCATTTTATATTGCAGTTACAGTTCACGGTACTAGAGTGTGACGAAAATGATTTTTTATTATCTAATTAGGGATTGCATCGACCTAAATTTTAGCTCTGTACATTTGTCAGTCCCGGGCTACTCCGATCCCTCATAAACACACTTCCATCGAATCAACGTCTAAAAATAGATCCTTTATTGATTTTTATGTTTTGTACGAGCAAGAGCAATGGTCTTGTAGAAGAACCCTCTGCAAGAAAATCGAAGTTACGAAAAATTTGCAAGTTCCTTTCCTGAAACTAATGTTATTGAGATTACGTTAGTTGCCAGATTGGCCACACACATTAGCTCATCATAGTGTAAATTGGTAAATCACAAATTTTCCTTGAACAATTAGCCCCAGTATGTCATTGCTCATAGACGGGCCCTTGCTCTCCTCTAAATAAATTAATGTTTTGTAAGATTTCAACAGATTTTTTTGTGTTGAAAAAAAAAAAATGTTGATAACGAGAAAAAAAAGCGTGCCCCCCCCCCTTCGCTGTGGGCGACACCTCAAGTTTTGAGGGCTGAAATTTACATTAAGTTTGTGTGGAGGACCCCACGATACTTCCATGTTCCCGTCGTTCGCTTACAACATGCCTTTCACATGAAACAATTCCGACACGAGTGATTAATAATTAAAACTCACCCATCAAAATTAATTAATTTGCCCTAGCCTGTCCTGAAGTTCTGCTCTCATAAAAATGGCAAAGTTCTAAAATTTGCTGGAAAGAGCTCTATGTCTCTCAATATTCATCCCATGTCAACGATTGATGCAATAATAACACAAAAAAATATGAACACACAAATTCTAACGACGTGACGAATATGAATTTTGTAGTCTAATATAGTTCTCTTTAACGGTAACTATCAATTTGAAATATTCAACACGATCAATGAATTAAATAATGGACACAATTTGATCAATAAGACACTCGCTAAAACTCGAAATAATCGAAGAGAAACGAATCTTCGAATACATCCTCGTCAATTTGTTTAAAAAATTAATTTAAAAATAACCAAATTGAATTTCGAAAAAATGGCCAGTTCGTCGATGGGGAATTTTGTTGTGGTCATTTTAAGCCATCATGAGAGGAAATCGGACTAAAATTCTGGTAGGAGATAGGTTTGGGGCAAAAAAAGAGCTGAAACGCATTCCAAACCTTAGCAACTGTACCGCTCAACAAATCTTATTCAAATTTTAGCAGCGTCTTCTAGGAACCTAGATGACCATTTTGAACGATCGATCATCAAGTTTTATAATATTCTCTTGGAATTATAAGGGTCCAACCATTTTTACTCCGAACACATTTGTTATAATATCTTCCAAATCGCTCAACCAATCGTTTTCAAATTTTACGGTGTACATCTAGAGATGAAGACACAACTTTTGAGCCATCACTCGTCCAGATCTGTCAAGAAAAAAGTGGACGACGGACGACAGACGCCATACTGAAAATCGAGATTTAGGCGTTTTCGGGGTCCAGGAACACGAATCTGGTGTCAGCTAAAATTTTTTTTTTTGCCATTACGGACGACGGACGACAGACGCCATACTGAAAATCGAGATTTAGGCGTTTTCGGGGTCCAGGAACACGAATCTGGTGTCAGCTAAATTTTTTTTTTTTTTTTGCCATTACCAAACTTCCTTCCCTACGGGAACATGGAAGTAAAAAGGCACCGCTCGACCGCCGCGGGAAGAAAAGCCCCACTGGCATGTCGCAAGAGAAAAAATACCGCGGCCCGGCAAAAAACCGCAGCTAGGCGCGGTTTCTTCAGTATGTCATCTCTCATCGAAACTCCACTGTTTGCGGCAAACCGCCCAGTATGTCATAGGCCTAATAGTCCCAAAAATGGTTGTGCACAGGGGTGCCTACAAGGGGGGCAATGGCGCGGGGTGCTCCATGAAAATTTTTGGGGGAATTCTTTTTTAAATAACCTTTGCGTATAGTCCCTCGCTGGCCAAACGAGTTTCCCATGGTCTAATACTTCACATTTGAGAGGGTTGAATTTGAGTCAAACAATAATGCTGCAGCTAAAGTAACTCTTTATATGAAGCTGAGCGCAGTGACGGATAGGAGTTCCGTCCGAGAAGGTCAGACTCAGACGATACTAACGACATCGCGAAACGTTCATCGCTCCCCTAGATGAGATTAATCTAGCCAGAATAGACTGCATTTCGCGATTGACAAAGGTCTAAAGGACTCATAAACCACGTCCAGCTCAAATCAAAACATTGGACAAAACCGTTAAAATCGCCGCTTAGCCTTGTGAGCGTTTTTTTAAAAAAAAAAAAAAAAAAAAAAAAAAAAAAACTATAATTTAAAGTTGGACGAAACAAGAATTCTCAAACAACAAGTTGGACGATACTGCGTCTGACGGCACGAGGAACCCGAAAATCAAAGCCGATTTTCGATCAGACGATCCGTTGAAACGGGGTATATTCGTATGTTTCAAGCGTTTATATACGACCATATTGGCACGGATTCAACGGCCGCTCAAAACTTTTTTAGGACGGTGGACACGCAATGATTAGACAATTTCGATTCATTCAATGACAAAATAATTTTGGACGTCATCGGTTATCTTACTAATCATCTGTTTTGGCAGCCCAAATTTCACAATCTGATCGTCTCCTGCGGAAACCTGACAATTCAAACGGCAAGAGCTCTGTGCGATGCCTGCGACTCTTTGCGAGTTCTCGGAGATCTCGACACATGGTTTACCATTGATATGAAACAAGTGCTCGCCTTGGCCAAGTACATTTCACAATCAAATTTGAATCTTTAGTTACTTTGGACGGGTAAAATGTATCCGAGCAGCAGCGTCTGATGGGGTGTGGCATTTAATCCGTAAATTTAAAAATGTTTTTAAATGTTTCATGTTATTGATTTTTGAAGTTGTTCGTTGATTTTTTTTCTACTTTATTGTGACCCACCATCATTGTCCTCAACAGGTATATCACTGAATAAAAAACAAACTTTGACGATGGGTGTTAAAAGCAAAAATAAAAAGTTGATGACTCCGCCATCTGCCGTTGACTCTAAAGGTTCGAACCTTTACTCAATAATAACTGCGAAGACGACGACTGGAGCAACCGAGGCATATTTGGAGACCCGCAATGCTGAGGGGCCTTCCCAAAATGGTTTCAGTGAATCCTCACATTTTGTTTCTCAGCCGCCAATGAGAAGACCAGCGCAGCGCAATCGGAGAAATGATAGCTCGGCGGTCACGGGTCGATGCTCGACGTCGAAGCTGAAGGCGACCCAGCGGAAAAAAGGCCTATTTATTTCCCGACTACACCCCGACACGACAGTCGACTAAGTGTACGAAGTAATTCTTCCTCTGAATCTGGAATGTAAACCTGATGTGACAAAACTTCCAACACGAAGCGAATCTTATTCTTCCTTCCGGATAGTTGTTGATGAGCGGTACTACGACGACATAGCTAATCCAGAACTGTGGCCCTCAGGTTGCTTAATGGCGAGGGTAAGATATATTTTTCCGCCCCGTCTCCAAGCTACGCCGACCCGGGAACCATTGACTGATTCTTCGGTCAAACTGGATGCGTGACTAGCGCAACACCCTTCGTCTCCCAATTTTAAACTTCTTTACCAAAATATTCAATGTAATCGCCACAAGTTCTCCGACGTTTCCGTTCTTACCGACTTTTTAAATATTGATATAATATGCTTCACGGAAACATGGCTCAAGCCGGACGAAGTATCTTTGTACAAACTGAAAGGATTTAATTCAACTAGTACCTTCTGCAGAAGCAGTTCTAAGCACGGTGGCTGCATCATCTATCTGAAGGAAACACTCAAGTCTAAACCTCATCCGCACATCAATAAGCTTGTGGTCGAGAGAGAATTCGAAGTTGCGTCTGCCTTAGTAGTCGACTTAAGCCTAGTTATCGTCTGTCCATACCGGCCACCTAATCCAGGGAGTGAGGCAATTACCTTGTCTTTGAAGCGGTTAGATGCCTTACTTATGGAAATTTCTAGGTTCAATCTCCATGTTGTTCTTGTGGCCGACTTCAACGTAGATATGCTTGGATTGTCCACAGCAAAATTAGAACTACTCGACCTTCTCGCTTCCTACGGGTTGAGAATGACTCTGCAGCTAGTGACGAGGCCGGCCTCACTCACCTGCATTGACAATGTCGCCACTTCTCTCCCTGTCGGCACTTCTTTTTCTGAGATTGCTCCATTTCTCTTTCTGCCTCGAACGGAGGAGTCATCCTGTACTGCACAGCTATCGATGCCTTAGCGATGGGAACGTCTCGCGTTTTAGGGATCATCTCAGGTTAGTCAATTGGCTCGACATGTATGCTCTTGAAACTCTTGACGAGCAAGTGAGTTTCATTATACATAAACTTGTTGCTTCCCCCGGACTGAGAAAAAGAGCCCTTTGCCCAGGAGAAGGAACCCCTGGTACTCGTCTGATCTTCTGGTTCTGAAAAACGAATGTTTTAGACTATTAGAATTGTCTTCAAGCTGCAACGGTGCGAAAATTGCCAACAAAAAAACCAAAAGACTATACAGAAAACTGGTTAAAAATGCCTAAGTGGAATACTGTAGCAATCTTGTCCGCACTGGTAGTTGGCCCCGAACTCTTTGGCGAATTATAAAAGACCAGACAGGTCAGTGGACGTCTGACGAAAATTTCGACTATCATGGCATTTCTGCTGATGAATTTAACGCTTCGTTCCTCGACTCTGTGGCGGATCTGTGTAAGGATAATGGCAATGAGAGTGTTTCCGTGGAGGACTGGAGGGACTTCTTCTGTGCTGCTGTCAACCAATCCCATCAACCTCCATTCCTGTTCAATAATATAACCGCCGAAGAAGTGTTCAAGGCATTGCAGAAGCTGAAACCATCACGTTGTGAGGATCTCTTGGGCATGAACAGCATCATGCTGATTGCCGTCGCCGATTTAATATGCGAACCTCTGACCCACGTCTATAACAGATGCATTGTTCTTGGGGTTTTCCCGGAACTTTTTAAGCTTTCGAAGGTACGCCCTGTCTTCAAGAAAAACGATCCTGGTCAACCAAATAATTACCATCCAATAGCAATACTGCCATATTTAGCTAAAGTGTTCGAGAAATTTCTCCGGAGGGACATGGCCGGTTTCGGAAGCGAGTATTGTATCCATTACACCACCGAGGCGCGCTCCACTTTATGGTTACTACAATAAATTTACGATATGATATGGTATGATAATAATCGGAACCCCTTAAGTCCAAAGATGAAAGAGGAGTCTCGATTCAGGTGGACCGCAATGGCCCGCTGAGACAAGAATGTTGGCTGACGTCAACGACATTGCGAAACGCTGATTTTTGCTTTGGGGCGCTGACGCAATTTACCATTGTCAGAGGCACTCATTAACCACGTCCGGCACAACATGGAAGAATCGTGAGCACACATCATGGAAGAACCACCCACGCGATTATGAGCGATCAGATTTTCGATTAGACGAGCAGTTGAAGGGGTTCTCCCTGTCATTTCAGCGTACATGGCCGGATTGCTTTATCCTGTTCTCAGGCGCCTGAATAGGCGCTTGACGGACTATATTAGTATTTGCACACAAAAGAACAAATTTAAAAAGTGAAACTTACGATCCGGGCCATGAACAAAATGGCGTGAATGGTTTGCAAATTCAGCCATTCACGCTCCGAAAATGGCGAAAGTGACCATTCGCAACTTCAAAATGACTAAAACGGACGATTCGTTTCCTAAAAATAACCAAGCTGACTACTTGCGCCCAAAAAATGGCCAAACTGGCTATTATCGCGTCCTTAAAACGATAAACTGACTATGTTCGTTTGAGCATCGAACAGCACCGTTATACCAACTGATCGAATACCCCCCCCCCTCACCAACACCCGTTGGTTACACAAACGACCCACTTCCCCCGCGATACAAAATGGCTTGACTGGCCGATCACAACCTAAAATTGGCCGAACTGACCACTAGGTCCCCCGACGATTTGGTACCTTGAAAATGGCCAAAAAACTGACAGTTTGAAACGATTCAATAAACGGCGTTTTTAAACAAATAATAAATGTAAAATTGACTGTTCTACGCTTCGTCCGACGCGCACCCACGCGCAGTCTTTTTGGTGAAAAAGTGACGTGAGTCTTAAAAAAGTACAACAAATTTACCGCGTTCACACTACCTCGAAGACACTTAGTCATTTTTTCTGGCACTTTCCTTATAAATTCGCGAAATTCCTTGAGTATTCCAGTTTTAGAAAATTCCCTGACAACTCCCGAGGAAAGCTTCGTCGTGCGTTTAAATTCCCGCCGCCCACAGCAGTTCTCTGCGGGGGTCGGGTGGGGGTCAATTTATCCGAGCTCTTCGAAAAAACTGTTTTTTTTTGTTTGTTTGTTTGTTTTGGCAACATGCGTTAAATGCGTGAAGTATTTTTGCTCGTTGAACGAAATGACTGCCAGAGAGGGCCGTGAAAGATGAATTACTTTTATTACCTGAAGTCCGCGACCCGTACGACAGCCGCTAATGGATTGTGTACTTTATAATAAACGACAGCGTCGACGCACACCGTGCACGAGTCCTTAGTGAGCACCTGCGCCACAATCAACTAACTTTTTTGCATGCGAAAAATTTTAGAGTACAACAAAACAAAAAAATACGAAAAAACTACCGTACGTCTTCCCTACACATCTAATACGTTTAAATGGGGTGGGGGGGGGGGTATTTTTTGGAGGTGAAATTAACTCCCAAGAACAAGACAATAATTACTACGGAGGCTCAACGCAAGCTCAAAATATATATATATTCAAAAGCTTCCACCGACGACTGCGCGTGTAAAAAAATAGGAGTTTTAGCGAGAAAAAACAATAACAACCATACAACATCTATAAAAATGTATGTTTTGGCAGTTCCGTTTCACGAAGATTTTCACCTGTAATTTTCAACATTGTTGGTCGCCATTGTTGGGCTGTTGACGCGATAGAAGACGACTGCGTCAACGTGTACAGTCACGGAATCACGCGAAAGAATCTACGATTGGGCCCGTTTGATTTGAACAAAAACGGGAGGAAGAGAGAGAGAGGAAAAAAAAGGGTGGACGTCCGAAAAGCGTAAAATTAAACGAATCCTTTCGATAATTTAAACAATATAAAATAATGTTTGCGTAATCGTCGGAATAATTAAAATAAATTACCTCCTGCGGAGGAACGTCGAATGACACGGTTCTCAAGTCGACTTTAGCGTAGACGTCGATGCACGGAAGAACAAAAAAAATGCCGGGGCCTCGAGCACCGCCCGTGCGAAGTCTCCCCAAACGGAAAATGACTGCCCGTTCGTACTCTTGAACAACCTGAAAATGGAAATTTGACTTCACGCCTAAGCCACGTCAAGATAATAGTAATGAATGAAAAGAAAATAAAAACGTACCTTGAATACCATAAACACCGAAATGGGGAAGGTGATCAGCATAAAAATGAAAGAGCCGACAGTCGCTAGAATTTCAATCAAGCCTTGAGGCTCTGGATCTGTGGCTAAAACATACAAAAAAGACAGGAAGGGGATAAAATAATAAATAAATAACACGTTTTTAGAATTCAGAGCAGCGTATCAACCCTTTAATCCATTCTCAACGTTAACATCCTCGCTATTCGTATTGACGAGTCGATGCATGACTCGTGCCTTGAAATAATTTGTTTAAAGAACCACCAAGGGCAGAATGTAAACTGAAGGGCGAGTTTTCACAAGTATTAGTCGCGTTCGGAAGATTATCGATTTGATTAGTGGGGGGAAAAATACTAAAATATCAACCGAAGTAGAAAAAAATAGCCTCTTTCCAGTGCGAACAAAATAAAATTATGTTTGTTAGCCGTGACGAGCCTTTAGGAGGAAAAACTACAGTAAAATCGATAAACATATTGGCAAAACAGATCTATCCCAATTCTCATTCGGGGGGAATTCTCATTAGCAAATAATGCGATTTGTTTACACCCTAAGACCAAACAACTAAGGTCTTTTCATCACCGACTCAGGAGCGTAACCCGGATGGAACGGCCGAGAGAGTGGCCGGAGGGGGTCGTTCATTAGCACGAATGCGTCATTTTGAAGGGAAAAAACTCTTTAAATATTTATTCGGTCAAAGCGCTCATTGACCCACAGGGGGGGGGGGGTTCATCCATCCAACTACATCTATTATTATCAATTATTATTATTATTATAATTATTATTATTACTATTCTCATCATTGTGCGATATCATTCCAATGCGTGAGCGGAGAAATAAATCTGAAATTACAAGGAGGGGGCGGGATCCGGGTCCAGAGGACCCCCCTTGGCTACGCGCCTGGGTGTGGCTTGAAAATGACATAAAGTTCCCAATTGGAAATAAAGCGTTCTAATGGGCCCAAATTGCTCTCGAGAGTGATATCAGACTCCCCTATAAATGTCGCTCTAAAACCACAAAGAACGCTCAAAATCGCCCTTTCATTGTAGTCGCGCATCTGACCACTTAACGACCGAAATTTCTCTGGTGACGACCCTCCAAGCACATCCATTCTCCTAGTCATTATAGAGGACCAAAACTCGTCGAAAATGACTATTTTGCCCCTTTTTGTCGAGTTTTAAGACGATTTTCAGCCTTTAATATTAGGAGAATATGATGTGTTAGGAGCTTGGCTCCGAAAGAGTTTTTTTCGTACAATTGGTGGTTTGTGCCTTGAAAAGGGCATTAAATTCCAACATAGTTATAAAGAGTTTTTAGTGGGCCCAAATTGCTCTCGAGAATGATATCAGACTCCCCTACGCTCTCAAAACCCTTATAGAAGGCTCAAAATCGCCCAAATTGTAGCCACACGTCTGACCTTCTTTAGGCCAAAATTCCACTGGTGACGACCTTCTCGCACATTCTACTGTCCTGGTCATTCAGGACGAAATCTTATCAAAAACGACTATTTTGCTCTTTTTTTCAAGCGTGATACTAAAGTCGGGATTATCTGTTTTTCCTATTAGAATACTAGAATGTGCAAGGAGCTCGGCTTCCGTTAGAATTTATTTCATCGACGAGCTCCCAGCACATTCTATTCTCCTGGTCATTATAGGACAAAAACTAGTCGAAAAGTACTATTTTGCCCCTTTTTCTCGAGTTTCGATCGAGACGATTTTCAGCCTTTAATATTAGGAAAATATGATGTGTTAGGGGCTTGGCTCCGAAAGAGTTTTTTTCGCAAAATTGGTGGGGTGTGGCCTGGGGCAGCTCATTGCAGTGCGGGCCTTAGACATTTGGTGCCAACTCCTCCGTGAATATTCCTTTAGGATCCGCGAATTAGCGTTTTTCCCCACACTTCACCACTTCTTCTCAATTTCATTGGTGAATTCGCGATTTGTCTTCATTTTAGCCGCGAATTAGCGATTTATCTCCATTTCTAGAATTAGCGATTTTTCTTGCAATTAATTTGTGTTTGTGTTTTTCCTTATTTGAGCTGCGAATTAACGCTTTTCCTGAATTTTATCCGCGAATTAGCGCACTATCCTCATTTAGCCTTGTATTAGCGATTTTGTTCACTTTCAGCCACGAAAGTGGCTCAGAAGTCGCAATGCGCGTTTCCTCCATTTCAACCGCGAATTAGCGTTTTTTCCACACGTCAGCGCTCTTCCTAAATTCTTGGCTAAAACTGAGAAAAAGTGGTAATTCGCGGCTAAAAATTGACAAAAAAGTGATAATTCGCTGCTGATATTGAGAAAAGCGCAAATGTGCAGCCAGAAGGTAGACATAGTGCTAATACGCGTCTAAAATCGCTCATTCGCAAATAAATTTGGCTAATTCGCGGCTAAAATGTTAAAGATCTAATTCGCAGCTAAAATTGATTAAAAACCCTAATTCATGGCTAAAACTGATAAAAAGCACTAATTCGTGGCTAAACAGTGACAAAATGTGATAATTCGCTGCAGTTATTAAGAAAAGCGCAAATGTGCTGCTAGAGTGTAGAAACAGCGCTAATTACGCGTCTAAAACAGCAAAAATTCGCTAATTCGTCGCTGGAATAGCAAAAAAAGCGCTAATTCTCAAATAAATTGAGAAAACCGCAGATTTGCGGCTAAAAAGTTAAAGGACTAATCCATGCTTAAAATTTCTAAAAAGCGCTAATTTGTGGCTACAATTTGGAAAGAGCACTAATTCGTGGCGTAACGTTGAAAAAAGTGATACTTCGCTGCAGAAATTGAGAAAAGCACAAATGTGCGGCTGGGTAGAAATAGTGCCAGTACGCGCCTAAAATAGCGAAAAATGGCTAAATAATTACTAAAGTTCCGAAAATACGCTAATCCATGTTTCACAGTTCACAAATAACAAAAATGCAGTCATTCGACGCTGTTAAGAAAAAGTTAAAAATTCTATTCCCGCGGATAAAATTTAAAAAAGCGCTAATTTGAAAATTTATGACTGAAATGGAGGGGAAAATTGCTAATTCGCGGCTAGAATTGAGAGAAAGCACTATAATTCGAGGTTGGAGATTTGGAAAAAGAGCAAATGTGCGGCTGAAATGTAGCAATAGTGCTAGATCGCGGCTAAATAAATGGCAAAATTGTTCAAATTCGCGCCAAACAGAATAACAAATATCGGTGATTTCAGGCTAAATCTAATTGCGAAACACCGCCTGTATAATAGACAAACATCGCTATAAATGCATGACTATAACGCTAAAAGTGGAAAAAGTCGCTCATTCACGGCTAAAATTGATAAAAACGCCAATTTGTGGATAAAATTGACTTGTTAGAGCGCTAAGTCACTGCAAAAATTGAGGAAGAGCGCTGATTTGAAGATTCATTAAATGAAAGAGCGCTATAATGCGCGGCTAAAATGGAGGACAATCGACAAATTTGAGCTTTAATTAAATTGGAAAAAAAAAACCTCCATTCGTGGATAAGCTTGAGGAAAAGCAATTCGTGGATATAGGAGACGAGGAAAATCGCCAAATCGCAATTGAAATAAATAAAAAAGGGCACAATTCGCGACTAAAATGTTGAAAAAGCGCCAATCCGTGGCTGAAGTTAGGAAAATGCGCAAAATCTCGGCTAAAATATACAAAAAGCAATCAATCAAAGCTGAAATTGACATAAAACGTTAATTTGAAGCTAAAATTACGAGAGACAATTGCTGAATTTTGGAAAAAGTGTTATGGATGGAACCAGTTCGCGCTTTATTGAAGTTAATTTTTACAGCTAAAATCGGTTTGTGCCGCTAAAATAGGGACAGAGCACTCAAAATTCGCGGCTGAAAATTGAGAAGCCGCTAATTTGCCGTGTCTAGAAGGAGCTTCGTAACTAAAATTGAGAAAAAACACTAATTCAAGCCTAAAAGTAAAAACAAAATCGCGAATTCGCGGCCAATTTCGACCAAGTCTTGTCTTAAAGCACCATTTTCGCGTTGTTTCTTCAGAGAAAGCTCAATGTTCGCATTCATATTTTCATATTTGTCTTAATGGCGCGTTCATTCACAGTTTCGTGAGATTAAAAGTTCGGTGAGCTGTGGTGTCTAAATCGTCAAATAAAACAATACAAGAAATGGCTGGGGGTTAAAAAGACGGTTTTGGTATAATTGTAAATGTTTGTGCTAAAACAGCGACTTACATGGTGAGGGTAGCGTGCTATTTTCGATTTCGTGTGTCAGAGAAGAGAATAACAGATTTTTGACCAAAACAGTCCAATTTTCGGGACACCCAGCCCGCAATCGCGGATCCGTGGCTGTTTTCTGGTTGGAATTTTAACCTTAGCGCGGCAAAATTGACAGTTTCCTGGCCATAAATTGTGAGTTTCTGATAATGGATTACGATCGAAGCCTCAGAATGGGAAGCAGCCCTCCCCCCCATCTAGATCTTGCCATAATAATTTGAGCGGAAAAACAACATTTGACCCTCCCCCCCCCCCCCGATGGTCGCAAGATTTTTTTTGGTTGTGCTTCCCAGTAATCACAGTATCGGAAAGGACCCTGCAAAACTGATTTTTCGAGAGAGGAAAGAGCATAATATTACGTTATAATCACGGTGGTATTCAGAGGGTTTTCTGACGCGAATTTTCATTATAAGTATAATGACAAGTGTCAACCTGGTAGACGGGATCAATATTGGTAGGGGGGGTAATGTAACAAGAAAGGGCACGTTTTCCTGCTTGTTTTCAAAGATGAAAATGTTAATTTCTCTCAAAGTCTCAACTTTAAATTCAGAGAGTTTCCCTGGATGGCCTCCATGTTTCTCGTCTTCTTTAAATAGCACTGTTCAGCATATCAATACACTCATCATAAAGCGGTTGATAATGTTCTCACACCCCCTTCACCCCCGCACCATTCACGTGCCAACGTGAGAGAAGAGTTCAATGCGAGAGCACCTAACAAGGAAACAACGAACAATCTCATTTATAACGGGGCCTCGAGGCGTGATATCACAGTTGTTCCACGTGCGACTCTCTCTCTCTACTCTGGAAAATGTCAACGCTTTTCACACTTCAACTCTCCCCGCACTCCACCAACCGGGAGGGTCTCTATCTCTCGACTATCCCCTCCCCCTCTTAACCGCTTTCAGTACCACCGAGCTATTGTTCAATTGAATTTCAAACTTCGATACGCGTAGAGATTATGTATGGCGGGCACATAATGAATGGAGACAGGACAGTGTAGAACTGTCTGCTTGAAAAGGCGTCTGGCAAGTCGTTCTGGCAGACGTGAAATAATAGCAGCGAACTGGCGCACAGCTTGCGGTTGTATAGTGGCGGGAGCTTGTAACCACTTGTTGCATTGTTTTGAGCTTCAAAGGTTTTTCAATTAGTTTTTAATTGTTTTTGTGATCCCACCCCATCCCCACACGTGGTGAATAGAGGCGGTGACGGGTGGGCTGAATGAAACGCAAACGAGTTTCTTTTGCGTTTGCAACGCAATTTGGTTGAGAAACGTGAAAGATGAAAAAATTTCATTTCTCAGAAATGAAAAAAAAAAAAAACATCATCAGACCTTTAGCGTTAGCGCTGTTCCCTCCCCGTGCGATGGACTGTGTCGCTCCGTCTTCAGATATTGCCAAAGCTTCCATGCCGCCTCGCCCATTGGAATACATTCGGTTTAGGAGCTGAAATAACTCACTTTTATGAAACCTCTGTTTTTTTTTGTCTCTCTTTTTTAAAAAATACGAACTTTATTAATGAAATCCGTTTGATTTCTAACTTCTTTTTGAAGTTGACATGACGCGTCATGAAAAATAAGTGACAGGTGGGGGCTCTGATCAAAAGGACGACCTACTCGAAACTAAAAATAAAATAAGTTACGCCTCAACAAACCGATCCATTAAATGTTTCCCCGGGTAACATCGGGGAATAACATAAAAAAAAAAAAAAAAAAAAAAAAAAAAAAAAAAAAAAAAACACGCAGAATTGATCGAAATTATCGCCGGAAAAAAGAAGGGTCAAATCAATAAATGCGCAAGAGCGAGTCGTCGGGGTTGACGGCCGACGGCCTTTAGCAGCTTACGAAGTTTTAGGAAGAGTCCTAAAATTTGAACGTGACGCTTCACTGACTCTAATGAGGAAATCGTACACTTTTCCCTTGATTTTTCCAAAAAATTGAAACTTTTCCATTCTCTACCTTTTCAGTTCATATAGTGGAAAATTGGAGAACCCAATTATGGAGATCTCCCTTTTAGTGCATTTCATTCTGAAAATGCACTATTGGTCTCGTCGTGATGGTGGCAAACATGGGTCATGTCATGTTTTTTTCACGTTTCAGAACCTCTAGAACACGAATTCAGTGGTCTCCCGGATTCATATATATATTTTTCTTTATATATATATTTATAAGCTTGTGGCCGTTTTCTTGTTAGCACGATAACTCTCGAAGAAATTAATTTCACGGAACGCGCTTTGGCACAAAAATCAGAAGTCATGAGACCCCGGTCGGTATTGCATTTGGGCCAAATCGGTCGAGGTGGAGGGGGAGAAAATAGGGGTTAAAATGGTCAAAAAATCACTATAAATCACCAGTTGATTCTAGAAGCGTCATATTCAGTACGTATACTCCATGTTAGACTAGCCTTTGATTCCCATTTTAATTTTTTGAAAAAGTCGAGGGGGAGGGGGTGGTGCCCCCCGGGGTGGAAGTAAGTGTGTGGTCTTGTTAGCACGATAACTCTCGTAGAAATTAATTTAGCGGAACACGCTTTATCTAAAAAAATCAGTAGTCATAAGACACCGGTCGGTATTGCAATTGGGCCATATCGGTAAAGGAGGTGGAGGGGAAAATACGGCTTGAAATGATCAAAAAATCACTACAAGTCACCAGTTGATTCTAGAATCATCATATTCAGTACGTATACTCCATGTTAAAGTAGCCTTTGATTCCAATTTTAATTTTTTGAAAAAGTCAAGGGGGAGGGGGTGATGTCCCCGGGGTGGAAGTAAGTGTGAGGCCTTGTTAGCACGATAACTCTCGTAGAAATTAATTTAGCGGAACGCGCTTTGGCACAAAAATCAGTAGTCATAAGGCCCCGGTCGGTATTGCATTTGGGCCAAATCGGTCAAGGTGGAGGGGGGAAAATAGGGGTTGAAATGGTAAAAAAATCACAACAAATCACCGGTTGATTCCAGAAGCATTATATTCGGTATGATGATTCCATTTTGAAATAGCCTTTGATTCCCATTAAGTTCAGCTTAAACAAACCCGGCAGCAAACAGTAGGTACGAGGGAGGGTCAAACATAAACGAAACAAATCATGGTCTCAACATTACTACTTCTGGGACGGCTTAGGGTATCCGTATACAAAATGAAATGCACTCTTTCCGACCGCCAGCTGCCGGAGCGAAATTTTCTAACTGGATTTTCTTTTCTTCTACAATGAAAGTAAAATTTAATTTGAAATGTTTTTCGTCAGCTATCATTGTTTGATTTTCGAAATTTATTTTTATATTTAACTCTTGCATTGTATCATTTCCTAACAAAGCGTCGTATTTTTCTGAAAATGGAAAGATGTACATTTTTACTTATTTCTTAATTCCGAAATGTGAATTTAAATCGGTTAAGATGTACTCATGGCCTTCCTTTTCACCAGCTGGAGTACCTACTGACGATAAAATGTTCTGCATAACGAGGGAATTTTGGAGAGACTAATTTAGGATGAACATAATTTTGAGCTGCTCCTGTGTCTATTAGCCATTTCAAACCGTAATTGTCTTGACAGAAGGGCAATGATCTACCAACTAGATTCAATTCTAATTTTGATTTCTCGCTGGGCTTACGTAACTGTTGCTGCCATAATTTAAAAAAGAATCATTAAGTGCGTTAATGGGAGGATTTTCATTTGCGTATAAATTATGTCGTTCATGAGGGATATAATTTTGCGAAATGTTTTGTTCTTGGGGCGTACTATAAAAGTTAATGAATTCTGGGTTTGCCTGAGTTTGAGGATAATTTGTCTCTTGATAAGGAGGACGAATATGATGAAATTATTGGTTTCTAAAATTTGGTCTATCACTCACTGTTCTCATAGAAACTGTATTTTGTCCGATGGGGGCAAAATTTCCACGCTGTGGGAATTGATTTTGATAATTTTGTTCTGTTCCATGGTTCTGAAATTGTCTTGGGGGTTGATATTGAAAAGCTGGTGATTATTAAATGGTCTGTGCGAATGTTGAAAAGCTTGGTGGTTTTGAAATTGTCTTTGTTGTTGGGGCTGATTAAATTGTGCATTTATTTGTCTACCAATATTCATTCTTGAGCCATTGTCATACCTTTTATTCTTAAAATTGTCGTTATTTTGAAATTTTCGATTCAATTGTTCAATGATGAAAGTACACTTAGGTCCGTATTTATGAACGTTCCTTGAAGCTTCCTTGAGTCAAGGAACCGTTGAGAACAGTTTTGATCACAATAAAAACATCTGTTTTAATGAATTTCAAGGGTTCCTTAATGTCAAGGAACGTTCATAAATACGGGCATTAGTATTTAAGATAGTTCTAAATTCAATTAAAGATTCAGGATTGAAAGTCATAATGTGATTAGTTAATTGCCACGGGAGAGTAGCGTACATATGGTGGATTATTTCTTTTTCGGTTGTCTCAATGGTAGAATTTAAAACTTCTCCTGCTACGCCGTCGATTCCTAATTTCGCGTAAATTAAATGTCTTATGCTTTCTAATCTATTAAGATACTCTGTAGGGGATTCTTTTGGGAATGGCTTACTTTGATATATTTCTGCTTTTAATGATTCAAATGTTCTGGAGTCCGCAAAATTTGATCTTAATAGTTCAAGAAGCTGAGCTACACTGTTTACTTCGCGCGTTAGAATTAACGATTGTGCAGAGCCAGTTAATTTCGCCTTAATTTTATTTAAAAGAAGTATATGATTTTGTGCTCGCTGGCCAACATTGTCAGCGCAAACAACATTCAATATATTAGTAACTGAAGATATAAAAAATAGAAGTTCTCTAGGGTTTCCATCGTATGACGGTAGATGGTCGTAATCTTCTCTTTTGATTTCTCTATTTATTTTGGCCATAGCGCTTAAATCTTAAGTTTTATTTTGTTTATAAAGAAAATTAAAAGGATTATTAGTTTTATTTTAACGCTTACTAGTTTTTAAAGGAGAAGAGTGAAAGTGATCAAACTAGGAGTCTTATTTCTAGGAGTAATTCTAAGAACAATGGAGAGAAAAAAAAAAGGCAAACTTACAACTATGAGTGAGTCGATGCACCGTAGATGTAGATGATGCCAGAAGAAAGGCGGTGACGGGAGAATTGACCACCTCACTGTCTTTAACCCGCGATGCGTTGAATGAACTTAGCGAGAGGGAAACTGGGGAATTGACCACAGATTTTTCTCGGGCGTTAGAAAAAAATTTCAATAGTTCGTTGGTTTTGTGTAAATTGACGATCGAAAAAATTGTCTTATTTTTTTTTTCTCGACGAGTCCAATTTTGATGTTCTTGACTGACTGATGAAAGTGGGACAATCGGTCACACTTCACTTCAAATTAGGTTTCCGAAAATGGTGAGACAAATGGTCGTACCTCATAAAACGCGAGAAAATTGGTGGGACAACTGGTCACACTCGTTAAAGCACGCGTTTTTTGATTTTTTCGGAAAACGGTGGGATAAATGATCACGCCGTATCACTAATTTGCACTTAGTCAGTTCCTGCAATCCGGGCGCCAGTTAAATGCGACAAGTCGAGAATTAGGTTTTTAAAAAACACTTTATTTTAATTTACACAAAAATAACAACTTAACACGCCGCGCTTCTACAATCGACTAACTAACTAAGTATCTTTACAGGGAAATTTATATTAATAGGAAGACGCCAACTAAGCGATTCCCAGCAATATCTTATTACAATAAAATAGGGGAAAATAACCTTATAACTCGGGGACCCGCTGCAACGCTGTTAAATTGATTGAAGATGTTGAATCGGTTCTCTTCGTGATGCCACCGTTATAGGGCCATTGTTGCCCTCATCTGGTATAATACGTAGTCACATGTGACGTGAAGTGAACCGGGAATTATGAGGGTGGGGGATTTCGTCGTTAAATGCAACAACGGAGAAATCCCCGCCTGTAGTTTTCATTCACGTATGGAAGCTAAATCGGGCGAAACCCGCAAGACGTCTAGCGTCATGCTGGTTGTTGCATAACTAATTTTCTCCTGACAAAAATGCGTGCATTTTCTCCCCCTAGAAAATTCGTGGACACTCCAATTTATTTGCTTCCACCTGACACGGGAGTTCGGCGACATCATGTCAGCGCGAGACAAAATAAACATTTTCCCATCGAGAGGGTAAAGTTGAAAACGCTTCTTCTCCTTTTAAAAGGCTATAACTATTTTCATCGATTTCTCAGCGCTCAATCGTTGATGAAATCACGTCTTCTGGCCGCTCAAAAGGGTCACAGTCTCATGAAGAAAAAAGCGGACGCTTTACAGACCAGATTTCGAGCCATCGTACTTAAAATAATAGCCGTAAAAACGATAGCTCAAAGCTTAAATTGAGAATGTATTAATTTTGTACTTGACGATTCGTTAGACCAAAATGCAAATGGGAGACGTCATGAAAGATGCGGCTTTCTCATTGGCCGAAGCGAAATTCGCTTCGGCCAATTTCTCGCAAGAGGTACTCCAGAATGTTCAAAGAGCTCAGATCAAGGTGAAAACTCGCAAGGATAACGTTGCCGGTATTTTTATGGTCGTCAAAAAACTATTTAAAAACCCGCTGTTCATGCTGGGGGGTGGCCAAAAGGGGTGACTCTGCCAGTTTTCGAATATTCCGAAGAAGGCAGCGACGTCTACGGGCTGACGGGTCTTGCCCGAGGCGGCCAACAGTTGACCCGAGTTAAAAAATGTTATCAAACGGCTGTGAAACTTTTGATCGAGTTGGCTTCGCTTCAATCGTCATTCGTCACTTTGGACATAGTTATTAGAATGACGAATAGACGCGTCAACGCCATTGAACACGGTTTTTTTTTTAAACTTTCTATACAGGGTGTTTCAGGAGGAATGATCAGGACTTTAACCAGTCGAAGTACTAACGCGGATGAAAATCACCATATGAACATAGGGTCGCAAACGCTTCGTTTTCGAGTTACGGGTATTTTTGCCATTTTTCGGCCAAACGCGTTCTTTTCGTCAATAATCATTTCTAGCGTCCTAGCCATTCGTAACAGAACAATACCGATTACATTTCTGAAAAGAGCAGACATTTTGGGTTTACGAAACGCTGTTGCAAATAACCGAACTAATGTTTAAGTATTTTCTTTTATTTCTTGAAAAAGCGAAAAAGTGCAAATTTAATTTTGACCGTTTCCTTCAAAGACGAATCTTCCGAAGTCTTCGATGGTAAAGGTACGGTTAAATTATTGGAAAAACATGCCAGTGCTGTAAGCTACAAAATGGCTTTTTAAATTTTAAAATCGATGCACTTTTGACTGAGACGCCACAGCGAATGTTCAGAAATTCCTGATCACATAGTCAAATTGAGCCACATTTCAGCAAACATAAAAAATTGAAAACAGCTATTTCCGCGGCAATCGTTAAATGTGCTCACAGAAATAATTTCATGAAACGAATACCTCACGTTTTTGCCAAATAATTAATTTATCCTCTCCTCCCTCGCCCATCACCTACATCTCAACAGTAACCAATAAAATCTTCCCGAAATGATAGAAAATATGTAATTTACCCATCACAGTACATCATGTTATTTTGTCAAATTATTACTCTCCCCATCCCTCCTCCACACTTACCCATCAGCATATCCAAAATCTCACCAAAATGATCGAAAAGTTGTACTTTTGTTGATGGGTAGTTGAGGCCGATGGTGGGCTGTAATGGGAGGGGGAGGGGGAGTTATTTTCAAACTAAATAACATTACAGCCTATTACAAAGTATTGACGCGGAAACAACTGTTTTTATTTTTTGGTGGTAGGTACAACATGGATTAATTTGGCGATCTGATCAGGAATTTCTGAACGTTCGCTGTGGTATCTCAGTCAAAAATGCGTCGATTTTAAAATTTAAAAAGCCACTTTGTAGCTTACAACACTGGCGTGTTTTTCCAATAGTTTATTCGTAACTTCACCACCGAAGACTTCGGAAGATTTGTCTTTGAAGGAAACGGTAAAAATCAAATTTGCACATTTCCGCTTTTTCAAGAAATAAAAGAAAATACTTAAACATTAGTTCGGTTAGTTGCAACGGAGTTTCTTAAATCCAAAATGTCTGCTCTTTTCAGAAATGTAATCGGTATTGTACTGTTACGAATGCCTAGGACGCTAGAAATGATTATTGACGAAAAGAACGCGTTTGGACGAAAAATGACAAAAAGACCTGTAACTCGGAAATGAAGCGTTTGCGACCCTATGTTCATACGGTGATTTTGGTTCGTCCTCGTTAGTAATACGACTGGTTAAAGTCCTGATCATTCCTCCTGAAACACCCTGTATATTATATCGTCGAACAAGCGTGCCTTATTCTTTCTTTCGTGTACAGTGATCATTCCAAGAATTGAAAAAACTATAGCCTACATCATTTCCGAGCTCGACGAACTAGAAAGAGAAGAGTTTTACAGGTTTTAACCCCCCAACCCCACCTCATCAACCCCCTCTACATTATACTTTTGTTTTACGCACACAAACTGGCGTTCAGACTCAAAAAAATACAAGACAAGAAAAAAATTGCCAGAGATAAAGCGGCAAAAAAGAAGCAAAGCCTTGGAGGGTATGCTCCAGCTGCGAATCTTCTCGAACCAGACATTGAAGATTTATTGTTCTGAAACTGTCACTTAATTTTAACAACGCGGAAAACGTTTTATTCACCCTCAAATACAATATATCTTGTTTCGAGCATCTCTTCCAACAGAGAAAGGAGAGATAGAGAGTTTTATTAAAACGTGAAAGTGGTTTGCGGTTAATTTTGCATTAAAACATCCTTCATTCTACCCTATTTTGCCTATATAACGCCTGGACTTTCACCATAGGCACGACCGCAACAATATTAAAGCCCGAATGCATAAAGCGGTTGTTTGTTTATACTCTCTATACGGCAGGGGGTGGGGAGGTGAAGAATGAAAGATTCTTGACATTTTGCAGGGTTATTTCTAGAAAAGTCTTCCCCCCCCCACCTCTCCCACCTAATTGATCAACCCAACTCAGAAGGGAGTCTTTTTAAACTGCCCCACCACCACCCACAAGGCCACTACACCGTAATCCCAGAAAAAGTCATAAGTACTTACAAATTTCAAAAGGTTTGTTCAATTCGCCCCTCTCGATGTCCCCGGTGTTTTTATTGCTGGGCTCTCCTGCGGACGGCATTTCAATCTGAAATTACTGAAAAATAAATCCAATTAAAACTTAATTCTCAAGGGAAATCAATAACAATTACACAACATCGCGTAACAAGCCGGAAAATGTGAAAAGGACGGAACCCTCCACCCGAATTTAATTTCATCAAAAAGCGGCCGCAGAGCCGTAATTTGAAGTCAAACCACATCTTTTTACTTTTTAACGGGCAATAGAATGAAAGATCGTGGCAGAAGAAAAGGGTTCCTTGGGTGTTGTTGGTGCCGGATGGTGGGGGGAGGGCTGTAATTGGCTCTTCCATGGACAATAACTTAAGTGGCAGTGACGGATTTATCTTTCTCCTTTTTTTTTTTGTTGGAAAATCCCAGCCTCGCCCCCTTCACCCAACCAAAATCGATGAATAGAAGGTTCATTTTTCGCTTTTTTTATTGCATTAAGATTCTTTCAGTATTGTATTAAATTAAAGCGCGTAAAATAAGTCAGAAACTTGAGGCTGAGGAATGGTTTAGTTGTTCTTGTTTCCCCGCAGCAAGAAATATGGTTACGGATAGTTTGTGTGACGTTGCCTTAGAGGCCGACCGCGTCATTAATTAGTGCAAAAAGTTCTCCCGATAAAGTGGGAGTTTCGTCGATAAAAAAGCTCATTCGATAACAAAAACAAAGTAGCGCACACAGCAAAAGCGAAAACGGTCAGTTTTGGCATATTTCAATGGGCTCTGGTGCAAACCACGCGACAGTTCAGAATTCTGAACAAAAGCCTATAGAAGTCTACGCAGACCTCAATATCGCAACATAAATTGCAAACACGCTCTTTGTTGGCTAATTCAACGGTTCGGCCGGCCATTCATATCAAGGCGGATGAGCCACTGGACTCCACTCGATCAAGGATATTATAGTCACGGTCAAATTGGAACGCTTGGACACAAACGGTGGGCATATAAACGAAAGAGGTCCAAAAGTAAGGCCCCCACATGAACAACGGTGAAGAAGTCCACGAAAAAAAAGGAGACCGTGTTCACGACTTTGTATGTCGAAAATCTTCAAAACACCAAACAAAAAGAATGACGATAACGCTTAGTTTTGACCAATTTAACGGGTCCTGGCCTGGCGCGTTGCTAGGATTTATTGGGTGGTGGGGTCCAGAGTAGGTCCTAGTGCGATGGCCGGGGGGGGGGGGATTTCCACTCTATGCCTACTCTTTTCAGTTTTTAACTACATACCTATTATTATTATTATTATTATTATTATTATTATTATTATTATCATTACAATTATCATTATTGTGCGATTTTATTCCAATGCGATATTATGGCTAAGCGCCAGGGTGTGGCTTGAAAAGGGCACAAAATTCCCAAGTAAGGTAATAAAGCGTTCTAAGTAGGCCCAAATCGCTCTCGAGAGTGATATCGGACACCCCGGCAATGTCGCTCTCAAAACCCTCATAGAACGCTCAAAATCGCTCTAACTTCTGACCACTTTGCGGCCAAAGTTCCACTGGTGACGACCTCCCAGCGCATTCTACTCTCCTGGTCATTCAAGGCCAAATCTTGTCTAAAACGACGGTTTTGTCCATTTTTTCAAGCGTGATACTAAAGTCGGGATTTTCTGTTTTCCCTATTAGGATAATAGAATGTGCAAGGAGCTCGGCTTCCGTTAGAATTTATTTCGTCTACGAGCTCCCAGCACATTCTATTCTCCTGGTTATTATAGGACAAAAAAATCGTCGAAAATGACTATTTTGCCCCTTTTTCTCGAGTTTTGCCTAGACGATTTTCAGCCTTTAATATTAGGAAAATATGATGTGTTAGGAGCTTGGCTCCGAAAGAGTTTTTTTCGCACAATTGGTGAGGTGTGGCATGAAAAGGGTATAAAATTCCAACGTGTTTATAAAGCGTTCTAAGTAGGCCCAAATCGCTCTCGAGAGTGATATCGGACACCCCGGAAATGTCGCTCTCAAAACCCTCATAGAACGCTCAAAATCGCTCTAACTTCTGACCACTTTGCGGCCAAAATTCCACTGCTGACGACCTCCCAGCGCATTCTACTCTCCTGGTCATTCAGGACCAAATCTTGTCAAAAAAGACGATTTTGCCGTTTTTTTTCAAGCGTGATACCAAAGTCGGGATTTTCTGTTTTTTCTATTAGGATAATAGAATCCTCGATAATAGAACGGAGCTCGGCTTCCGTTAGAATTTATTTCTTCCACGAGCTCCCAGCACATTCTATTCTCCTGGTCGTAATAGGACAATAACTCGTCGAAAATGACTATTTTGCCCCTTTTTCTCGAGTTTTGAGACGATTTTCAGCCTTCAAAGGGGAGTTGTACATGTGTTCCCTCGACCCCCTCCAATCATACCTCGCCTACTCCGCGTTACGGAAATTACCGCCGTATTTCTGCACCAATCCTGGACTTCAAGGGCTCATTTAAATCTTCAGGAAATTCCGCACAACCGTTCGACTTGCTTTCCTAAATACGTCGTCGAAAGAGCGTGAATTTTCAAGGTAAACGTTTATGTGCGTTTTACAGTTATTTTAGGGATGAAATATGAAAAAAGAAGATCGTGTTGGAATTGGAACCATTATTGATTGTCCACGGTCCAATCCAGCATTGTTATTTTTTTTTAAATCAGATTTTTTTTGTTTTTTGTTTACTTTCGTCAATGTTTTCTTAGAGAAAAAAGAAAAAAAATGAAGATTCGCACGGTTGTGCGGAATTTCCTGAAGATTCAAATGAGCCCTTGAAGTCCAGGATTGATGCAGAAATACGTCGGTAATTCACGTAACGCGGAGTAGGTGAGGTATTATTGGAGGGGGGTCGAAGAAACACATGTACAACTCCCCCTTAACATTAGGAAAATATTATGTGTTAGGAGCTCGGCTCCGAAAGAGTTTTTTTCGTACAATACGATGGGGAAGCGAGGTTCGATTTTTCAAAGGTAATTCGACTCATAACAAATAAGAAGGTTAGAACCCACCTCACCCCCTTTCAATGTTTAGAAGAAGTAAGGAGGAGTCTAGTCTCCAACTTCTGCCGTTTCGTTTAGATATTTTTTGTGTTGGTTAAAGTGAATAGTCCCTCGCCTTTTTATTTATTTATTTTTTCGGAGATTAGAAAAATGGCTCGTGAACTTGGTGCCCGGCGAAGTAAAGGCTCACAAAGAAGGAGAAGCCAGCTTTTAAAAAAACCATGTTGATATTGTTCTACGATGATCGTTGTAGATTGCAGTCATCGCAGAAAAACTGTAGCGGCTGAATTGAATACGAATATGTCAAAGAAGAAAGGGCAGTCGTTTCTGGTACACCGAACACTGAATCCCACCAAAAACTTTAAAAAAACACACACAGTGTAGTGAGCTCAACGGCCAGAAAATAAGTTTTCATGGGTGATGGTGTTACTCACATTTTCACAAGTGCTGTACACTGTACCCTGTGTCTCGAGTTTGCTTGTCACCCGAAAGTCATCAATTTCGACTAATCCCGGAAGAAACCAAACCCGACATTCGTGTGCTTTTGACGGTGGTGGTAAATGTGTCGAACACGTCTGTTATGACTTCAAAAGCATAATTTATTATAATCAACTCATAAATAAACGATTCAATTTGACTACACGAAGTGTTTTTACCGTGAGCTGCGCTGGAGTGAAAATACACTTTGGTTATCTAGAATTCTAGAGAGAGGTGAGGAAAATAATGTTCATCTGAAGCCACGGATGACGGATTCAAAAAATCAAGTAGCCCCTGTCGATTGCGAATCAGGTCTTCCCGACACTAATTATTACGTAGAGAAACTTAAAAAATATGTGAAAAACACTGAACTGCCTTAAAACGTGGGATTTGTATCAATAATGTCAAACTGTCCTAGGGGTTGATGATAAGGTGATAAGGTTTATTATGAGTCGAAACTTCCCCGACGTATTGGTGGTGTGTGGCCTCCTGGCGGCCCCTTAAGGTGGGTGCCACTGGTTTTTACTTAGTCCCGAAAGGATCGTCTTCTGAGTGTATCTCAACACTCATTTGACTAAATTCACGTCAGTCCTCGCGGTTCCCTGTACAACTCAAATCAGGCCAATTTAACGAGAACACTGGGGCCTTATTCTTGAACGCCTTGGCAACACTAGTTTCGATTGCATTATTGCTTTTTTGAGGAAGCAACATTGCCTAGTCGAATTCTTGAAATTCGCAGTATTGCTTTGCACGCCATTTTGCTCAGGTAATATTGCCTTTTTGTATTTTTTTGAAACACCCCCAGCCGGTGTTTCCATTTTTGTCGATTCGATCACAACATTGGTTGCGTTGCAAAACTCGGGGCTCGTGTTTAAACGCTGAAGTGTACAATTAAGTGCTTACTGAAGTTTTGCAACGGTGATTTGTGAGTTTTCAACTCCCCGTTATCATAGTCGGAAGGTTAGTAACTTCCTTTCCTTCATTAATATTTTATTTTTAGGCTTTTGGCTCATTATTGCAATAAGCCAAGACCCTAAAAATAAAATATTAATCAACTTGTATGGCTTAAAAAGTAATAATATTCCTTTCCTTCATTTTTTTGTCAACCATCGTTGAACTTTTATGGTATTTTTGAAAAAAAAGAGGGCAGAAAGGTTTCATCGCGATGAAAAAGGCTATCGAAACACCTCGGAACATGTTTTGTTGGATTATTAAACATTTACTCAGCGCTGAGCTAGATTGACAGTTTTGCAACGGCAAAAGATTAAGTGCTCATTAAGCGCTGAACAAGTCTGAAGTTTTGCAACGCGGCCATTGCCTTCTCTGTTGTCATGGGAAACACGAGAGTTTCCATTTTGTTTTTTTACAAGAAGGAATTTATTTTTCACAGTTGAGCTTTCTTGTTCGGTGAGTGCGGTTTGTAAAAACAAAAGAGAATCCCTCGAAAAACGAATATTCCGTCTAGTCGTAGGGCGTCAACCGAAAAATGAGTGACCTGAAGTGAGTAGTGACCTGAATCAGCGACATGCCCACGAGAAACGCTCAGTAAGATGCGTGGGGAGGCAAGGAAGGGCTGCACGCCACAATTACGCTCACCAGCATTTCTCAGATGGGTTGGGCAATGAAGTCGAAGTTTAAACGTTGTCCTTGTTGTGCATAAAAGTGGATGTAATTTAGGTCCATCAGTGTTCTTCAACCAGAATCCCGGGACTAGCCTAAGGTCCTTTGCACATTTGGAAAAGAAAGTCGCCCAGGTGCGGCGTCACACTGTTGCAGTAAAAATACATAGAGCTCTATGGGGCCTTTCACATTTGGTGACGACGCGGGAGACGTCTCACCCCCGAGAAAAAATACGCTGGCACGAGCGATATGTGCTGTTTTTTTAGGCGTCGAAAGGGGCTAATTCAACGTCGACAATGAGATGTTCTTGCCCCATCTGGGTGCTTAGAGGGACAATAATGAGCTCTGCTGCTGCAGTCGAAAACTCTTATTGTAACAAAGAATTTCTAAACATAGCTCTAGCTTTAGAGATTTTTAAAAAAATTGGCAACTGAAAGGAATACCCGCGGTTATTTTAGTGCATCGATTCCAGTATTTATAACAAATGGTATTCTTGAATCACTGAAACACTCTGCAGCCCAGACAACATTGCTTTTCCTTCTCTCAAAGCAACATTGCCTTCAAAGCAATATTGTAAAATTCTCACAATTTCAAGAATAGGGCCACACACTGGAGACCACTGTAAATGGGTCCGTTGTAAAACTATAACACGATTATTCATCATGTATGAGTGAAGGGCGGTGTTGTTGGGTTCGTCAACGATGAAATAAAAAGGTGTTGTATCCCAACGAAGTTTTGTTTATTATCTTTAACAAAAGCTTTTCACCTTCTTAGAGGCATCCTCAGTGTTAATCAAACCTACAAAATGAAATTTGAGTCAGACTAGATAAATATCACAGTGTTTGGTTGAACACCTTGTCTGTACTCTTTTGTTTATTATCTTTAACAAAAGCTTTTCACCTTCTTAGAGGCATCCTCAGTGTTAATCAAACCTACAAAATGAAATTTGAGCCAGACTAGATAAATATCACAGTGTTTGGTTGAACACCTTGTCTGTATTCAAAGTACAGACAAAGTGTGAGTACAGACAAGGTGTTCAACCAAACACTGTGATATTTATCTAGTCTGACTCAAATTTCATTTTATAGGTTTGATTAACACTGAGGATGCCTCTAAGAAGGTGAAAAGCTTTTGTTAAAGATAATAAACAAAACTTCGTTGGGAGACAACACCTTTTTATTTCATAACACGATTAATTGCGATTAATCCTTCCCTCTTATTTTACATGTGTTGAAAACAAAACCTCTTCAAGTGCTGACCAATTTTTTGAGTTTTACAACGGGGCCAATGGTGGTCTTTAGGTTGGGGAGCCACAAGACTACGCAGTGGCATGTCGACGTGTGTAGTGGACCGCCCGCCCATTGCCACTGAAAAGCTTAAAGATATAGAAAAATAGAGATTTTAAGGTTTTAAAGCGTTGATTCGCGACTAGTATTGAGAACAAGCGCTCGTTTGCCGCTAAAATTAAGACAAATACATGACTTCGAGATATCTAGAGGCAACTTTGCTGAAAAGAGAGATAAAATACGTTAACTCCAAGTACCACTCGACTTAGCATACATTGAGGGAGCACTGGTTAAAATTTGAGCCAAATATACTGGCAGACGTGACGCTGGTGCCCTCCCAAAGTGACTGGATAGGGGGAAACGGTCGTTTTCAGCCATTCTGTGATTTTTCACTCTCTTATATGGGGACCGACCACATTAGCGACCCATACCACTCGACTCAGCATACATTCAGGGAGCATTGGTCAAAATTTGAGCCAAATATACTTGTAGACGTGACGCCGGTGCCCTCCCAAAGTGACTGGATAGGGGGAAACGGTCGTTTTCAGCCATTCTCTTATTTTTCACTCTCTTACATGGGGACTGACCACTTTAGCGACCCACTCCACTCCACTCAGCATACATTCAGGAAGCACTTCATTTTATAATTTAGCGTCATGTTTGCTTGCTGTAGACTTACTTTAGGGCCCGTTCACAAGCTCTATGTTGGTGTTGTGTGGTATCTATGCAACCTGTAAAAATGCTTCATTTTTCGAAGGAATAAATTTCTTTGGCTGCATAGACTCCACAGAACGTAAACATAGAGCTTGTGAACGGGCCTTTATGACATAGTTCATTTAGTTATTATCCGTATTTGCTATGCCTAGAGCTGTTTTTGAGAATATTGAGAATTGTTAGTAACTTAATTTGTTCTCTGTAGATCTTACCTTCTGAAAAGAGGCTAAAAGGGGGCTAACTTCACGCCCACCGCAAAAAAAAACGATGGCGTAGAGCCTCATCGAGGAACAATTTGAAATCGCACGTGGCAGATAACTTCTTCAAAGCAATAACAAAATCGTTGATTGACTCACTCTCCCGCTGATCCCGCTTGTAGAAACGGAAACGCTCAGATATAACAAGGCGTTCTGGCGAGAAATGCTTTTGAAGGAGTTGTTTCAGTTCGCCGAAAGTTTTAAAAGCAGGGAAAACAGGAGACACCAAGCTTTTTAGAATTTCGTACGTAGACGGACCAATCAGTGTTAAAAACAAAGACACTCTATTACCATCCTTGACGTTGTTTACGAATACGATGCTCTAGGCGTTCACAGTAGCTATCAAAGGCTTCAATTTCCGGAGAAAACTCCCCTATTTGGCCGAGCGTGTTGGACATGATTGATACAACCAACGGTGATTTGAGAAGGACCTTTGGTCAAGGAAGGAGCACAATAGTTTGTACAAGTATTTGGAGAGCCCTGCATTTTTCAGTTTGTATTTCAGCCCGACATGCCAAACCTTATCAAAGGCTTTTTCGAGGTATAGGAAGAATGCAACCGTGTGATTCTTGTTTTCAAAACCTGTGACGATGTCTTCCGTTACTCTATATGCTTGATGGACAGCAAAATGGGGTTGGATCTGGATGTATCCAAATTGCTGGTGCGGGATTAGGTCATCAACAAGTGGTGCAAGTCGGGCTCTTTTCAAATAGTTTACCGAGTATGGGAAGTATGCTGATTGGAAGTTATTATTTCTACTAGTTTGCTGTTCTTTCTAGCCTTGGGAAACACTATTATTTCGGCTGTTTTCCAGGTGGGTGGGAAGTAACTTTTTCTCAGGCACTTGTTAAAAATATTCAGAATTGCCATTTTTCCTTTTCTTGGTTGGTTCCGGATTAGAGTTTGTGTGATACCATCGTGTCCAGGGCTTTTTTTCGTGGTCATCCCCCGAATAAGCGTTGATAATTTCGAAGGAGTGACGAAGTTAATTGGAAGTTCCACGGTTGGGTGAAGGGTGTTATGAACTCTCTGCTGTAGCGGAGTCGTCATTTTCGTTTCCGGAACATGCTGTATCTGCGAACACGTTTTCGTAGTATTCGGCGAACACACTAAACTTGTCCTTGTCTGACGTGATCACGCACTCGTTGCGATGTAACGGAGGTATTACATTTGCCTTTCTGGTGAGCTGTCGCGTAGCTTTCCGCAGCGAGTTGTCGGCAGGATGCGATATATTTAGAGTAGCTGTCAAACCTATGATTGTCTAATTCCACATTGACTTCTTTTTGGATTCGGTTTAGTTCAGATTTGAGGGACGGTGCCCTTGTTCTTTGCCACTGTCTTCTGAGGCTGTTTTTTCTTTTGATTTTGCCCAGTATGGAGCGAGGGATATTTCCGACATAGCTTACAGGTTTCTTTTGCATTGAGGAGATTTGGGACACTCCAACGGCTTGCTTGATTGTACTCAAGCAGGAATTCTTCTATGAATGTGTCAATTTCTTCGGTTGTTTGCATGCTGTCGCTGGTGATTTTCAAGTTTTGGTTTATGTAGGATTTAAATTTTTTTCCAATCAATACGACTTTTATTAGTTTAATGCGGATTTGATGGTTGATTGGAGTAGAATGAACGTCGTTATTGTTGGGACGTGATCCGAGCAGAACTCTGGCACTGTTATGGAGGAGATTTGCAATGCGAACCCCTTTGCGACGACAATGTCGAGAATGTCTGGTTCGGAGTTGCATCTGTATGAAGGTTGGTTCAGTGGGTGCAACTGTATCAATGTTGTAGCGAGATGAAAGGTCAAGAAGTTGTCGTCCGGCTGTACCACATTCCTGATTTGTAGAGGGGCATGTGCCTGGTGATCAACGTTCATAACTTGCTATGATTTTTAATAGGAACGGGATAATTTTTGGTATGAGGGGTTCGAGGGATTTTATGATAGTTTTCACTATTGATATCTTCTGGCTTGGGGTCGCTTTGAGGAGGCTCTTTGAAGGTAGGAGAACGGGATCGCTTGGTTACGTCAGAAAATGAGCTATTGGTATGTTGAAAGTTTCTGGTTGGAATTTCTCGAGGTTTTGTGCTCAACTCTACTCCCGTTGGATTTTTTCGGCCTAACTGTTTTATATTTAAATAGCACTCGCAGCCTCTGTAGTTCGCCGGGTGGGTTTTGCCGCAGTTCACGTAGGTCGGGGCCGTTTCCTTATTTTGTTTACACCCTTATAGTGATGGTTACCCTCGCATTTGACGCAACGGCTAGGGAGCTGGCAATAGTTATGATATGAGTATGGTGGAAGCGTTGGCAATTTTTGCACTGAGGATGGAATTTGATTTACGCCGAGGCTCAACTTTCACGATTAAATAACACAGTCTATTTAGGTTGAAGATTTCCTGTTCTTTCGCCGATGATTTTTCCAACGAGACAAAACAAACTGGCGTAGGTAGCTTGTCCGAGTTGAGTAAGCGTGTTACTTTTTTCACTGGGTATGACAAGAGTAGCAGTGAGGGAGAAGGGTACCCCTCTAATTGCTACTTCTAGTGTGTTGCTTTCATTCGGAGAGCGATATGTATGAAACGGGATTTTTTCCTTTTCAAAGAAGACCGCAATGAAATGTTCGTAGAGTTTTTGTCATCTTGGTACAGAATTCGTCTTTACAACACACTTTTAGATGATCACAACTTTCTGGTAGTTCAAGGTTTTTTCATGAATGAAAAGCGGAGGGATCTTCTCTTCACTTACTATATCATTTGTTTCTAACGTTGCTGGACTTTCATTGTTTTCCTCCAGGAGCGAATGTCTATTTTTCAAAGATATCGGAGTTGGATTTTGGTTGATTGTGACAATGTTTTTCTTTTTCTATCACATTTTCTGAGAATCATCATCATTGAATTATTTTCGGGCGTTTTTCTTGCTTTTGGACGTCACAGGAGTCGGCTAAGTAATGTGTTCGGTGAGGAAATATTATTCACGTTGGATCATGAATAATTTCACTGGAGAAGTTAATTAAATCTCTCACTGTTTGATTTAGGAACGAAAACTTGAGTGGTAGCGCACGCACGAATATTATTATACAGGGTGTTCGAAAATTCGATGCTCAGCCGAAAACTGGTCATAGTACAGCTGATTTGTGGTCGAAATCACTAAATTCACTTTTTCGGAATTAACTTGGTTTTCGAGTTATTCCACCATCTTTAATTTTTTCGCGGGGCTATATTATTTTTGAAATACTTGCTCCCGGCCGCTCTAGAATCAATTCTAGCCCAAAACTAATTGGGCCATTCGAAAGAGCGCACAATTATCTTCAAAATGACTGTATTGTATTATGAATTTGGCCATTTTTTCAGGGTACTAACACTGATGGAAAGTGATATTTTTTCATCTTTGTATCTTTCCCCTTGTTTTTCAGCTGCGATTTTCTCCCACTCCTTAGAGGAAAATATTTTTTTGAGTTTATTGCAAAAACTTCCTCATTTTGTTAGCTTTCAAATGGAGTGTAATAGTCCCAGGATTTTACAAGTATTCGCGAAGAAGTAGCTGTTTGAAGAGTAAAAACCGATGGGCTTTGTGAAGAATAACAAAACTTTTTTAGAGGAGAAGTATGTTTTGAAGCCAGAGTTGGTGAGGTGAGAGACAGGGACCTCTCGGAGTGTCTGAATTACAAAAAGTACAAGAATAGCAAAGATAATATTAAAGTAATTGAAAAAACAGCCGATATTCGGAATTAGTGATGGGTAATGAATGAGGGGAACGATAACTGATTGAGCCAAATGTTCTCCTTGTGTGAAAAGGGACATCAACCAGGAATTTGGCGATGTTTTTGTGCATTACAAGAAGACGTAATCGTTGAAACAATCGCGAAAAATGAAATGCCAAAGAAGTTGCATTTTCATCACTCCTATAAGCACAATCACTCGAAACTGGTGTTGGTAATGTAATGAGTTACCTTCGTGGTATGGGGATTAAACCCCCAAGACATGGGAACTTCAGCAATTTTAAGTCCCTCATCGGGGTGATCCCTCAGATATCTCTTTAACCTAAAACGTCGAGGTATGACGAACGAAAATCATTCACGACTCATTCCTCATCAGTAGATTCCTATACACCGAGTATTTGCGGTTCTGCTCTTTTTGAGCGCATTGAGGAGGTTTTATATCCGTTGAGAGACCAGTGAAAGTATTTATGCGTTACTACTAAAAACTCATCCAAATTCTGTTTTACGAAGGCAGCGCCGAATCTTGGTTGATGTCGTTCTACACGTATGGAGGAACATTTGGTTTCAGATGAAGGGTCGCCCTTTCCACAACGAACGGCACTTCGCACTTTCTCCTCATTCTTAATCACTTTTCCTCATTCTTAATCACTTTTTCCTTAAACATTGGCTGTTTTTTCAATTAATACTTATATTATCTATGCTGTTCTTGTAATTTATTAACTAACTTTTATGTTTGGTGGTTGAACATTAACTTTTTTATTGATTCATATTTTTACAAAGAAAACAACATGTGAAAAATCGTAAACTTCTCGTAGGTAGGTGAAGTACATAATATATCTCCCCTTCTAGTTTGGTTTTTTTTTTTTTTTTTTTTTTTTTTTTTTTTTTTTTTTTTTTTAGTCCGTTTTCCGTAGCTGATCCGCATGCTTTTTTACCTCTCTGCCGCCCTCCGTCAGAATCACCAGCCAGGGGGCTTATTCTCTAACTCCGAAGCAATAGCTTTTTCGAAGTCATATGTTTATTTCATTGATTTTCTTCAAACAAATGAATGAAATAAACACATGGCTGGCGAAAAAAATATTGCTTGTTGTTAGAGAATAGGCCCCCAGGTGTTTTTTCCAAGAACCTTAGTTATCTTTCCTTCCTTCCAGGGAATTTGTTTGCTTCGGTAATCGCGAGCGTAAACTCGTTCTCCCACGCTGAAAGTCTTCAAGTTTCTTGGTGCGTGCGTTTGTAACGGTTTCTTCCCTGACTGAAGAAGTGACAGCGTTGTTCTCAACTTTCTCCCCAAGAATAACTCGGCTGGTGTCTTACTTGTGACTGTATGTGGTGTAGTCCGGTAATGGAAAAGAAAATCCTGAATTTGTTCCTTTAGACTTTTTGACGAATTATTAGAATGTCTCATTTTCGTTAATGCTTTTTTAAATGTGTCTACGTATTTTTCCACTTGTCCATTAGAACTCGGATGGTACGCTGGGATCGTTATATGAAGTGTTGCGTACTCCGTGCAAAATTGTTTGAACTGTTCGGACATGAAAGCCGCTCCGTTGTCCGTCACGATGGTTTTGAAATAACCGTATCTACTAATTAGTTTTTTTAAAGCTTTTATAGCATTTTCACTAGTGATTCGTATCAACGGAACTATTTCGACCCACTTAAAAAATGCATCAACCACGAGAAGAAACATTTTCCCCAGAAATGGACCAGCAAAATCCAAATGAACACGAGTCCATGGAGCATCCTCTTGGGGCCAGTTCGATGTATACTTATTTGGTTCTTCTCGGGCGAAAGAATTACATGCATCGCATTTTTTAACCAATTTTTCGATGTCATCATTCATACTTGGCCACCACGCGTACTCCCTCGCTTCACTTTTCATCCGAACAATACCCGAGTGTGTACTATGCAGCTGTTTTAACACGTATTGTCGAAATGTGTTTGGGACCACAACTCGGAGACCGAATAAGATGCAACCATCTTGAACTGTAAACGCATCTTTTTTTGAATGGAATGGCCTTAAATTTGAAGGAATGTCTTTAGGCCAGCCATTTAATACGAAAGATGAAATTTGTTGTAATTCTTGATCCTTTTCAGTTTCTCGGGCGATTTCTTGACTAGTTACAGGTAATCGAGAGCACGAATTTTGTTGAAGAGCAGCAATCATCTCCTGGTCTTATTCTTGATCTTTTTCGAAGCCGAAATCGTGTCCTGATGGAAGCCGACTTAATCCATCAGCTTTTTCCGAACAGTTTTCCCATCCTCGTCGCCAGTTTTATGTTTGGTGGTTGAACATTAACTTTTTTATTGATTCATATTTTTACAAAGAAAACAACATGTGAAAAATCGTAAACTTCTCGTAGGTAGGTGAAGTACATAAAACTAACATTCAGACATTCTCCCCTCACCAACTCTGGCTTCAAAACATACTTCTAATCTAAAAACGATTTCTCATTCCCCATCAAAGCCTATCGGTTTTTACTATTCAAACAGCTACCTACTTCTTCACGAATAGTTGTAAAATACCGAGGCTATTGCACTCCATTTGAAAGCTGACAAAATGAGGAAGTTTTTCCAATATATCCAAAAAAATATTGTCCTTTAAGGAATGGGAGAAAATCGCAGGTGAAAAACATGGGAAATATACAAAGATAAAAAAGCATCACTTTCCAGCACCTTTAGCGCCCTGAGGAAATGACCAAATTCATAATACAATACAGTCATTTTGACGAAAATTGTGCGCTCTTTCGAATGACCCAATTAGTTTTGAGCTAGAATTGATTCTAGAGCGGCCGGGAGCAAGTATTTCAAAAAATATAGCCCCACGAAAAAATTAAAGATAGTAGAATAACTCGAAAACCAAGCTGAATTCCGGAAAAGTGAATTTAGTGATTTCGACCACAAATCAGCTGTACTATGACCAGTTTTCGGCTGAGCATCGAATTTTCTAACACCCTGTATAATAAATTAAAACTAAACCATTATAACAAGCAATATGAGGGCCTTACTTCACAAATTAATGTCGTGCTAGATCTTGTGGCAAGTACGCTGTAAAAAGTTTTTGAAAAAAAAACGCTAATCCTTATTCGCGGCTAAAATAGCGGGAAAGTGCTAGTTCATAGCAAAAAGCGAGAAAAAAATCACGAATTCCCTGCTAACAATTGAGAAATATGCAGCGATCAACGCTCAGCGTGCAGACTCAGCTAATACTGAGAAAACGCCAACAGTTGGTTTCTCATATTCTCATGGCAACTTTCGTATAACTAAAATTGAGAAAAAGCGCTTATTCGCGGCTGAAGTTAGCAAAAAGAGCTCATTCAGAGCAAAAATGGGGGAAAAAACACGAATTCGCTTAACAAATTAGGATTATCCAATCCGGCTAAAACGGCGGTTGTTCGCATGTTTTTTAGGTCGCAAAATGTATAAGTTTAGCCATTTTCAAGGCGTGAATGGTGAGTTTGGCCATTTTTCGAACGCCAATGATTAGTTTTCTGGCATTTTGAAGGCTCGAATCGAAAGTTTTAAACATTTTCTACGTGCGAATGGCTAGTTTGGCCATTTTTGGAGTTCGCATGGCTAGTTTGGACATTTTTGGAGTTCGCATGGTCGGTTTTGCCATTTTCAGGGCGATTATCGCTGCGTTGAGCCTTTTCAAGGCTCGAACTGTCAGTTTAGCTGTTTTTGTACCACATTATAGTCATTTTTAGGGCCTGAATTAAAAATTTGGCGGCACAAAACTAGCGCGGTACCAGGTGTGTGTGCCTTGCTTCCCGCCCTGATTTGATGCCCTGGAGGGCACATTGCCAGGATAGATCACATTTGGACTTCAGGGAAGTGACCTTGCACGTGCAAGTCCTGCGGCCTTGCCAGCCGGTCAAGGCCGACACGCTACCTATACCCGTTTTTCCAGGAATAATCCCTTTTTCTCAACAGGACGAGAATTGTGGTTTTACCATTTGCAGCCGCAAGTGTAGACATCAATTAGCGTTACTCCCAAATTACTATAGCTAAACAGGGATTTTTCCAAATTTCAGCCGTGAATTGAGTTTTTCTCAATATCACACCACGAATTAGCCAATTTCATTAATTTTAGCGCCAATTTCATTAATTTTATTAAGTTCATTAATTTTAGCAATTTTTCAACTTTTAGCTTCTCTATTTTAGCAACGGAGTTGTCTTAAGAGGGCGATAATTGTGTTTTCGTAAATTATCGCTTTTTCTATACATTACCTGTGAATAAACATTTGTTTAGATATTAACCTTAAGGTATTATTATTCTCAATTTTAGCCGCGACTTAGCTTATTGTCTCGCACAAGTGAATAAAAAATCTATGGACGGACACACCTTTTGAATTTCGTTCCTACATCGTTCTTTCCCTTTTATTGATTTTATTTTTTAGTAGCGTAATTTTTTTATAAGGCATCAAAAAAAGCTCCGCGTCATGAATCGCGTACCCTAGCTACGCCATTGTTCATCAGCAGCCAAGCTTCCAACTTCACTGCGTGATGAATGGTCGGCGGGAGGAGGGAGAGAGTTTAGGGAATTAATTTTGCTCTTTCTGCCCAAGACTGCAATATCTGTTAGCAAATTAAAGTACGAACACTTTCGGGTCGCTGCGTTCAACAGTAACTTTGTTCAGCACGATAAGATTGGCTGGGTGGGATGGGGGCGGGTGGTCAGCACCACCTCCTCGATTAGTAAAATGTCAAATCTTAAATCTATAGCTTAAAACAATCGACGATATAAATTGTAAGTTCAAGTGGACTCGCTCTTAACGAGTCACAGAAATTCGACAACGTAAGCCTTTTTAAAAACGTTAAAACCGTGTTTACTTTGACCGCTCCTCCTTTGTTGATTATCTAATATCTACTAGACTAGACACAGAACCTTGAGATTTGAGACCGACGCAACTTGAACGAATACAACTTGTATGACCCCCCCCCCCCTCTCAAATAGACGCGTGAGGTACATCGATGATGAGGGCAGGGTCATGCACGAGGAGAGAAACGCAATAAGAGGTGAGGCGTCCGGAATACCCACCTGTCGCCCTTAAGCCCCCCACCACCTACCCACTCCCAAAGCAGGTTTTAATAATTCGATTATGATTTTCTTCGAGCCAAAAACGTAATAAAAGCCCGTACTAACCATCTAAATTGATCAAAATTATTCAAATACTGAAAAGTAAAGAAATTGCGCGTAATTCACAATCAGAATGCGTTTAAATAGACTTACACTATCGACGGTAGTGACGTTTAAGTTGGTTTTAATGTTTAATTCCGCCCTTAAACGAATCGACCCCCCCGGAAAGCGTTAAACTTCTCTCAAAAAGTTTACCAAACAAATTTGTTTTTTGCCCCAAAGTTATTATCACGGGGGAAACATAAATCCGAAAACGGCGGCTCCAACCCAGTAAAAAAACATAAAAAATGAAAACGAAAGACGAACGAGAAATACCAGTGAATGAAAACGATGCGATGCGGACTGAGAGAAATAGGTTGGATAATTACGACGAGGAAAGAGGCGTTTTTGCTCAGGCTCCGAATGCGCTTGCTTCTCTAGAACAGAGAGAGGAGGATATGGGTTGAGTCATGTGGGATGGTGGAGGGGGTCGGGGAGGAGGCACTAAAATAAAAGGGAAAAAAATCACGGGATGAGAACAGGGTAGTGGGTGGGTGGGTGGGTGGGTGCAGGGGGGGTATGCGGAGATGAAAAGCGAGAGAAGGAAGGAAGCTGTGCGGGAGCCTTTGGTAACCCGGCCGATTCAAGCCGACCTCAACCGATAGAAATGGCTAAAAAAGGGCCGGTATTTCAAAAATTTTAATATAGAAAACTGCGTAACAAAAAATTTACTCTAAAAAAAGGTATTTATGGCAGACTTTTTAAAATTTGTCTCAAGCCTTTAAACCCACGCACCAAAATGGGGGGGAAAAAAAGGAACACGAAGAATTTAAATTACGTACAATGAACCCGGTTGTTCATTCGGAATTATCTGCAAAAGTTCGAATGGGTGTAGAAACCATAAGCAGTCGTGTTGTTATTGTCCATTTCAGCGTCCGTCATGGACGTCAAATCGTCCAACGATGGAGCGGGCGTTTGAGCTTCGATGGCTCTGGGCGGCGGGTGACGACTAACGTCGACGACGTCATCATCGTCGTCGCAATAGTCGTCGATGCGATTCGTCGTTGAGGATGATGATGCGGTGGACGTTGACGGTGTGGAGAGGAAATTTGACCCGGAGGTGGTACTGGTTGAAACGTTAGAGAGGATCCTGCAAACAATTTAGCGAGGGATGGGAGTTGAGAAAGATGAAAAGAAAAAAAAGGGAGAGAGAGAGAGAGAAAGCTAAATGAGCCAACACGAATGTATCGCCATGGACCCATTGAGTAAAACTACGTGCGTGCTACCATTTGTGACAAGCGTGACGCAAGACATTACGGATATGTACATTCATATAGCGACCGATTCACTCGGAGATGAAGAGAAAAACAAATTAAACGTCAAAAGTACAAGATCGCACTACCCGGTAAGTGTAGTTAATTGAATTTTTAACAACTGATGATGAAGGGTGGGGGTCCACGTGACCACACGAAGGAGAAAATGTGGCATGGAAAGCGAAACTGACAGTGCACATTAATAAAAAAAACAAAAAACCACTACCAACTCGAGTAGGATATTTAACGTCCACTATGACTGGAACCATTGACCGGGGGGGGGGGGGCAGCGGTGGTGACCATCCGAACACAACAGACATGGCCCATCCGACCGAAGAGTTGCCCAAATACAGAGACGCCAAATCGCGAATATGCGTGAGGGGGAGGGGGAGAGGGGCGCTGTGACACTGTAAAGGCCAGGTCTAAAGGCCCGCTCACAAGCTCTGTGCTACGCGCCTGTGGAGTCTATGCAACCAAACAAATGCATTCCCTCGAAAAAAGAAGCATTTTGATAGGTTGCATTTACTCCACAGGGCATAGCAGAGCTTGTCAACGAGGTCTAAACACCGTTTAGGCAAAAAGTCTCTACATCGTGCACCCATGCTATAACACTTAGCGCCTGTGCGAGTGAACGGTCGTACAAGTTCCTCGCCACCACGCGACAAGTGACGATCACTCAAACTGCCTAGAAAAAGTCAGGGCCACCCCCTGTTTTGCGAAAAGTTATGGCTAAAGAAATAGAAAATGTTATTTAAAAGAATTCCATACCTCGCGTTGAAATGAAAAATTATTCCTTCTCTTCGCGAAAAAGCTGATCCGAAGTTATAGTAAGAGCGAGGAGGATAGGCCCTGCAAAGTGACAATATTGTGAGGCGTCAAATCAGGGGGGAGGACTCTTGGATTGGAAATTGGAGGACCGGGGAGGGTGGGGGGAAGCTCCAGGAGTGAAACTCGTGTGGGGATCTCACAAGAAGGACGACCAGAGGTCACCGCACTCCATATAGAGGTGTTAGACAATTAGCTTTACAAGACGCGCTCTAAAATTGGTGGATCGTCACTTGTTATTCACTAAAAGCCCTTCTTACGGTGTTGCTATGTTCAAGGATTGTGAGCAGGGGGGAGGGGAATGGACTCGTGTTCGCTCTAAAAAAACAGGCACATGATTCGAGCACACGTATTTTTTCTTACCTTCCGATGTCATCAACAGGTGGTTGCCACAGAACTAGAGCCTTAGTCGGTCGTTGAACGTCAACAATTCCTAATATGGCAATAACGAAAACATAATTAAAAAATATATACACATAAAAGTACCCGATCTAAAGATCCCTTATTACCATGAGGTAACAGAGGTAAAGTTTTGTTCTGAAGAGCTTTGATCTCTTCGCAAATGGTGAGCACGGGAAGTCCGTTGCGACTCGACGTCGACGGACTGGTGAACCAATCGTCGGTGGCTTTTTTCGACGATGCGGCTTGGAGATCAAACGCCGACGTAGTGGCGACGGAAGAGGAGGCATCGACAGTGGAGGCGGTACCGTGCGAAGTGTAAGAGGTGCTCAAGTGAAGACCTGAAAATGTTGTTTTTTTAAAGCGTTTTAGACGTTTTAGCGTTTTAGGAGAGATGACTCTCGTGTACGCGTCCAATGTGAAAGGCCCCATAACGCTCTATGCGTTTTTACTGCAAGAGTCGGACGCTACCGCGCGCGTCAAAGGAGAATGGGGCACAATCACAGCCCCCCCCCCCCGCCAACTGTCTTAGTATCTCGCTACAGCGCCAAATATTTCAAACCACAAAAAGGTCCGACCAAAGCCAATCTCCAAACCACAGCAAAGCTCCAAACCACAGTGAAGCTCCAACCACAAAAAGCTCTAATCACATTAAAGCTCCAACCACAGTAAAAGCTCCAAACCACAGTAAAACTCCAACCAGAGCAAAGCTGATAACCACAGCAAAGCTCCCGACTTAACCACAGTGAAACTCAAAGAAGGACCTAGGTACTATAGCTCCGAACCTCAGCCAAGTACCAAACACAAAAAGTTCTAACCCAGGGGTGACCAACCCAGGGCCCGCGGGCCATGAATTAGCCCGCTGAGCCTTTCACAATGGCCCGCCCTTGGCCTACAGTGGTAAATTATCATTTTAAATGCTGAATTTTGGCGCCCCTCGGATTTTTGTGCAAACAGAAAACGCTATACAATTCGCGCCTCCTGGTGGGTGGCTGATTCTCAGCTGTATGTGCCCACTTAATCCCGAACATAATCGAAAATAAACGCTAGTTTGATGCTGAAATTGAGATAAATGGCTAATTCACGGCTAAACTATTGAGAAAAATAACTGATTCGCGGGCAGAAGTGAGACAAAGTGCTAAAGCTCGGATATAGTTAAGAAAAATACACAGCTAATTCGCGAGGTAAAACGTTACTTTACGGCTAGAATTGAGAAAAAGCTCTAAAATCGCGGATAAAGAGTAAAAAAACAGTAACTTGCGTTTAAAATCACGAAACACGCTAATTCACGGATAAAATAGTAAAAAATCGAGAATTCACCAATGGTTTTGAGAAAAAGCGCTAATTCGCGCCTAAAATTACTTAAACATGAATTTTCGGCTTATTCAGAACGCAAGTGCGTGGCTATATATATATATATATAAACGGTAGTTCACGGGGAATTTAAGAAAAAGTGCTAGCAAGTTCGTAGCGAAAAAACGCTAAGCGAAAAAAAATCTCGCTAATTCGCAGCTAAAATTAAAAAAAGTTGCTAATTCATTGATGAAATTGAGAAATATCGCTAATTAGCGACTAAAATTGAGACAAAATTGCTAATTCATCGATAAAATTGGGCGCTGAAGTAAAGTAAACGCTAATTCGCGGATTAAATGGAGAAAACGTCAATTCGTGCCTTATGAAGGTTACTTGAATGAAGGTAACTTCCCGCAAGAATTTGGAAAAAATCGCTCATCCACGACCAAATTTCAGAAAAAGCGTTAGGTAATTCGCGGCGAAAATTGGGGGAACTCTGAATTCGTTGATGAAACGTGGAAAAATCCGTAATTAGCGGCTACAATGATGAAAACGCTAATGGAGAACTTGCATGAAATTTATTTTATTTTATTTTATTCCTTTTCAGTCGAGAGTAGTGCTAAAACATAAGAGAATGGTGAAAACCGCAACTCAAAAGGTGCAGGCACGATTTTTAAAAAAATCGGGAATTACCAGCTGATCGACTTAGACGAGGGTTGGAAATGTGACGTCACAACCGCCAACTAACCCCTCTTAGGCACGTTCCCATTCCATCCACTCCCTCCATCACCCCAACCACTTCACCACTCATCCAGTATCACTGCAACCAAAGTTGTATAGATACCAAGTTGCTTCGCTTGTGATAACGCGCGGTTCTCAAGGTCGAAGGGAAAATCACTCCCGTCAGAGAGGTCTGGCTTCGCTAGCACATCTATTTTATAATGTTATGTTGTGTATGGTATGTTTATGTGTTATTTTATGTTTTTCTTGTTCCAATGGTTAATTAAACACCTAATTTGAGAATTAAAATGAATTGAACGCACATTACAGGATGACTAAGTCAGTAATATTGGAGTTTATATTGCAGCACAGAACACGGCTATCTAAAATTGCTAGCATTATTTTTCAAGTGTAAAATGTTATGGACATTACTTCTGAATCAAAATACTGATAGTTTTAGATATATGACTCATCATTCGTGGGAAGAAAAGAAACACGTTTTTTATCCCGTGGGGCTCGTAGTCCGGCATAAATGCATTTATGTTCGAGCTCGAAAACGTAAGGCCACCACTTCTGCTTAAGTTATTGAAATTCGGGCAATTAAGCGGCCTTATTCTGTGAGAAACATTGAAATCTCATTTATGAAATCTAGGCACGTATTCAAAGACATTTCTTACTTAAAGTTCAATTTCCCTAAGTGTACGTCTAAACAGCTGATTTTTTTTCTAACAACAACTGATTTGATTTTTACTTGGGAGAATTTTTTTAACTTAAGTAGCGACTATGAATACGGGCCTAAAACCGGTCACTCACGTTCAGTTTGACTTGTCAGTTCAAACTGCACAGTTTAAACTGTCAGTTTGGACTGTTCAGTTCAGTCCCCCACACACGTACAGTTCAATCCTTCAGTTAACATAGTGGATTCGAATGAGTAGGACCGTATTGCCGTTCTCGGTTTAATTTGTGCAGTTATTCATCAGGAAAGTAACCAACCTAAAATACGCAGGCAGTGGTGCAAGGAATGGTTGAAACTGCGGAAACAATCTACGGATAGTAGCTTGTTAAAAGAACTGTTTGAAGAAAAAGCCAGAAAAACCGAGTCAAGAAGGACCCGGCTCATTAGGAATGATGAGAACCGTGAGGGCCAAACGGGGATTGGTAATGTTTTGGCTAGTCAACACGGCCGAGTTCGATACTGAACGACAAGGATATGAGACCATAGGGCCAGTTCTATAACTTTAACAACATGTTTTCATTAACTAACTCGACAAAATTGAATGAAATCAGGTGCTTGACTGTTGGTATCAACTGTTTCTAATTTTATAAAACAGGCTCAGGTAGCTGAAGGTCTGAGGTCGAAACAGCGGCTAGACCGCACCCTCGGTGCAATTTTTCACCTTATATGTTATCATGATGGATTAGAAAGAGCAGGACGATGTTGCCGTTCTCGGTTTACTTTTTGTAGTTCTTAAACAAAACAACAAAAAACCAATCGTGTGTTATTAGATGAGGACATCGAGAATCGTTAGTATTCAAGGATGTCCATTAGACCTCAGATGACCCTAATAGTTCTAATCTAATAGACATGTTTGAATTATACAAAATCTTTGAATACTAAAAAACGACAAGGGCGGAATCAATCTTCAGTTATCGGCTTGCTAAAAGAACTCTGTGAAGAACCAATCCCATGGTATGTCCTGAATAATGCATTTCGCTCCCTCCACTTCTTTTTCTACCTTTAGGTCAAAAACAGACACGTAGTATTGGCAATTGAACTGAGAACTATACAGTTTAACTGTGCAGTTCACCTTAACTGAGACGAAATGCCCACTCACGTGCAGTTTAGATTGTCAGTTTGAACTTTTCAGTTCAAACTGTCAGTTAAAACTTTTCAGTTCAAACTGTCAGTTAAAACTGCACGTGAGTGGCGGGCTTAAGAAAACTGAACGGAAACAAATGCTTTTTGAAAAAAAAAAAAGTGATTAAGGCCCCAGCCTCCCTATGGGGAACTTGCACATTTTTCAAAAGTTGATGTTGCTTAAAGAGGGCTCTTCCACAAGTCTATTGCTCACATTAAACTTTGAAATAAGTCAAGGATGTTTTTTTAGGGAAATTTTAAAAATTTTGATTGGGGGTTCGATTACGTAAAAACTTACTTATTGAAATGGATGATGCGGTGAAGAGGGGGTTAGACGAGTTTAATGGGGGGACATTTTTCATGTTATATGTAAACAAACAATTTTAGAGTTCCCTCAAATGCTTCACAAGTAAGTATTTACGTCATCTCCCCTCGCACCATCCATCCTCTTCTGAAGAACTTTGAACCTTTTTTAAAAATCTTAAAACGCACCAATCGGGTTGCAACTTCCGTTGTTATCCTTCAGATCACGGGTCAAATCACCGGTATGCTTTTCTACCCAATCTGAGATTCATGCAAGTTCCCCATTCTGTAATTCTTGCGTTAGCGAAATCAACAAGCCGAATAATCATAAAAAATCAGCTGAGAAATTTTGTTAACACACGCGTTATGAGTTACAGAATAGGCCCGCTGGTCTGTTTTATTTAAGGCCTGTTCACAAGCTCTATGTTTGTGTTGACTTTTAGCGTTCCCCATTTGCACAAAATTCTGCATTTGGGCAGTTCATTTCCACCCGTCTTCACTGAATTAAATCATATGTTAGTAGAGAAGACGGGTGGAAATGAATAGCCCCGTTGCAGAATTTGTGCAAATGGGGAACGCTATGAGATGGATGACGGTGTTGTTGTCTTGGTGCTGAAGGCTTCCTAGTCTTTACAACTTTTTGGAGTCGTTTTGGACACCCGGGGAAAATCCTGGGGATAGCACCCTTTACTAAAGACCATCTTTCTCGTGGAATTTTATGAATTTCCCCGATCGGAAGTTTGGTCTCAAAATATTTCAAAATGTCCTCTTCTTGAAAATGGAGAACACAAACTTTGTCTTTGAGAGTTAAATCCCGTTCGGCTTGTGGGATTGCAGAATTCCATCTAGTTAGTTGATCCTACGAACATTTTTCATAAATCAAAAACGGAAGCATCATGCATTAGGGAGGCGTTCGGCAGACGTTCATATTCGTACTCAGCTCATCATTATCTACCCAATGGAGCTAGTTTCATGATTATGTTCTTCCGGTTGACTGGGACTGTCGCCAGCTCTCGGTCGGGAATTCCTAATTTACTGACCCTGAGTTATCTTTACTGATCAGGTACTTAAAATGCTCAGATCGAGGTTACATTTTGCATACAACAAACCAGACGGGTTTTCCTCAGAGTGTTTTCTCTACTGACCAGGTACTGGTAATGACTCGAATCAACCTAAACTTTTGCATACAGTTTTACGCGTGGGTCAACACGACTTGCCCTGAAAGTCCTGATCGGTTGAAGGAAACTCGGACAATCCTACTGACCAGGTACTTACAATCGTCGTTTTGGCCCAAGAGTAAATCGTATGCCAAATTTCAGCTTGATCCGAGCATTTCAAATGTCCGGTCAGTAGAGAAAACCCTGGTCAGTAAATTAGACACTCCCGGATTTTCCCGAGTTTGCCGCAACCGATTGAGATCAAATTTTAGGGCGAGTCGTATTGACCCACGCGTAAGTTGTTTGCGAAATTTCAGCTCGTACCGAGCATTGTAAGTACCCGGTCAGTAGAGATAACCCTGGGTCAGTAAATTAGGCACTCTCCTCTCCGTCTAACAGTGATGTGACAGGCCGTGCTTAGAGAGTGGTATTTCAGAAATTGAGCTCACATTGACTTTTTATTCACACAATCATGTCAAATTGCCTTGACATTTAAAAAAAAGTTTAAAAAATCACTGAGGGATTTTTGTGCGTGTCACTGTCACGTGCCGGTCTAGTATAAATTATTGGTCCCTAGAAATTGTGAGAATAATATTTTAATTTTTGCCGAACAAAATTGTCACGTCTCTATTTTCACTTTTCGTCACTATTTAGAGTGAATCAAGCTTAAACTGGCATTACCGACAATTCCAACGTTTCCTAGCAAGAAGAAGTTTGAAAAACCTTACTTTTGGTATTTTGAAGAGAGGGGTGCTACTTTTATTTTCCTTCTTCAGCAATTTCCTGTTATTTTGGTACCCAGTTGTACACTGAGGTACACACCAGGTCATATTTCTATGAAATACAGAAAATTAATGAATATAATGAGTAATAATAGTGAAAATAACAAAATAAAACCAACTTTCCCTAATTTTTACACCGTAACGATTACATTAATAGACGCGCTGTCAGAGGTAGCGACCTCTGGTGCGAGCAAAACGCGGAACTTTCCTGAAACCGCTGTTTTGTACAATGATAAGAAAAGAATGAAGCAACTTGGTATCTATACTAGAGCACTATAGTTATCACACAGGTAAGGACAGCCTTCATCTTGGGACCCAACGTGATAAATAAGATAAGGTGATAATGGTATCTTGCCATTTGGGAATTCAACGTTTAACGCCTAATATTGTGAAATATAATTCGTCTAAGTGAAAGGATTTGTACTTTTCATGAAAATCTCGAATTTTTAGCGTGCGCGAAACACAGTGCGATGAACACGACCGTACCACAGCTGCCCATTTACGTGCATGTCGTCTACATAGTACTTAGTTGTTGTCACGTTCACGTTGTGGTTAGAACATATCATCAGAGGAAATTAATTCAACTTCTATTTTGAAAATTATTTATGAATAATTAAAGAAGGGTAGGAACCGACGATGAAAACAATCACCACTGCAAAAAAGACAAAAAAAAAAGGCCGTATCGCTTTACATCTGAAAGTATTAAGTAAGACTAATGAAAATAAATCGGTTTGGCAAAGAAAACGTTTTCGCAAATTTAATTTTCTATTAATTTTATTCAAAGAGGGAAAGGGTGGTCTTTGGCGTTACGACGTTTACGGGCTGAAGTCATATAAACAAAATTAGTCATATTTTCCGTGATCCACTGCAGCAGTTCAGTCGATTTCCAATTTTTCTTATGGTATGTTCACTCCCCAGCTACCCCAACACACGGAGAAATAAAAAACGTTCGTACATACAGGCTTTAACAAATTTTTGATTAAATAATTAGAACACAAATGCATTCTTAAAGAAAATCGAAACCAGAGGGTTTGAAGTTATCAAGAGATGATACAGTATCAATTTTATCTCCAGGGTCCCAATATGGAGGCTGTCTTTACTCGTAGTTTATGGGCTTAGTGCAAAGTTTAAAATGAGAGCGCTCTAGGTTTCAAACTGTGCGATTCTTGTTCCGACTTTTTCTTCACTTTTCATGGTATTCTAAGTGAAAATGCGTGAGTCGCTTTGTAATTTCCCGTTTTTTAACTGTAAAATTAATGAGATGGCCTCTCAAGATTTTTGCCAACTTTTTAGGTATATAAATTTTATGAAAAAAATATTTTGAAGTCACACATGTAGCTAGAAGAGACAAGAAAAAATTAATTATTGGCTCATCGACGTCCTATGGTCGAACTGCGAACTTGAATTTTTATAATAATTATTAGTCCATTCTTTTCCACCCTCAGGCCAATTTTGTAATTTTTCAGGGTTCGTATTGGATGCCATACTTCATTTCATTTCATTAAAATCATTTTAAAAATATGTAACAAATGCCAGCAAAAAAGCAATATGTTTTTCATAGCAATAACTCTATTTCATTCATTTGTTTGACGAAAATGAGTAAAATAGAAACATTGCTTCGAAAAACATATTGCTTTTTTGTTAGAGAATAGGCACCCTTGGTCCCTTTTACACGAGTAAGTTTTTTGATCAAAAATATGTTCATTGAACATATTTACAGATGTAAATTCTGTAAATTTTTCTTAAAATGGCTGCTTTGATTAAAAAGCTTAGGCCCATATTCATAGACATTTTTTAAGGCCCGTTCACAAGCTCTATGTTTGTGTTGTGTGGTGTACATGCAACCTATAAAAATGCTTTATTTTTCGAGGGATTAAATTTGTTTGGCTGCACAGACTCCACAGAACGTAAACATAGAGCTTTTTTTTGGGGGGGGGGGTGCCGTCCCGGCCAAGCCGAGCCCGGCGACGCCAAGGCCACCAATTGGGCCCCTACGTCATACCCAACGGGTCCCGGACTCGGAGGGGCTAGCACGGCTCCTCAAATCTCCTCACCCTCCCCATAAAATTCAGTACCCGGACCCCTTGAGCCCTGGAAAATTCTAGGTCGGTCAACCTGTCCCTCCCAAATATAGCAAACCTCGCTGCCGCAAACCCCTCACACTCTCTCACTAAATGACTTATGGCTTGTGAACGGGTCTTTGAACTTAAATTTCCTTAAGTGGGCGTCAAAACAGATGATTCAATAACACCCGGCCATGTCGAGTCCGCCAAAGTCAATGCCCTTATTACAGGGTTAAATAATGTCATCTCAAAGAGTTTTTGAAGAAAATTAAAGTTTAATTATTTCTTTAAATTCCCTTATTGTTTCCTGACACCCTTCTTTTCCAAAGGCTATAAATAGGAAGAGGAGAACTATGTGCATTATGCACGCCCAAGTGCATTTGCCCCCCCCCCCCAATTTTTAAAAATTCTGAACCAATCTGTGGGCATGTAGAATAAAAACGTCGGCAAATCAAAGTTTTCTGCCACATGTACTCTTTTTTCTTCTCTAACGAAAACAGAGACCTGTTAGCTCCGCCCTTCTGCCACTCTCTGCGGGAACAAGCCAGCAATTTTTGAGTGTAAGTGGAAAACCATTGAAGAAGGAGGACGAGAGTTTCAGCTAGTGCATTCCTGCTAGAAAATACATAAAGTGCTTCAGTAGAAAAATTACTGAATTGCTCTAACTGGCTTTTCCTGTTGACGGCCAGGATCCACTTCACCCGGTCTCTCTTTTTCGTAAGGTTTGTTGGGAAAACCGTAAATTGTAGGCCTTCATATTTATCAGGCGAATTAATGTAACCCACAACACAGCACTGCACCGTTTTAATTCAAGGAAAAGCTTGAAAGCGTCCTTTAAACGAGAGTCAGAGCACGTTCTTCGTAGGGATTCAATAGAAGAGAGTGAACTGAAGTTAGAACAAGTATTGCGCTAGTCTGCCGCTAGTCTGCAGGACTGTCACTTTGCACTTACAGTGGCTTTATAAAGACAGTGCGGACATTCGGAAGGCACCGCCATCTTGTTTCAAGATTTCCGTGCCCCTATTGGGGAAATATATACGAAACAGTGGCTTTGCTCATATTTTCCATTTTTTTAATTTTTTTAAACGCGTTTTTGGCCCGATAATTATTTTTCCACAGTTGCTAACTAATCAAAGAATAAAAAAAAGAAAGATTCTCCTTAAATAAAAGGCTTGTTAAGAATTAGTGAATTTTTCAAGTGACAGTTAGCTGGTAACGCTCACTTTGTACAATCCGTTCTTACCTAAGTTGATTTAACTTTTGTTTTCCTCTAAAGGCTAATTTAATTTATCAGCATTAATCTAAAAAAATCAAGCCATTTTTCGAGACAATACCCCCCTCCCGTTATACTCAATAATGAACAATTGAAAAAGACACACTTAAAATCGTAGAATGCACTCTTGCTCGTACTTTGGGCGTTGGTGAGGTGGATTTAATGTGGTATCGGGGAAAGAAAAGACGAAAAGTTTCCTTTTAAGGGATTTTTCAATTCTTTATTATTAAATACAAAATAATATACAGGGTGGAAGAGCATAAACTTTTGGATAATTTTTGTCGTCAGATTCAAAAGGAGCGCATTTTTGCGGTCAGCGGTTTCCGTTTTCGAAAAAAAAAATTCATTGTGTGACCGGGACGGCGGATCAAAGCTTGGCAAACCCGGGATTTTGAATTTGTTTAGGCCTGATTTTAGCACATGGGCTTTAAACGTGGTTGATTAAAACTGATAGAGTTTCCCATTTGTATAAAATTCTGTAACAGGGCAATTCCTTTTGCACCCACCTTCTTCATTAACATAATTATGATTTAATTCAGAGAGGACAGGTGGAAATGAATTGCCCTGTTGCAGAATTTTACGCAAATGTAAAACGCTCTGGGTTAAGATACGAGGGGGTGATTCTCTATAATTGAGGTACCTGACTAATTTCCCATCGTAAGTCACCTGATAACATTGCACTTCTTGAATCAATGAATAAAATCACCGGTGGCTTACGCTATTGATATCGACCCAAAGTTACAGAATTCATGGGCCTGTTCAATGAAATTAGCAGCAGTTGATATCAACAGTCAATCATGCACTTGATTTCATTCAATTTTGTCGATTTAACTAATGACATCTTACGACTTATTGTTGTTAAAGTTATACAACGGACCTCCAGGCCTTAGATTTGCTTTTTTCGTAAAAATTATTGTGTGAATGAATACCCACCTTTGAGCCGTCGTCAAGGCCTCGAAAATAGCTTAATTTTTTGAAAGCGATTAATCCTCGTGCTCTTTTTGTTCGTCGAAAATTGTCAAAAGATGAAATGAGTCATGCCTTTAAAAACGCTGTGTAATTAAATAGTATTTCCCAGTTACAAGAGATATATATTTTTTTAAGCAAACTTATTACATGATGAAAATGAATCTGCGAAGTCCATTGGCGAAGAAACCCGTTGAAAACAGTGCAAAATAAATAGAGAACAAGCAACAAGTGATACTGAGTAGCTCACTCCGAGCTCCGCTTAATTATCTTTCCTGAGGGATGAGAATCATTTCTGGTGGCACTTCATTTCTCAATAAGTGCAAATCACTACACAATACGAACTTCGGGTATTTAGAGTCTGTTAAAAATTAATTAAAGCACGTAAATCGGCCAAAACCACTTCTCTCTATGCAATCTTAGTAGAAGTTGATAAAGAACTTGAAACAAGATGGAGCAGCCAATCAGAAAGAATCACCGAATGGCCGCACTGTATCTTATGAAGCCACTGTATTTGCACTAAGCCCATAGAGCCTTATCTATACAACTTTGACTGCAACCATCATAGAACCTTACTGTTTACAAATACTTGCACGTTCATTGCTTCTCTGTTTTGCCATGGTGTGCTGCGTTCCTATTTGTTGTCCTAATTCGTCAGAAAAATTAAATGCACTAAAATGTTGTTTTCCTTGTTGCATCCAAACATATGTACTCAGTTGAAGAGCACTGAAACCGGCGTTCAGGTTCGGCTGCGATTTCGAACACGCTTGCGATTTCGACGTCACAAGGTCACTTCTGTCAAAATCCCCTCCATCGCGAAACTCATTACTTTAAAAATTAATTAAAAATATTTCCCGCGCGATTTTTTTACTTTTTCGTACTCTTTCCTCAATAACTTCTATCAAAGAACGCCATGAGCGAATCAAAAAAAAAAAAAAAAAATAGGCAAGTTCTCCATTTGCGGCTGAAATCAATAAAAATGGCTATTAGGGGGTTAATTTGAGAAAATTTGCTAATTCACAGATAATTGAGAAATCAGGAATTATTGCAAAATTCAGATAAATCGCTAATTAAGGGCTAAAATGGCGAAAAAATGATAGTGTGACAAAAAATCGCTAATTCGCGGCTAAAATGGGGAGAAATCGGTAATTCACCGATAAAATTGAGAAGAAGCGCTGGCGTGTGGAAAAAACGCTAATTCGCGGTTTATAGGTATGGAGAAACGCGCATTGCAACTTCTGAAGGTAACTTCGTATCCGAAAGTGAACAAAATCGCTAATCCACGGCTAATTGAGGATAATGCGCCAATTCGAGGATAAAATTCAGAAAAAGCGGTAATTCGCTCCGAAAATTGGGGACAAAACTCTCATTGATGGCTCGATAGGAGGCTAAAATTATGCTAAACGATAATTCACGACTGAAGTACAGAAAAATGGCTATTTATGGGGTTCAATTGAAAACATTTTGCTATTTTATAGAAATAAATTGAGTAAATGGCAAATCGCGGTTTCCAGAGACAACTTCAAGGCTAAAATGAGGAACTATCGGGTATTCGAATTAGAAGTTTCTATCACTTCCATAGCATCGCAATAGGCTTATTTCACTCAGAAATACATATGAAAAAATTGACAGAGCTGTATTTAATTTAAAAACTCAGTTTTAAATTGCTGATAAGAAGCGGGTTACTTTTAAAGCGCATACGGTTATTCCTATCATAACCTTCTCGTGCAACGTAACTATCTACTAAACACTCCGACACTCGTTTCGGAACTCAAACGTTCTGTAATTTCGGTAGTAAAAAAGGGCTAATAAAGGATTTGTCGTTTGCTTCAAACTAATTCGGCGTTCAGATCAAAACATTTCGACTAGGCGGTAGTTTTCAAAGTCTGTTTCCTTCTGCGCGAAGTACATGAATAACTGAGTAGGTCTATTCGTTTGTCGTCCCGGACTACTCCGAGCAGCACGAAATTTTGCAACCTCGCGGGTTATCATGTGAAATAACGCGAAAAAATAATGAAAGGTTAGTACTTTCAGTGCTAATAGTGCAGCTCCGGACGACAAACGATTAGACCTACTCTGAACGCAAGACATCTGTAGCAATCGGTAGCAACAAGGAAGGCAAAGTTTGATTACTTGAGCATTTTGACACTTTTATTTCAGTTTAACGTCTACTTCAATCATGTAATAATCACGCATTCGTGAGACTTTTGATGAATTCAAAGGCACAAAAAATATAAACCATACATAGGCATCTAGCCCCGACACCGTAGAGTTGTTTGGTAGCGAGTTACGTTACAAGTATGGCTCCACCCCCCGCACTATCATGGCCCCCTGTTTTATCAGAACCCCAAAATTGAAACTTTTTAAAAAATCATTAAAAATCCTGTGTTTATCGCAAAAATAAACGAAGCACACCGTTTTTCCTAATTTTGTCCCCTCTTTCGATTAGGCCAATAAAAAAAAGTGTAATAGTTCCTCATTAGAAAGTATAGCGCTGAATCAGAGCTAACGGTAAAATCGCTCATTAGTGGCTCAAATCAGGTAAAACACTAATTCCTAGCAAGAAAATCGTTAATTCACGGCTGCAATGGAGATAGATCGCTAATTCGCGGCTAAACGGAGACAAATCGCTAATTCACCGATAAAATTGAGAAGAATTGATGAAGTGTGGAAAAAGCGCTAATTCGCGGATGCTGAAGGCAAATTCACGGAGGCGTTGGTGAAAGAATCGCCCGGGGGCGCCAAATGTCCAAGTACGGAACTGCAATGAGCTGCCCCAGGGCACATTTTTTGTGCAAATGGAAAACGCACTGATTAACGTACGTACGTAGTAACGTACGTTGTTGAAGTTATTGAACAGGCCCCAAGTGCGTTCTATTCAGAGCGTCACGGCCTTTTGCTAAGATCAAAAGTGTTGCGCATGATGGTGGGTGTGAGTGGGTGATCCACCTGAGTTCATACAACCAGGTTAAAGGCTCACGACCAAAAAAGGTTGGCCGGCCCTGCTCTAACCACAGTTAGGGTCCAACCACAACAAAGCACAAAGCAGCAGCTTTCTGTGTAACCACAGAAAGTTCCTAACTAAACTACAGCCACAGTTCCAAGTACAGCAAAGTTCTAAACTACAGTAGAACTACAATCACAAGAAGGCCCCACCTCAGTAAAGCTCTTCACAACAAAGCTCCAAAACACGTCAAAGTATCAGTCATGAAAAGCTCTAAACACAGCAAAGCTCAAACCCCAGCAAAACCACAACAAAGCTTCAAGGACAGTAAAAATAGCTGTAACCAAAGTAAAGCTCCAGCCGCAAGTTAAGCTTCAACCTCGAAGACGGCCCAACCACAGCAAAGCTCTAACCCTAGCAGAGCTTCAACCACCTGCCCGGGGGGAACGGACCCAGTACCGCCTCCCTCACGGGGGCCTACCTTTGATACACTTAAAATTTGGAATTATACAAATGGACCTTGAGCCTAAAAGTCTCCTAAGTTGCGTCACCCTTGGAAGACCTGGGCCAACCATACGGCATGCAATATCCCCGAAAGAGCACAGGTCGAATCAGATCGTGGGCTGAATATAAACTGCTTATTGCGAGGACCCGCAAAGTTCTATACTCCTGAGGCTTGTTCACAGTCTACTTCTGTACAGTTCTTGAACGTCCCGCAAATGTAATGATGGGACTTAAAATCCCGTACGCGCATGCCCGGGGCATTCAAGAACTGTACGCAACTGCTCCGCGAACGTTAAACCTTCGGTCGGATGGAACGAAAATCGTCGCAAGACACCCGAATAATAAGGTCCAAAATCGTCGTTTCTGGTAGGTGTTTCAAGCTTTAAAAAGTGAGAAAAAGCGATTAAGTGTGACTCGAGCGCATCGCGAAAGACGGCAACAACCAAGAAGGCTTTTATCACATACATCTTTATAAGTGTGGGTATTGTGCTGCACCTTGGGCATTGTGCCCTTCACACCCGTCGATCTCGACCACCCCAACCTGGCTTTGACCTCCTGGCTTGGCCCGACACTCCTGAAAGTTCAAACCAACGCCAATTTTGGTCGCTGGCCGCTTTCCAAAATCCAAGTACTGGCCACATGCTTTCCGAGAAATGCTAAAACATTGTTGGCACCGTCCTGCTGTGGACAGAAATATACCCAGAGGGGGAATCTATTGACTTTGCCCCTCAACTAGTTCCTCAGAGAGTCCCGCCTCGGTGAAATCAATGTACTACCACGGTCCCTCAAAATAGTGCATTAAGACACCTGGTGGCGGTTTCCACGACACTCCACCCTCTAAACCTCAACAACCACACGGCCACCGGGAATCACCTTGTTCTATCAAGTTTGGCCCAAGGGCACCCTCGACTATTCAGCTATACCGCCAACCAAACCGATACGCCTCAAGGCCCTATTCAAGACTCGACTCCGGGTCCTGGTCGCGATAAATTCCTTCGCACCCAACCACTCCCGGATCCGAAGGGCATACTTCGTCGTCCCGTCGTCAAAGAACGAAAGAACGACTTTGACAGCGCCATTCCAGATCCACTCAGTCCGTACACGAAAAATAGCACGAAGTACTCACCACTCAACTGATTAGCCATTTTCTCCTCCGTCAGAAGCACTTTTACAGCCGGGAGATCGTCGCGTAGCTCTTCGTCCATCGGCAACTTTCTCTTGTGCTTTACATTGCCGAAATAGTTCCATTTCGTCGCGTCGACGTCGGAGAACGGTACGCCCGGACCACCCATCGCCATAGCTTCAACTTCCTGGCGTTAAACGATTTTTTTTTGTCAAAAACTCAAAATAAACACTGAACAAAACGAGAACATTGTACTCAAGAGAATAATCATTTTTAAAGCCAACTTTTTTATCACAATCGTCGCTTATCAGAGGGGGTCGTTTGCCCACCAACCAGTGTAGCCTCTTTAGCACCCTGACCGATAGACCCCGTTTAGCTCCTAGAGAGCTCGCTGCGGTAGTAGAGTGAGAGGGGGAATATAGTTAGGATCAAAATTATCACTTATCAGTGCATGTCATTGTCAACGTACCACGAGGTCGACTTCTTTTTCAAATTTTATCCCTAAAATAACCCCAAATCACTTTACAACTTGAATGTGTTTTAAGGTAATTTTAGGGATGAAATCTGGAAAAGCAAGATCTAACGTCACTGTAGAACTTCCTGAAGATTAAAATGAGACGTTGAAATCGAATATTGATGCAGAAGTGGAGCCAAAATTTATGTGCGAAGTTTAGGCGAGGGTGACTGGGAAGGGGTCGAGGAGACCCGCCTGAAACCCCGCCTTAATACCCCGTGTTAGGGTGTATGAGACCTTATTTTATTTCATTATTTTTTTTTTCTGTAATCCCCACCTCATTCAGAAGTATTTATATTTTATTTTGTTCGAAGGAAACTTTTCATTATATTTTAATTATAACGTACCGAATACTTGCATTGCAAAGACTTTATCTACTCTCTCTTAGGTGGGGTTCCCACCCGATCACCATGAAAGAGTCTCACAATATTTAGTTCTGAATAATGTAATTTCGCGGCAATATTTGCCAGGCTTTGGACACTGACGGGGCCGGCGGCGCCTGGCTCCACGCCCACTAGATAAAAATGTCCTAAAACTTGTCATTTCACGAAAATGCAGCAGTTTTGCGGCGACTCTGCTCCAATGTTGCAATTCAGCGGTTTTCGGCCATGAAATTTATTTCTTGGCTGACTTCTGCTTGATCATTCAATAAATAAATTACATACGAGGATTTTATTTTGTTTTTGACAAGTTTGATTTTATTCATTTGTTTTATTTTTGACCTTTTTGTCTGTCGGATTGCTGAACTTTAAGAAAGCAATTAAAATAAAAATTCAAAACCCTCGGCCAGAAGACGTTAGGAATCATCCTAACGAAACGTGGCGAAAGAAAACTTCAGCAATCCGACAGACAAAAAGATCAAAAATAAAACAAATAAATATTAGGTACGTTCAAAAGCAAAATTATATTTAAATTGCTCTGTTTTTCCTCTAATGGCGTTTTCCATTCAATGCAGTACACTGGGGTGGTGTAAGTTTTTTTTTTTTTTTTTTTTAGCAGGTGTCGGGTCACTTCCCGGCCGTCATGTCAGGCTTTATCCTGGTCATGTGCCTTTCAAGGAATCAAGCCAGGGCGGGAAGAAGGCACAATCCTGGTGTAAGTTTTTCCACCCGTCCTCTCCGAATGGAAACATATGTTTATGGAGAGAACGCTGCACTACAGGGGGCCTATTCTCTAACAACAAGCAATATTTTTTTCGCCAGTTATGTGTCTATTTCATTCATTTGTTTGAAGAAAATCAATGAAATAAACATATGACTTCGAAAAAGCTATTGCTTCAGAGTTAGAGAATAAGCCCCCAGTTGTGTAATGTGTAGAATTGAAATCGCTATAAAATAGCGAATTTATTCTCGCAAACATGCAGTTTCCGCAGTTTTACGAATGTTTAGCTTAGAGACTTGCTATTCTGTGGCTAATTTATCCCTCGAATCTCAACTTTCATGCATTTTTGCGGCTATTTAACCCAGTTTTGGGGCTGTTTAGACCTGCATATTCACTTTCGGGACTATTTTATGGCCTGAATAGTAATTTCACTGATTGTTAGCCTCCGAAACTTGCTTATTGACCATCACCGCCCATTTGGCGATCACCGTGGTTAAGACGGTGAATAATCACTTTAGGAGGTGAACAACTTATAGCGTTCCCCATTTGCACAAAATTCTACATTTGGGCAGTTCATTTCCACCCGTCTTCACTGAATTAAATCATATGTTAGTGGAGAAGACGGGTGGAAATGAATAGCCCCGTTGCAGAATTTCGTGCAAATGGGGAACGCTATTAATTTCAAGGCAAAATTTCAATTATTCGTAGGCAACGACAACGCAAAACGTTTATTTTCGCACCTATGGGGGGGGGGGGCTGATGCCACCTCAGGGGCGTTTGGCAGGGACTACTTGCATGATCAATCGATCGAATCGGACGTTCATCACGAAACGCTAATTTTTGCACCCTTTGAGAGAGGAGGCTAGCGCCATCCCGCCAGTTCAGCCGTTTCCGGCTGCTTTTCGCAATTGACCATCTTCCTAGGGACCGGTACAAATCGAAACAAAAGAAGAAAAAAAAAATGGCTCTAAAACACGCCCACTTATCTCGCGGAGTCACGAACGATTTTGGCAAAAATTTAAAATTGGACGGAACAGCGTACCCTGGCGTTTCACGACTCAGGGAATCCAAAAATCGAAACTGGTTTTCGACCAGTCGAGCCAATGAAGGAATTCTTAGGTCCGCGTTGGCCAGTTTTCACGGGGCTCCACAACCAGCGGTTTCTCAATCCCTGGTGTTATACAAATCACAGTTTTTTCACCGGTTTACCGGAGAACAAGAGCTATTCTTCGCCTCTGTTCCCAGGTGTTCTTCTTGTGATGAACCTCTTTCAGACAACTCTTCTTTATTGAAGGCGGCCAAATTTCAAAGCAAATGTTTAAAATCCATCTGAAAATTTACCAAAATCCTTTGTAACCAACTTACGAAAATACAGACTCATCGAACGCTAACTTTCAACAATTTGGACGGATAAACATCACATATCGTTCAGTATTTTTTGCCTTAAGGGGTCCATAGACGTACAATAAATATTGCGCAATAAATTTGTACAATATTTCGTTTCCAGATGTTTAGGGATAAAAAAATAGGTGGTTCATTATATTGTGCAACCCATCAATACAACCCACAAACGTTCAATTTTATTGTACAACCCCTATTATTGCGCAATATTATTGTACGTGTATGGGCCGCTTTAGGTACTAAAATCACGTGATCAAGTGTGTCCAAGTACCGGCTAACTATTCGTTTAAAAGTGAACTTTTGTTAAGGCAACATCGTGTTTGAAATAAACATCGCAAAAATGGTTGGGGGGGGGGGGCTTCCGAAATAAGGCTCTGAAGCAACGGTTTCTCCTAAACTAACAAATGAAATTTAAAAAAAAAAAAAAAAAAAAAAAAAACTTATACGCCGCCGTTTTCACCGTTTCCGTTGTCCCTGTTTAGTTCGAAATCTTCGGCTTCTTCGTTCGAATCGGAGACTTCGCCGCTGTCGCGTTTTTTTTTCAGTTCGAGGGCTAGTTTGTAGCCAAGCTGGGGTCGCCTGTCTCGCCCTTCCACCATGGCTTTAACCTGAAAACGTTGGAAGACATTTTTTTATTTCAAAAAGTTAGTTTCGTGGCCCTCTCAACCCCTTCCTTCCCCACTGCACGATTACCTCATCAGAGTTGACGATTATTCCGTGGTTTTTCGTCACGTTATTTTTCGTCTTTTCAATATCGGCCAAATTGACACCGCGACTACAATCGTCCACCATAATCGTACGATAGCCGACCGATAGTGAGTCGACGGCAGTTGCACCGACGCACACGTCATACGCCAGGCCGCAAACATAAACGTCCGTGACGTTTCTTTCACTCAATTGCGACACGAGCGGTGTTTCCGTCAATTTTTTATTATCCCAAAACACAGAATAGGAGTCCACTTCGGGGTTGGTCCCTTTGTAGACTTTTATCGAATTTGGAACGACCTGTAAAGAAGGGATTGGGGGAAGGGGGAGAGAGAAAGGTTTACGTGTTAAAAGAGCGTCAAAAATGCCCTCGATCGCAAAGTTTAAATCGCGCTCTCCCCGAGGTGTTTACGTGTTAGCGCCGATTGTGACACTTCCGAGCCCCCCCACCCTCTCCCACCCAAAGAGAGAAAGACGGTGATGGGGATAATGAGCACGTCATAGTGATCAATGTTGGCGATATCTCCAAAAAAAAGGGCAGTGTGCCCTTTCGACCTTTTCAAAAACACTTTTTGACAAGTTTTCAATCGACCTTTTCAATCCTTTAACCGATAATGACTGGGATGGGTTGGTTGGGGCGGGGGTATTTCTTTAAAAGTTTCAAAAAACGATCAAGTTATAAATTAACCGACAATTTTAACCCACCCCCGTGCTTTAAAAATAGTTTTTCGTTTTGCCGTTTTCAACTCGTCATGAGAAAGTTTCCCAGTGGAAAACACCGGTGGGACATTGCTGTGAACGGATGGTTGGGAGTGGGGGGGGGGGTTAAACTTTTCGGCGATAAAACTAGAGTTCATAAATAGAAGTTTGGTTGGCAGGGGAGGGTGAACATCAAGATGCGAAAAATGGTGAAATTGCACGGAATTAGCGGTGGGGGTGAGGGGGAATTACCGCGATTATTTTATCAGTTATTTTGCTTCGATTTTTTTGAAGGTTCAGCGAGCGGACGCCCGGTACGGAGCAAATTATATCGTTTGCGTGCAATAAATGACACGCCAGGATGCCCTCCCGCCGCCACCACCACCACCACCACCACGAAACCAGTAGAACGCCATTCACAAGGCCGTGAAACAAGCGTTAAATGCGAATTAATGCGAGGAAAAAAAAACTCATACTTTTAAATCCTTGTGAAGTTCAGCTCCCCAGGAGTCCTGAACGCAGTGCCTCGGCCACAGTCTTTGATTCATTAAATAAGGACCGTCGAACGTGACGGTGTCATACGTCTGGGCTTCTTCAGCGGAAATCTGTTCGTTAGAAAAAATAAAAAAAATGTTGGGAACAGTGTCTGCTGAAGGGATGGGGGAAAAAAAGAAGACAAAGTACCGGACTGGACGGGTGAACCTTTCTATAGGGCAAGTTATCGATGAACGACACGTGATCACTGGGGTGCCAATCGAGTGAGTAGAAAACGGCGTCAAAGTTGACAGTGTCCAAAAGCCGGTTGATTGGCTCGATAACTTCGTGTCCATTCTGTTGAGCCGAACATTGACTTATGCTCAAAGATCCGCTGACGAAATCATTTTGAACGTCGACAATTAAAAAGGCACTGACGGGTCTCACGATCTGAAATAAATTGTCAGCGTTAAAAAAACAAAAAAAACTCTGCGCTGTAGCAAAAAAAAGACCGAAATAACTAGGTCGCACCGTTTTAATCCAATTGTTCCAACAGTAAACAAATTCTTCCCTGCTAATCCTATCATCCTGCACATTTATTTAAAATATTTAATAAGTATAATAAAAACAGTAATTTTACCCCCCCCCCCCTATCCAACTTACGTGATCCAAATCGAATATTTTGAAGACGTGATTCAACTGGTCGTAGGGCAAACCGTACACTTTTCCCCTGTCGTTTCGAAACAACGCTCGACAAATGGCTTCGAATTCGTTCAGACACAAATATCCGTCACTGAAAAATTACGTCAATAAAATCGATTATTAAGTCGATCAGTCTTTCACTGGCAATTTTTGAAAGCTACAGAAATAGTTACTCGCGCTTTGTTGCACTGTCTAAATCAATTAAAAAGGCGTCAAAACGCTGTTTTCTGACGAATAATTTACAATTTCTCGACGGTTGAATCATTAATTTAAAAATAGGACGCACTTTATTTCAAATGCGGACAAACAGCCCAAGGTTCCCTTGAAAAACACCATTTCTCAGTGCTTTATTTATCGACCCCGAATTGAGTACCTACGTTTCCTGTCACAGTCTTTCTATTGTGATGAGACTTTCGTGAAAAGTGCGCTATCCCTGACAATGGCAGCCAGTTTCGCAATAGTAAACTATTTTCGGCTTCCTCTCCACCCCTTTACCAACAACAGACGACGGGAAAACTAGAATTTCCAGGAGAATAAAGACTTTTCCATCAGTTTTCCAACCCCCCACCACCACCACTGCACCAACCACCGTGAAGCGATGCATTGATGATGGTGAGGTTTGTCGATGAGAATGACAGGAGGAGGAGGGGGAGATGACATGAACACGACTTGTTATTCTTTTCTAAATGAAAACCAACAACAACAAAAATAGGGCATGACGTTTTATCGAGTTTTTGGGATACACAAAAACAAACTTGAATTTTTTTCAAGTGGTGAAGGGCGAATCGGATAGAACGCACGGTGAGAGGGAGGACAAAAAGACTTCGGAAATAGTTTGGGGAACCTGGAACCTGGTTTGGGCAAGATGGATTTTGATATTGTTCGTATGGTCACTTAGACTACGAGGGTTAGTAGGTAATGCATGCATGAAACTGTAGCCGTAGGAGCCTACGTTGTCTGTCTTCCCTCGTTGAGGTGCGTTAGAAACGAACCGGTTTCGGCTGCTCGCCATCTCAACGAGGGAAGACAGACAACGTAGGCTCCTACGGCTACAGTTTCATGCATGCATTACAAGATGGATATATGTATAAGGGAAATGTGACGATTGCAGAAATCATTTTGGGGCCCAAAATATCAACAATTTCGACCCTTCCGTGGCCAATCAGCCGCTAATAAGACGACACGGGACCTGCGAAATGTCCCATGCGCTAGGTCAGTAGCGTAACTAGGTAGGGGCGAGGGGGCGGACCGCTCTGGGCCCCCTGCCAAGCGGGGCCCATGTACCGGGGTGTAAGCGGGGCTAATGTACCGATAGGTAATTTACAACTGGCTGACGCGGCAAAAACTTGGGAAAAAGCGCTAATATTCGTGCCTATAACTGCAAAAAAGTGCTGATTCGTGGTCTCACGATGCAACTTTCAGACAGAAATTGAGAAAAAAATCGTCGATTCGCAGTGTATGACGACCATTCCGCGGATAAAATGTAGAAATCAATGCAAAAGTGTTGTTTTTGGGCCAAGCCCTCGGCTACAATCGAGAATATCAAGGCTGTACAAGTAAAAAAACATCGCGGCTAATGTTGACAAAAACAACGCTAATTCGGATTAAAATTGGGCCAAAATGGCAAATTCACAAATGAAATGGCGAAAAATCGTCCATTCGCATATAAAAAAAAGAGAATAGATATGCTACTTCACTGCAAAATTATCAGAAAACGCTATTTCACAGCTGAAATGGAGAAATTCACTAATTCGCGGATAAAGTTGTGGAAAAACGTTAATTCGCGAATATGAAAATAAAGAAAATCACTAATGTGAGTGTTGGAATTTCTAATTTCGCCACCTCGCCTTCTGAGGACAACTTTGAGGCTAAAAGTGATAAAACCGGTAAATTCAGAAAAAAACCACTGATTCACTATAACGTTAATGCGGTGCTAAAATGGAAAAGAACCCGCTAATTTGCCGATAATATCGAGAAAACCAGTAAAATTCTGGCTAAAATTAAGAGAAAGGTTAATTTTCAGTCTGAATTGAGAAAACAAAAGTGCTAATACGCTGTTAATTTGCACTTAAAATATCGGAAAACGCCAATTCGTGGTTAAAATGAACAAAATCGCGAATTCACAGCCTAGAAACGCTTCTACGCTGAATTACGAAAAAGCACTAATTCACTAAAATTGAGAAAATTTTCATTTTGCGTCAAAAATTGGAAATACGCTAATCCACGGCTTCCTCGGTCAACTTTGAGGCTAAAATTGAGAAAAATCGCCCATTTATGGCTATGGGTGAAAAACCTGCAAATTCCCGGCTAATCCGTAGCGTATGGTTATGGTGAAAAAGAAAAATGATAATTTGTCGTAAAAATTTAGAAAAAACCGCTATTTTGCGGCTAATATTGAGTAAAACGCTTATTTTCAGCTTAAACTGAGTAAAATGTTCATTCCCTGGTCCCTGCTAGAACAATTCCGACATTCCGACACGAGTGATTAATAATTAAAACTCACCCATCAAAATTAATTAATTTGCCCTAGCCTGTCCTGAAGTTCCGTTCTCATAAAAATGCCAAAGTTCTAAAATTTGCTGGAAAGAGCTCTATGTCTCTCAATATTCATCCCATGTCAACGATTGATGCAATAATAACACACAAAAAAATATGAACACACAAATTCTAACGACGTGACGAATAATGAATTTTGTAGTCTAATATAGTTCTCTTTAACGGTAACTATCAATTTGAAATATTCAACACGATCAATGAATTAAATAATGGACACAATTTGATCAATAAGACACTCGCTAAAACTCGAAATAATCGAAGAGAAACGAATCTTCGAATACATCCTCGTCAATTTGTTTAAAAAATTAATTTAAAAATAACCAAATTGAATTTCGAAAAAATGGCCAGTTCATCGATGGGGAATTTTGTTGTTGTCATTTTAAGCCATCATGAGAGGAAATCGGACTAAAATTCTGGTAGGAGATAGGTTTGGGGTAAAAAAAGAGCTGAAACGCATTCCAAACCTTAGCAACTGCACCGCTCAACAAATCTTATTCAAATTTTAGCAGCGTCTTCTAGGAACCTAGATGACCATTTTGAACGATCGATCATCAAATTTTATAATATTCTCTTGGAATTATAAGGGTCCAACCATTTTTACTCCGAACACATTTGTTATAATATCTTCCAAATCGCTCAACCAATCGTTTTCAAATTTTACGGTGTACATCTAGAGATGAAGACACAACTTTTGAGCCATCACTCGTCCAGATCTGTCAAGAAAAAAGTGGACGACGGACGACAGACGCCATACTGAAAATCGAGATTTAGGCGTTTTCGGGGTCCAGGAACACGAATCTGGTGTCAGCTAAAATTTTTTTTTTTTTGCCATTACCAAACTTCCTTCCCTACGGGAACATGGAAGTAAAAAATCGCTAATTTGCAGCTAAAATTGTGGAAAACGCCCACTTGAGGAAAGTTAAGAAACATCGCTGATTCACGGGATAAAAAAGCTACTTTGCTACGTGGGTTGACGTCTTTCTCTCCTGGGTACTAGTCGGAGTTTCTTTCCTTTTACTTGCTGTGATATATAGATTGTAACCGACTGAGATAAAAGATACTCGGGATGGAGAGAAATTTTTCTTTCATGGCTTGATGTTCCTCATCGAGATTTTTCTTGACGTTTTTCTGTTGAAAAAAATTTGCCAGAAGTGCCTGAAGAGGTCGACGAAACGTTGCGAAAGAATGAAGTAGTTTCGAAAAAATGTTTTTGCCTTTCCCCGCAAATAGTCGATAGCTTAGATACTGTTCTAACAATAATGATGGGCGATAACCTCATTGAAAATAGAAATATTTCGAACAGTGTGTGAGGGTAATTTGACCTTTGTGTGAGGGTAAATTGTACAAAAATCTTGTATAAAAAGTTGTGTGTGGTTTGTGTACAAGTGATCCGGGTGGTGTGAGGGCATTTTACCAGTGAGTGAACCCGTAATTTGGCCTGTGTGTAATGGTAATTTTGACCAGTGCGTGAGGGTAAATTGACCGGTTTGAGTAATAATTCAACTTGTGTGTGAAAGGATAATTTCACCGGTGTGTGACGGTAACTTGACATGTATGTGAGGGCAAATTAGCCCGTGTGTGTGAGGATGATGTGAATTTGACCGGTGTGTCCGGGTAATTTGACTTGGTTTGGATGAGCTAGTCCTGCGACCCCCCCCCCTCCTCGAGGAGTCAGCCCTACGAAATTGTTTTTTGAATGAAACCCCCTGCGAACTAGGCTTTCTTCCCAGGCGGCGGGGGAGGTTTGAAACGAACTTCTGCGCGGTTCGAAGCGCGTTTAAACAGTTAATAGGTGAAATCTTCGTGTGTTTGAACCATTTTGTGGTCCGCCACTTTCGAGGTTCGACCATTTAAAAAAAAAACAATTTCGTGGAGGTAAAATAAAAATTAATCGGGATGGCCTTAAATTGACTTGATCGGAACTTTTCGATGATGGGGTGAGGGGGCATGGTGAAATCAACCCCTTCAACAAAAAAAACGCGTTTCTCGCCAAAAGCGGTGCGTTAAAACAAAACTCTTGACGGTGCTGAGCCTTTGCCATCACTCTCTTTTCCAATAATTTTCGACTTATTTCTCTCTACCTTTAAATGATCGATTGTACCGTAGTGACGCACAATTATCTGTCAATATAGTACTCTTAAAAGACACCTGTAAACTCCACGCTGAGTTGTGTAATGTTTCCAGCGATAATCCCCTTCCCCTCCCACACCGCACTTGTATACGGACCATAAATAATACCTCAGAAAATAAAAATAAAACAGTAAAAAGGCAAGTAAAAAGAGTTGATAGCAGGTATTACGATAAACAGATTAAAGCGGCGGTTTCAGCAGGACGGGGGGGGGGGCATCCGTGCGGTCAAGCGCTCTTTCATTGATGAGGGACCAACGTCAGACGGGGGGATGGTGCGGTACCACTCCAAAAAAAAGGGGGAAGAAAAGGCCCAGTCACATTGAAATTCACCAGGTATTAACGTGCTAAAAATAAATTATAGATGACACCGTTTTTTAAGGGTTCACCATCCATCACGATCGCGTGTGAATGAAATCACGGGCGAGTGATGACGACGACGAGGAGAATGACGCGGCGGGGTGGAGGGGAAGCCATTCTTCCCGCGTTTAAAAAATGATAGTGAAGAATGAAATTTCATTCAACAAATGCGTACGGTCACTACGAAGCGCGAATGGTCGCAGACTTCAGTAGGAGCCGGTGGCGGGGGCGAATACTAAATTTCTTCTATACCTTTGAACCTATTAACCGACCATTAACTTAAATTATTCTTAACTGTATTTTTGTTTGAAAAAACTTACCAGTCCTTATCGAAGGCTGTGAAACACGCATCCATGGCCAGAATTTCGGAAGAACTTTTAATTCGTAAATCTCACGACGGATTGGTTCAACATTCCAACGAAAACAAGAAGTAAAAATCCTCGGCGATTGGCTAAGACGAACGTTGAACTGATGAAACACTACGACACCACGCACAGGTCAGACCGGTCTATGTTCCACACTCGACCTTTTTCCTTTCAACAAAAGAAAGGCCGACCTGAAAGAGAGAAAGAGACAAATTGAACTGAGAGCTTCGTGATTTCCATCGCGGGGAGTTATTTGGCTTTGCTCACCTCACGTTTCTTTTTTTTTTTGTAGCGGTGGCAGGGGTTCCTCCCGCCACGGGTGGACTTTTTAGACAATTGCCCTACAGCGCCTGACGATATTGATTAAAACGATTGCAGTACAGAAAGGGGTTGTAATGGGAAAAAAGCTTTTCCTCCCTGTCAAACAAAAAACTTGTCTTTTTTTCTTTTTGCCCGGAGCGCCTTGTCCCTCTTCTCTCTGTATTGGCGAAAAACTAAGCTGTTCCTGTCACCACAGGGCGTCCTAGAAATGTATCAGTTTAGGGGTGGCATGGGAGGAAGTTGTAAAGCCTACTACGCCTCTAAAGCAGATCAACAATGAATGTGTTTCCCACAGGCACACAGGAAGGGGCGAGGGCTATTTAACTTTAAAATAACGATAAGTGTTCTTTGCTTCCACTGCTGTCCGAGAGGGGGGTACAAAAACGATAATTTGTATACTCGGTCAAGCTAGTTAAACCAGAAATATTGACCGAAAACAACTTTTATTTACACTTTATTCTCGTAAAATAAGCGTAGAATTGTATAAGTGGCAAAACAATTTAATCAGTAATAAATTAGACAGACGCTGCAAATGATTGAATGTATTAACGAGTTCTTTTTTTACGCTTGTGCACCGGAAAGGTCTACGATTATAAATAACAAAAAAAAAAAATCGACAGAAACATCCATTTTTCATCCTACAGGACTATTTATTTGAGAAAATTTGACCGTTTTTTCCCGCCGAAAAAAAAACTAATCATATCGGACAGTGCCGGCCTAGGAACGCTGGTCAAACCGAACAGTAAAGCCACTTTCCTAGCAACGCCCAACGTTTTAATCTCCTCCTGGTCATTGTCTGGCATGACTTTGTCGGCAACGTGTCGGAAAATTTTCCCATTTGAACCAACGTAAAATGTGGAAAATCCGTCGTACCAGCTAAACAAAAAAAAAAGCCGTAACCACAGTTTAAACGTCCCTTTTGATGAAACGCTCATTTAAAAAACAAACAAAACTTACGTTTCATGGCTCCCCACTAGTTCTTGCCACTTCCAGATTTTATACTTCCAAAACAGGAACATAACTCTTAAACCGCCCAAGCCGCGTATTCGCCACCTCGCCTTAACTGTCCCATCTTCGGGATGTTTAGTGATTTTAATCAAATCCAACCCGATGTAAGCGTATCTTAAATGTCCGAGTAGTTTCAAAAGTGACACCGTTGTCATATAATTCTGCAGTCCCCTGAAGAAACAGATGGAGGGGGGGTGAAGTTGAGATGAAGCCTTGAACGGGGTTTGATGGGAGGGGGGGGGTTGCGTGTTGAACTTACACAGTTCGTGTTCCTCTGATGTTATTTTCAAAAACCATATCCAAATCATAAATGTCAACAGATAACCTCCTAACGAATAGAAGCGGTAACTGTACAATAGAGAGAAAAAAAATAGGAGAGACCAATCAATTTTAAGCATGACACAGCAAAATTTTGTACCTCGAGCAATCAAAAGACAGATTAGAATCAAATAAGTCACGAAATGATGAAAGCTAGCTGATTTGTTTATTTGATACGTCGGAAACTTTAAAAAACGCGATTTATTCGGCTGAATAGCTTCCAAGAATGGAAGTAAATTATTTTATGAATACATAAAATCTCGTAGGCAAATGACGCCCGGAAAGAATAAATTTTACCTATGGCCGTCATAAACTGACTAGTGACGACAAGGGAAACGCAATGAGACGAGTCGACGGCAAAGAAGGGGGGGTCACCAGACTGGTACCCCACCAAAATCTTTCCGCATGCTTGGCCGCAACCCACTTCTCCGTGCCAACCACGGCCCCACCGCAAAATCCCGCTCACCAAAGTCCTCTCGGCCCCTAGGTCTGATCCAGTGCTGCCACGCATGTTGACCGAGGTCAATGCTCAGGAGAATGTGATCGGCGGTTTTGTGTTGGGGCAAAATCAGGGAGGTCACACTCTGGAAAATTAAAAGTTTCACGTTGAACGAGCCTACGAACAGCGGCATGATCAAGTGCTAACCATCTCGGGTTCTCCCAGTCGAGAATGAACGTCCTTCGCCTACTCTCCCAACTCAACTAGTAACCAGACATTCCGGCCATCAGTCGACCGCTGGGGGTGGAGCTCACCAAAAATAACGGCACCCAACCCAGGTCGACTCACGGTCAGATACGCGCCAACCACACCAATACCCCTCCCCCTCACTCATCACTTTTTGGGCCTTCATCGGTCGATACCACAACAATAATTACGTGGCTTTGCATAGAAGAATCAGCACATAACCAAACCGAAGTACCGGGCCCCCACCGCCACCACTTTGTCTCCCTCTCATCTTTCGGAACAAGCGTCAAGACTTGCTAGTCTGATCGCTTAAACTACGAGGGTTAGTAGGTAATGTTGGAATAAAGTTGTAGCCGTACGAGCCTACGTCGCCCCGAAGATTGACGACATTTTCCTTCAGAATTTCGTTCAAGTAACATTGGTAACCTGACAAAAGTGAGCCCCCCCCCCCCGTTTGTTTCGAACGGCCACCCACAGTGAACCATAGGGCACCATGAAATTTGAACATGGCGCCAACTCTTAAACCAGGAGAGGTCTTATGGGGGGGGGGCGGTGGGGGCCATCACCACCCCCGTCAGCTCAGCCACCCTCAAAAAAACGAGAGGTGAATAAAAAGAGAAGGAGAAGGAAAAGTTAAGAGATACAAACGAGACGGAAAGAAAATCAGATATCCAGTTCCAAGAACTATAGGAAATCGGGAAAAATACTTGCTTTTGCATTAATTGGTCCTACCAATTTGCGGGCAAAGTAGTGAAATTGGCTTTTGAAGGAGCCAAATCTGAGACATTTTGTTATGGAAGAGCGAATATAGAGTGAAATTGTGGTTTAAAAGAGCCAAACCCACGAAATTTTGCTGTTGAAAGAGCATATCCCACGGAATTTGGGGCTTAAGAGAGCAAAATGGCCTGTTTGGATTTGAAGGTGACGAATGCGGAGGTTTTCCGTTGTAAATCGTCGTAACTGGCGTTCGTAATATCCAAAATGACGAAATTTGGCTTTTTGAGTAACCCAAATCCATAAATTTGGATTTTGAAAAAGATAAATTAGCTTTCGAATTAGTCAAAACTGCGAAACCGGTTTAAAAAAGGTCTAAAGCCACGATATTTTGTTTTTGAAAGAGGAAAAACACGCGAAATTAGTGTTTGAAACAGCATAAATTCTGTTTTGAAGAAGCTAAATCCACGACATTTGGTTATGGAAGAGAGAATCTCCTCGGTGACATTGTCGTCTGAAAAGGGAAGTCATGACATTTGATTCTCGAACAAGCCAAATTAGTTTTCGCATTAACCAAATTTATGTAGAAAGGGCTTATGCCATGAAATTTGGTTCATCGTAAACCTTAAATCGTCGAAATCGGGTTTTGAAAGAGCCAAATCCAAGAGATTTAGTTTGGAAAGACCGAATGACCGCGAAATTGGGGTTTGAAAGAGCCAAACCAACGGAATTATGTTTTTGATCATAAAACCCCAAAAATTTTGATTTGAACGAGCTAAATCCGTAAAATTAGGTTTTGAGAGGTCGAAACTTGTGTTTAAAATAGACTCAAGGGCAATATTTGGTTTTAGAAAGAGCCAAACACGCAGGATTTGTTTTGGATTAGATATTGAGCCACAATGCCACGTTTTTTGGTAGAATGTTCTGGATTCTGGGGCCGTTTTCCAAGATTTTTGTTTTAATCAAATCTCTAACACCAAATTCACCCAGATTCTTGAGCAGATATCTGACACTGCAATACAAAATCCAGGCTTTGGGAAACAGAGACAGTGAGCTTTCGGGCTATTGTTTACGTGTACGTTGTTTCCAATCTTTAAGGGGCCAGGCCACTATTCTCGAAAATTCCAACTTCGACCATCCAAATTTAAGGCACCAACAAGAACAATTTGCGCAGGACCACCAAGAACGCCTTGTGCACGATGAAAACGGTGACGAGGGGAAATCTCCCAGCACTGGTACAGAAAACACTCTTGTTGGTGCCAACCCTTTAACGCCAAAGCATTATTTTCATAGGAGGGTCTTGTACGCTTACAGCTGCTGCTGTTTGGTGTATGACTCGGGGCACTTCTTGGTTGGATGACAGAGGTGACCACAAACTTTAAAAAGGGTTATAATGCCCAGCTTGGGCTTTTAATTGCACTCATCAAAACTATGAAAATGGAAATAAAGGCGGGAGCTATCTTCCATATCAGCGAATCCGGAAAATTGGTGTCTCTGGGATACCTGAGGTGGCGCGTAAAACGTTCTAGGTGCTTTACGCCATCCACGTGAACCTGACCCGACCCATAATGCAAAAAACGACGAAAACGGTCCTATTCGTTTGTTTAGCATTTTGAAACATGATTTTTTTAAAAAAATAGACGGGTGCGGCCAAATTACACAACCCGACCCATGAACAAAATTGTTTGTTTAGCGCCATTTCTAATCTTAACATCGTTTGTTTACGTTTGTTTAGCCTTTCAAGTACTTTGAACAACAAACAAACTTGGGTGCGGCTAGCTTCACGCTCCCCGACCCATGAGCGAAATCGTTTGTTTAGCGGCATAAGTCAACGTAAAATCGTTTTTTTATGTTTGTTTTCACAATAAGCCAGAAAATTGAGGCCTTGGAAACCAAAGTGGGAAGTTCTTCCCAGAAATCACAATGAACAGTCCCAAAATCATGACATGGAATGCCAATGGGCTCAAATCAGCGTAGGCGTGAGCTTGAGGTGGTCCTTAATTTCAACAATAAGATATCGACAATATATTCAATAATATCGCCCTCAAGGAAAACCGAGCCCTTGGATAAAGGACCCAGTGCCCCCCACCCTCTTGACAGGCCTGCCGACTGCATTTCTCAATTATTGAGTATGGGCTGAGGGACTCAACGGCAGCGTAAAGAAACAAAAATGTAACGTTCCTGAAGTTTTTGATATTCGTATGGTTGGTCTCAACCTTAAGGTCATGGTGACTGGGGGGATGTTAAGGGGGTTGCGTAAACTTGGCCAAACCATGAATTCCCCCTCCCCTTGTGCTTGCATTTTTTCAAGCATATGATCATCAATTATGAATAAAAATCACCGTTTTCATTCATAAACATATTATTATGAGCATAATAGTATAAGGTCATGCTCTTTCGCACCTGAGACATTTGTTGAGTCTCGCGATAATTGCTATTTTTGTGGCTTTAGCGCCCCACTCTCAGTGAAGAAAATTCCCTGCAAGTCACTTCCCACCCTGCAAACCTCAAATTCGGGAAACTTAGTCTGAAGAGCCCAACTGAAGAAATTGCCTTTACAAATGTCACAAACGCGCGAAATTCCATTAAAGAAGGTCCGAAAAAATTGCTCTTTTGAAGGAGTCAATCTTACGAAATTGGGTTTTTAGGAAGTCAACCCACAGAAATTGGCCTTTTTGAATGATCAAGAGTCGTGATTCTGTGAGTATCAACAATCCGCAAAATTTGGGCTTCGAAAGGACCCAAATTGAATTTACTCGCCGAGCATGTTTGTGTGTGCAAGGAAGGGCGGGAGAGTGTGCCCATCAGAAAACCTTTTTAGACGGCCATGTGATTGGACCATTTCGATTGCAGCGTTAGGAGAAAGGGAGGAAGCCACACAAAATGGTCGGACCACAATACTGTTGAACAAACAAATCGAAACTATTCCACCAGAACTATTTTAAAGCCATGACGCCACTCCCTCGAACCTTTTTCCTTCTTTAGACAGCTACAAGGCACAAGGGCTGTGAAGAGGCGGTTCCACAATGCCGCTGAGCAGGCCGACCCTGGGCCCCAAGGCCCACCCACAACCCTCCGTACTAAAGACGAACCCAACGGGATGCTAATTACGAGAATATGGCACCCATACTTGCACACACTCTCGGTTTACAGCTAAAACCGACTCAAGACAAGAGTTGGTCCGGGGGAGGGCTCGGGGAGGATTCGACGGTGCCAGAAGCCCTGACTTACACTGGCCTAAACTGGACCTACTCTCCTCAACTCCACATCCCAGTCCCATGGGCTGGCCGTGGCTGACCTTCCTTAACAAAAGGTCCAGAGGTCTCAGGCCCCCGATAATCTCTCCCTAGCCAACCGTCGCAGCGTAAGCCGCAAGCCTGCCCCTTTCTCCACCAAGCGAGCGCTCCTTACAGGATGATCGTGCATATCCATCTAAAGACCCATAATATCAAACCTTAAGTCTTTTACGAGACTTGAATCTTGCTCGAGGTACAAAGGAGACAAAAATTGACCATAAAATAAACTTACGTCCTTTGATAACGTTTGAAATACGTGATCCAATTGTTCAGACGTCGGGCCGGCTTGTGGTTCCTCTTTGTCACGGCCACGCGCAGCCAGGGCACCGTCGGCCCTGACTACGGCGTCATTTCCAACGCATTCCTCACCCAAACCTATACAACTCGTGCAAGTCGTTGCGTCCGATCGAAGAATCGACAGTGGTTGAAACTCGACATTGAGTCGTTTGGATCGTTTTCGAGTTTGATCGGGCAGGTAGCAGTAGTTTAAAGCGACCAACGCTGTTCGCTCGTGGTTCGTCCCGAAGTGAGGAACTTGTCTAGGCCAAGGCTCTGATATCGACTGAGTAACAAAATCATAATTGATAACGCCTCGCACTAGAACAAGACTTAACACTTATTTTGAAACACTCACCTTTCTGAATGGTTGATTCAAACATTTCAGTGCATCCAAAGTGACGGGAAGAGACGAAGGAGAACTGCTCACGGCCGGCAGTTTGCAACGAAGGGACTTAAAGCACCGGGCCATGTCAGTCTCTTCCTAGTCGTCGGTCTTACTCGGCTACACTTCACAGAGTTGACTCTTGTCAGTTCCTGCGAGATGAAAAATCAATTTTAGCCGGGAAGAGGGGGAAAAATTAGAGAGAAAATTGACGAGGAAAAGAAAAACTCGCCCACACTCACAACCTCATTTGATAGTTTGATACTGAAGAAACCTTCTCACTGCAACTACGAAAAAAATTAGTGCACGGAATTGCCTAGGAGGAGCAAATGAAAATCTCAGCTTGTGCCACCTTTCTAATAATGTTCCTTCAAATTTAATTTTATTCTTTTAAAATCGTGCACGCGTTTTTCCCTTTAAACTGAAAATAACAAGCCCAACGCCTTATTTCACGCGAAAAAAAATTCGTTGGCTCGACGCCCCAACCTCAGCCAGACTTGCTGAAGTTTAAATTTTCGTAATCTTGTCAGTGTCAGTCTCATTTCACGACGGGTGATTAGTGTGCGCTTTCAAGTCTCCTACTAGTCCACTTTTTTTTTTTTCCTTCTTTTACGCTTTCCCATGTACCTCGTAATTCGGGCGAGAAAAACTAGATTGCCAGACTAATTGAGCGTTCTTCCATAAAAGTGTTGGATCCTCAACTCATCCCGGAGGACCCACAGACGCTTCTCGCCCAGGGAAGGATCAATGTTGAAACCGTAAGGCTTAATTAAGTTTGTACCATCTTAGAAATGCTATTTAAATGAAATTAGATCCATCATTGGTCACAGATTTTATACGGTTTCCCGTTCCATTTCAGGGGGTTGGTCAATTATGATTCACAGCTCGTACCTTTGGACGCTTGAATGAGTATAGAGAAAAGGATGTGACAATGCCTGTGTGATTCATTAGTGGATCCCCCTTTTTCTCATTGCTTTTTGAAAGGCTAATCGAGAACAAAATCACCTGCCCTAGTGATGTTCTAGTTTTAAAAGTTCTTTTTGTCTTCTCTCTGCGAATTATTCATAGCTGATGAGATCGTAAGTCAGTGATTGTAATTCTTTGCTTTGTAACTTATTTAGAATTCTCGTTAACGGTTCTTCTGCCCACCCCCTATCGCAAAAGATGTTCATATTTCGTAACGAAAAAAACACCAAAATAGTCACACTGTTGGTTTATTTCATGTTTCAATATCCCTCAGTGTTATCTCGGGGTAAACAAAGCCGATACTGTTACCCACTTCCGATAAATTCTTGTGGGGGGGGGGAGGTGTTTGCTTGGGTCACAGAGGCTCATATTTTAACGTATAAGTGGATAGAATAACCGTAGTATCAACGTTTCAGCTTGTGGGTAGGTCTCCTGAGGGTCTAAGCAGGGGAAGTCGAGGGGAACTTCAGAGTTCTCATTCTCACACTCTTCCTGGTCCCAACGAAACTAATGAACCCTCGATGGAAGTCCCCCCCCCCACCCAGGAATTGGCAGATCCATATTTGACCGGAAGGAACGGGGAGGAGGAGTCGCTTGTTCCTACAAGTGACTTTGTCTCCTGATGTAGAGTGAGATGGGCTCGGTGATAGAGGAACCCCTACAACGAATCGTCCGATCGAAAATCCGTCTCTATTTTGGGATTCCTCGTGTCGAGAAACCCCGAGGTATTCTGTCAAGAAGTATGGCCATTTTTTGCCAAGGTCGCCCTTGCGGGGGCTAAGTGGATGACTTTCACGCGGGGCCGGATCATGGCGGGGGTCTACGGGGGCTATAGCCCTGGGCGGCAAAATTTGAGAAAATTTATCAGACGAGGGAGGGAGATACCTAAGACAAATTGAACCAGAAGAAACTAGGAGATGAAGATGAAGAAAATACTAATTTTTTTGTAATTTCATACGACGCACCCTGACCCTGATCGAGCTGTGCTCTTTGTACCCGTATTAAGCCGGTTCCTCGCTCGGTGCGCGATTTGTTGAAGGCCGAGAGCTCGCAGCAGCCTTGTGGCGAATTGGGCAATCGGATCGCAGTGGTGTACCTACACCTCTCCAAGCCCGGAGCGGAAATCTCTTTGAGCACCTTATTATCATCCTTTGCTTGTCCAAATGACCAAATTCGAGGGTTTGGTTCTTCCATAAAACCAAATTTCGCGGGTTTGGATCTTTCTAAATACCAATTCGCTTTCGTGCTTCCAAAATTCAATTTTCATGCCTTTATCTCTTTCAAAGCCAATTTGGCTGTTTTACCTCCAATAAAAGATCGTTTCGCGGGTTTGGCACTTCCCCTAAGCCAAACTTCTGAATGATCGTTTTTTTTTTTCTTTCTTTCTTTTTTTTTTTCTTCTTCTTCAATTTTAGCCGTGAATCAACGCTTTTCCTTAATTTAAGTCTTGGATTTTCCCGAAAACAAGAGCGTTTTTTTTTCAAATTTGGCCTGCAAGTTGTATCAGCAACGACGAATGGGGAACTTGCATGAATGCCCGAATGGGGGGGGGGGAGTATACCAGTGAATTGGCACATGCGGACAACGATATCAACAGTAGTTGCAGCCCGATTGGTGCGTCTGGTGATTTTTAAATAAATTTTATAAAAGTTCTTCAGGAGGAGATGGATAGTGCGAGGGAAAAATTACGTCAAAGAGCACTTTTGAAGCATTTGAGGAAACTCTAAAATGTTTTGTTTACAAATAACAAGAAAAATGTAAGAAAAGTTGAACCCCAGAAAACGCGTCTTCCCCCCCCCCTCTTCATCACACCATCCATTTCAGTGACTGCCATTTGACGTAATCAAACCCTCACTCAAATTTTTTGAAAATTCGCCTAAAAAAAACCCTTGATTGATTTCAATGTTTAATGTGGGCAATTGTCTTGTTGAAGAGCCCTCTTCAAGAAACACCGGTGATTGAAAAATGTGCAAGTTCCCCATTGACGCATTTTCTCAATTTTAACCACGAATGAGCCCTTTTTTGCAATTTTAGCCAGGGGGGTGATTCTGTAACTTGCTAAATTCACGTGTCGTAAAATGGAAGAAGGGCGAGGGGAGGTACCTCGTTGCCATGGTTTTTACTATACCTACTGAATTAAACTGCGGAATTTTCACGCGAGAACGTGTGGTCTCGGTCTCGAAGAAAAAATAATGAATTCTTAACAAATGTGTGGAAAAACTAAGGCAACGGGGTACATCCTCTCCCCCTCCTTCCCAGTTACGACACGTAAATTTTGCAAGTTACAGAATCACCCCCCCCCCCCAGGAATACACCATTTTAAAAACTTTTAGCCGCGCAAGAACAGCAAATTAGCGTGTCTTCTCAATTGTAGCCGCCTAATGAAGTAAAGAAATGGAAATTAGCGTTTTTTCCCAACTTCAGGCGTAAGCCCGTAAGCTTGCTCGCAGAAAATGACTGCGCACAAGGACCTCGATAGGCTAATATCTGTGATCAATCGCGTGAGGAGGCCACAAAAAAACCCAACGACAAAGCACAAACGTTTTATTTATGGCTAGAAGGATGAAGGGGGAAATTTGCAGACCAGCCTATTCGTCTATTTCATAATTCGGGCAGCGCTGTCGTTGGCCACTTGGGAACTAGCTCATGTGGGCAGTCTTCTACTAGTTTCTAATGGAAACTACCCACAACAACTGTTTCCCTAAATGACTAACCACAGCGCTGCCTGGATTATGATCAAAGCGAATAACTTGAATGATCCTTTTCTGATGCGGTCCGGGAATTGGCTATTTGGTGTCTACTCTCGAAGCAGGCAATGCAAGATCAACATTGAAATTGTTGAATTTAGAGAGTAGAGTGACGCTCTTTTAATGAACACGCGAAGCTATTTTCACTAACGCTCATTGCTAAGGGGAACACAAATTAGAATCAGCCGCAATGCTATGGTACAATATAACGCATTTAACGCCAAAATAAATCGTCTTTTTCAGAAGTGATGCCTCTTCTTTTAGCCTCGGAGCGACCCATTCCTAACTCGCCCAAACTTGACAAGTACGTCACCAATTCTGGCCTTGAAATCGGTAGAAATGTCGCGGATTTCACCATGCAAAATTCACCGGTCAAATCGAAAAAAGCGAAAAGAATTCAATTCCTGGCCAACGGCGACCGTTTTAGCAAGGGCGTCGTCATGGCCATCACACCCGAGCGCTACAGATCTTTCGACAGTCTCCTCAACGAGCTGACTCGAGCCCTCGCCAATAATGTGAATCTCGCGACGGGCGTCCGCGTCATTTATGCCATGGACGGCCGTAAAATTACTCGTCTAGACGAATTGGTCGATGGTAAATCGTACGCTTGCGCCGGCCTGGGCGAACCGTTCAAACGCGTCGACTATTGCGGCCTCTCATCCACTGCCAAAATCAAACCGGCTCGCTCGTTGACTCGACTCACGGCCCGACCACCGCCGGCGGTCGTCATTTCAACCTACGCCGCCGCTCCCACCTCTTCAACCAACACCGTCCGACCTAGAATTATCATCGTAGTTAGAAATGGAAATCGTCCTAGAAAGGTTTTCCGACTATTGCTCAGTAAACGCAACGCCCCCTCGTTCGATCACGCCTTATCCAATATAACGGAATTGATCAAATTGGACACAGGGGCTGTCCGTAAAGTGTTCACTCAACAAGGTGTTCAGGTATGACACCCCTCATCTTACCCCGAATTTGCCAATGTCCATTATAATACCCAACATTTTATTCTACAGGTCGCCACTTTAGACGGGTTTTTCGACTCCGACCACATTTTCTACGCCTACGGCTCTGAGCGATTCAGCTCCGACGACTTCGAATTAGACATTGAAGGCAAGGTTCTACTCCCTATTAACTTCTAATTCTAAATAATCTTCACTTGAATGTTCTCTCGTGCAGAAGTAAAAGCTGTCCAAGCGCTACAAAAAGGGCTGCGAAAGAACGGAGGGGTCATAAAATCTGGTTCTCGTTGGATAGACGATTTCGGTAAAGTATGGGATGGGCGGGGGCAGGGGGTTAACCACTAAGTGCGATCGTGGATTTCAGGTCGAGAAGTACCTAAGTTACCCAACAAGACTAAGGCTATCAATAACAAAACTCAGACCAAACGGCAAGACTCCTCAATAAACATTTCTTCCAACGTTTTGAACAATTATACAGTCGGGCAGATTATAGGCGATGGAAATTTCGCGGTAGTTCGAAAATGCGTTGATAAGTAAGAAAAACAATTTTCTAGCGCTTTTTTGGGGGGTTTTAACAATTTTATGCAATTTTAGGTCTAAAAATTTGGAGTTTGCTTTAAAAATAATCGATAAATCGAAGTGTGTGGGCAAAGAGCACATGATAGAGAACGAAGTAGCCATTTTACGGGTAGTGAACCATCCAAACATCATACAGTTGGTTGCGGAGCACGATACACCGACCGAATTGTATTTAGTGATGGAGCTCGTTAAGGTAATTTGTGAGCCACACAATTACGCCAAAAAATCGTGCAAAATTTCGTTTCAGGGCGGCGATTTATTTGACGCCATTTCAAGGGCTGTGAAATTCCCCGAACCCGACGCTCAGGTAATGACGTCGAGTCTCGCGTCTGCTCTGTGCTATCTTCACGATCACAGTATAGTGCATCGCGACATCAAACCCGAGAATCTCCTGGTTGAAATGGACGGCGACCGTTTAAAAACGGTCAAAGTGGGCGATTTTGGACTCGCTCAAGTTGTCACTGAGCCGTTGTTCACCGTTTGTGGAACTCCGACGTACGTTGCACCAGAAATTCTCAACGAGACCGGCTACGGTCTCGAGGTGAGTTTTACCATTCCCCTCATCCCCCGTACATCAAATTTATCGGCCACGTCTCACCAACCCCCCTCTTAACCACCCTTAACAGATAGACGTCTGGGCCATGGGCGTCATTCTGTACATAATGCTCTGCGGTTTCCCGCCGTTCGTCAGTCTGAATAACGATCAGGATGAACTTTTTGACGACATACTCAGCGGCGAGTATGGATTCCCCTCTCCCTACTGGGACGACGTCAGTGAAATGGCTCGGGACTTGATCTCGCACATGCTTCAGTCGAATCCACGACTTCGATTCACCGCCGGTGATGTACTGGACCACCCCTGGCTTGAAACATCTCAGAGTGGATGAAAAAAAAAACTCCTCTAGCAAGATAAGTGATGACTTTCTTTTTTCTTAATTAAAGGGAAAACAGTTTTAAGGATATTTGGTTCCTTTGGTTGCCTGGTTCGACTAAACCAAAAGTATTATAGGGCCTCGATATATTTTGCAAGAGAAAATAGTGAGATTATAAGTTTTACGAATACTAAAAACCAAATAAATAACAACAATCATTTAGCACGAGACGTTTTAAGTTATCCACCCTATAATTACGCTAATTAATAGTGAACCCGTTATTTATTATTATTTTTAAAAGAATCAGAAGTTGCATTTAAGCAACGTCTCTCTCACTCTCTCTCTCAGTTCTATGCTAAGATACTCGAATGATTTTGTGGTCAATACTATGTTAACATGATAAAATAATCATTCAATTACAATAAAATTAAAATAATATGCTTCCATAAAAGTGTATTTTTCGCTTTAACTACTCCAGAAATTCTCTAATCTCGCTTTCTGTTTCATTTTCTTTTTCTTTTTTCCAATATTTATACTTGAGTCTCAAGCCGTTCAGTTTGTTCTTAACGCCGAAAATTTCCTCTACTTGAGGCGAGTGCATAATTAAATACGCCGACATTTTATTATGTTTCTTCACGGTTGTAGTGCTCGTAAATATTCCGAGGCTTTAGAGAGGAGGGGAAGGGGGGCATATTAGCGGATCTAAAGCGGATGAAAACAATCGGAACGTCGAAGCTTACCCGAAACGGCAACCTCTAATATATTCGTAAATTAACGAACAGACAATTGCGAGAGAGTTAGCGGCTAAGAACAATGAAATGTAGGCCAATAGTCGCGGTCGGGCTCCTCTGAAATCTTAGTGAGCCCCCCACCCCAACAACATTGTCAGGTCGTTAGATTGTGAATGAGGGGGAGGGGGCAATACCTGTGGAGGGATCCAGTATGGTCACTCCGTAAGTGACTAAAATTGGATTGGCTTGAAATTTGACGTTATTCGGCAAGTAACAACTGTAAAACCCTTCAATCGAGCTTCTATTGAATTTGCGAGCTTTTAAAATCGTTAGTAAATCGTTGTCGATAATTTCGTACTTCACACCCCTTTTAAATAGAAAAAAAAGTGTGTTTTACGCGACTGATTTTTGAGGGACAATCATACCAAGTCATCCTCTTGGAATGGACGATCGGTGTGTCCATGCGTAACCACATTGCTCGAGATTTATTCCAAGCCACCTTGGCGTAGATATCTTCGCTCGTTTCGTCCGAATAATACAAGCAGGACAATTTTAACGGTTCTCCTTGTCTCAGATGGATTTCCACGTATTTTTCTTTGACCCTCCCAGAATTATGCAACCGTGGGCGAAAAAAGTAAAAAAAAAAGTTGTACTTGAACGACTCGCTGAATTGCTGGAAAACTGTTTGAACGGTGAGTTCAATTTTTCAGTTGGTACTGTTTTCAAATCAATCTCCTCGCCGTCCACTTTTAAATGAGCCAATTTTCCGGTCATGCTTTTCATGTGACCGATAAATCTTGAACTTGCGTTCTTTTTCTGTTTTATGAACGAGATTGTGAAATCGTTTGATTTTGGGCAGGTTGAGTGACTATAGCTAAGGATGGTTTCAGGGCAGGGCTGGATCATAGGGGGGAACTACCGGGGCTATAGCCCTGGGCGGCAAAATTTGAGAAATTGTAAGAGGCGGGCTGGGGGACAACACAAATCAAACCAGAAGAAGGATATGGCATTGAAGAGAACGATTTTTTTTTCATACTACACACCCTGGTCGAGCTGTCCACTTCGTGCCCGTACTAAGCGGGTTCCTCATCCGGTGCGCGATTTGTTGAACGCTCACACGAAGCCGAGCGAGCGCTGGGTCACAGCTCGCCGCATCCTTCTAGCGAAATGAGCAAAAGCGGGCTCAGTGGTGGACCCACACCTATCGGGGCTCGGGGCGGAAATCTCTACGAGGTCTCATCACCCTTTGCTTGTCCAAATGACCGACTTCCAGGGTAAGGGAAGTAGCGGTTATCTTAATTTTAGTCGTGAATTTGCCCGAAGAACTACACATGAGCCTTTTTTCTCAATTTTGGCGTGGAAGTTGTATCAGAAACCATATCTCAAATGGCTTTACGAATGACCACTTTTTTGCAATTTCAGCAAAGAACATTAACGTTTTGTTTAGAACTTTTAGCCGCGTGATTGCCCCAAAACAGCAAATTAGCGTGCATTCTCAATTTTAGCCGCCTAATGACGTACAGAAACTGGGAATTAGTTTTTTTCTCAATTTAAGGCGTAGACTTGCCTGTTCAGCTTGCCCACAGAAAAGAATTGTGCACATGGACCTTGATAGGCTTCTCTGAGTCAAGAAAAATCACCCAAAACCAACGACAAGCCACAACGTGCCGTTTTCGGAGGCGCCGACGATCCTTAATAAATACGTTTTTGTCCGGGGCTGGTGAAAATGGACCTGAAAATCGCACACTTGAGCCCTTTGGTGGATGGTGGGTTAGGCAAAGATATAGCCAACACTTCAAATTGAATATTCAGCCAGGAAGCTTTTAATCTTGGATATTTTACTCCCAGTGTTGCAATTTTGAGGCTAACGTCAGATTTCGGGCGCTGTCGTCTGATAGCGAGCGACCAAAGACCGAGTTCCAATATCAATTCTAACGTGTCAGTTACTAAGAGTATAAGTCAAAAAATTGAAGTTTTGAAGAGAGCGTTCCAAACTTTTCAATTTAAATAAAACCCAATCAATACTGTTAGGTACAAGTCACCTTAGGAATAGGAATTCTGTTTTTTTCGTGACTTATACTCTTGAGAACAGAAGCCTAGAGGCAGGCCGTCAAGCTGAGTGCAAGAATGGAAAATGGCTAATTTTTGACTTATACTCTTAGTAACTGACACGATAGAATTAAAAGAATCCCAGAAACTTGCAATTTGGCGAACATAAATACCAGAAACAAGCAATTTCTTGTCCAAGCGGTTACCAAATTCTCCTTTTCACGATTCTACGTCCATGAGAATGAAACCTAAAAATCCTCATTTTTCCAACTTGAAGCTTTTCGGGGGCCCGGTGGTCTGCCCCTTCGCTCCTACCATTTGGGTTTCAGACCCAGGCAAGCTGGCTTGCCTCAAAACCGAGTCAGAGAGGACTCGGTTATTCAAGAGGGCTGAAGAGAAACGGTAAGGGCAAAACGGGGTGTTTGGTGTTGTGTTGTGGCTGGATGCCACTGTTCAGTTCAAACATCAACACGGCTCACTTGGTTTTGCCAAGTTAGGGTCGAGAGCTTGGACCGGGGCCCGAGTTCGCATAGTGCAGGTGCAATTTTCACCCCTAACGTCATTCGCGTTCGTCACTAAAAGCTAACATTTCATCATTCTGGTCTGGGGTTTCCGTCAAGAGTCAACTTGAGGTTTTCCCCCTGGTTGAAGAAATGCGTAGTTTCCCTCTAATACTTGTAGAATTCATTCTCTCATTACTTGATTGTCTGCACAAGTCTTGGCAGTTGGGAAGGGGGGCGAAGCAGCATGGGGCGGCAAAATTAAATTAGCCCCAGGGCGGCAAAAAACAAGATCCGTCCCTGTTCCAGGGTTCTCAATGATCAAAATGATCATTTCAGAGCCTGAAAATGAGCTCCCCCGTCCTTCGTGGCTTGCCATCCCCAAGGAAGTGAGACCGCTGGGATTTAAGAGGATCACACAGGACAGTAGGTAGGGATTTTCTCATGTTGGGGGAGGGAGCTTTATTTTGCCGCCCTGTAGCGTGCCGCTAAAACAATATAAGTCAGTTTATCACGATTTTCTTTACCAATTCATTGTCATTCGCACTGCGCCCAACAGCCCCTTGAAGGGGGGAGGCAAGCACTATATTACCATCCTTATAGGAGAGGGGGGGGGCAATATTTCATCAATTTATTCAATTATATCAATACGTTACACCCTAATAGACAACGTTTTCGAAGAGTTCACAACTCCTTTTTCCAGGTTGTTTCTCCGCACACTTCCTCTCTTTCTTCTTTCCTTCGGGAACTAATACAACCTTGTTCGCAGTTTTTTATTTCGTATGCATTTCGGGCACAAAAACGACAGTAACCCCTCGTCAGCACCGTGAACTGCCGTGAGTTGTTGTTTGAGCAGTTCACGGTGCTGAAGAGAGGCTACTGTTTTGTGCCCGAAATGCATACGAAATAAAAAACTGCAAACAAGGCTGTATTAGTTCCCGAAGGAAAGGAAGTTTTCGAAGAGTCCTCGCCGTAACTCACCAGCCACTTAGGGACCGCATTGGTACGTTTTCCTAGCGTTCACGAATTCTCGCAAAGTGATGGAGGTGAGGTGGAGAATTGACAAGGTGAAGGAGATGAATAGCCGCGAATAGCAAGTTTCGAGGAATGCGAAGCCGTCAAATTGGGAGTATCGCGGATTTAGTTTTACGCCTGAGACCCCTACGAAATTGCAAAAGTTGCAGACTGAGTTTCAGGGCTAAAACCGGCTGCATTTCACTCACCGTGATTTGAAGGATTCATCAATCGCGTCCAGCGCAAATCGAAACACTTCGAAAAAATTACGTATAACTCTCATTTTTGACCACTTTGAGAGGCGCTAACTCGTTAGTCTCTAAAGGGTGCCCTGTCCGGGACCACCTGTATTCGTCAGTTCAGCGTCTGAGCGACTCATAAACCGCGTTCGACTCAGATCGAAACAATTTGAGAAAGTCGTCTTAAAAACGGACAACCAACATGGGCGTTCTTGGCAAAAATCACCCAAATTCCAAAATGGACGAAATCGCGTATCTCGGGAGGTTTTGGCTACGGGAATCCGAAAATTGAAACAGATTTTCAACGGATTTTCCGCGGTTACACGAGCCGTTGAAGGAGTTCTCTCCGTAATACCCGCGGCCTCCCACCTAGATCACTGACTGGTGACGCCCTTGTGTCAGACAACGCGTTAGACAAAATTCAGAAATTGGGTGAGAGATTCGGGAGGGGGGGGGGCAGTGTAAAATTTCGGGTTCGAAATTCCCGCCGCCCAGTTTCGATGATCGTGTGAATGGTAAAGCGCCCGAAACCCGCAAGACTTCTAGTGTCATGCTGGTCATTGCATAGCTAAGTTTCAATCAATGAGAAGACAAAAGCGAGCGTGCGGTAAGTAAAAAGGAAGGCCCTGGAACGTGTGTTTGTTGGTAAGTGGGGGGGGGGGCAGTGGAGTGCCCAGACATTATTTATAAAACAAAGATTGAGAGAAGCGACGATTTTAAAAAATGTAACCCCTAAACGTACCTGATTGTTAAGAATATCCGACACTTGGCCAAGAAGAATGTTATCGTTGCAGCGAATCCAATAATCGTTGCTCGCGCAGTAATTCATTCGCCTCCTCTTCCCGCCATTCACTTGAATTCCCACCGAATCTGTCTCGTTATAGTCGACGAAGATCAACAACCATTTTCCGACGTGATCCTCCATTTCTTGGTACACTTCAGACACGCAGGCACCGTCTTCAAGTTTGAGAACGAGCCGGTGAGGCTCGAAGTACAGGTAGAGATGTTTCTTCAGATAGTAGTCTCTGACGAGGAGAACGGCTCCGTCGTACCGAGTTGTTCTGATCACAATTTCGATCTGAGAAAAATAGAAATGTTTTACAAAAGATTTTTAGGTGCCGCAATGTGGAAAACTTACCGACCACGACTGCACGTTCTTAAAACACGGTGAGAAAATCAGTTGATCGAACTCCAAAATAACGTCATCCTCTTCACAGGACGAATAAGCTGCGTTATGATCAGCATTGGGCGATATATTACTCTTTCCCTTCTCCTAGAACCATTTAAGATGCACTGGTTAGACGATAAAAACAAAACAAAACAGGAAGCGACTTGCCGAACCGACGTAACCAATTCTAATGTTACGGGGAACAAAATTGACGACAATCTCTGAAATGGATCCCTTGAAATTCTTTCCAACGGTCATATCTGAGTCGAAATCAGGATTCGAGAGTGTACATCTATGAAACTGTTTTGCGTAAACTTCGTTTGAATTGTCGAGACGCATCGTGGCACCAGTTCCGGCAATTGTAATGAACACTTTATGCCATATTTCGAGCTAAATGATCAAAAAATCGTTAAGAAAAAACAAAATTAAAACGTCAACACAGTTAAAACCGCTACCTGAATGGTGAAAAAGGTCGTGAGGCTCAACTTACAACCGGATTTTCGAACAATTAGGGCTAAATAGCCCGCTTTTAAGAGTAGACTCACTCGGTCGCATTTATCGGTTTTGTGTTCCTCATCGCGTTGACATGTTTTCTCTTCACGTCTAACGAGCTCTCCGTTTTGATCGGAAGATTTAAACTTCAAATAAATGTGAAGCAATCGACACGGTTGTCCTGTTTTGTAATAACTCAAAAAGCCGTCGCCGAGGAATGAAACTGATTCGTGTGATTTGTCTGAAAATGAGTTTTTTCTTTTTCGTCGTGATGGTGGCAAACATGGGTCACGTCATGTTTTTTTCACGTTACGCGATATATACAGGGTGATTCAGGAGGAAATGCATATACTGAAGTATGTTGTAGTACTAAGTATTTGCGACCAAAATCACCCTATGAGCATAGGGTCGCAAATGCTTTCCTTCTGAGATACACGTACAATTATGTTTTTTTAGCGACTGCCTACTTTTTCTCCAAAATCTCGATTTCACGGCCGAACCGCGGGGCTTAGAAAAAAAACTGTTGACGTTTTTGAAAAAAACACAAAATTTCACTTCAGAAAACAGTGCTCTGCATCGCTGTAAAAGTTCCTTAGTATTTTTTATGATTTTTCAAAAATGACGGAAGTTACTTTTTTGAAATTTCTCCTATAATTCAGCGACTGTTTTCTGCCAAATTTACAATGCTTCCAAAATGGTCCCAATATCAGAAAAACATGCCCGTTTTGTGAGCTTTCTAATGACCTCCTCAAAATTGAAGTTGGTACAATTTTGAGAGAGATATCACACATGAAATCCGAAAAAACAAGGTGTAAACGTGCAAAATCAGTATGTTTGTCCCGATAAAAAAATTGTCTTTATGTACCTTAAACGTACCATTGTACTTACGAAAGGCAAATATTGCTTGGAATTTAGTTCGAAAATGTCACTTAAACGCAAAAAACGACGAATTGCCCCCCCCCCTTAACTCATTATTTTCTGTTCCGAAAAAGATGGTGGGGGGGGGGGCTGTTTTTTAATTTTTTGCGGTAAAGGGATATTATCGGATTGAATCCCAAGCAATAATTGCCTTCCGTAAGGCGCAATAGTACTTTTAAGGGGACACTTTTTTACTGGGACAAACTTACTGATTTTGCTCTTTTACACCTTGTTTTTTCGGATTTTATGAGTGATATCTCTCTCAAAATTGGACCAACTTCAATTTTGAGGAGGTCATTGGATAGCTCACAAAACGGGCATGTTTTTCTGATATTGGGACCATACTGGAAGCATTGTAAATTTGGCAGAAAACCGTCGCTGAATTATAGGAGAAATTTCAAAAAAGTAACTTTCGTCATATTTGAAAAATCATAAAAAATACTGAGGAACGTTTACAGCGATGCAGAGCACCGTTTTCTGAAGTGAAATTTTGTGCTCTTTTCAAAAACGTCAACAGTTTTTTTCTAAGCCCAGCGGTTCGGCTGTGAAATCGAGTTTTTGGAGAAAAAGTAGGCAGTCGCTGAAACAACACAATTGTACGTGTATCTCAGAAGGAAAGCATTTGCGACCCTATGCTCATAGGGTGATTTTGGTCGCAAATACTTAGTACTACAACATACTTCAGTATATGCATCTCCTCCTGAATCACCCTGTATATGTATACAGGGTGTTTGGTAAGTCGACGGCAATAATGCAGGGGGTTCTTCTAGGTCCAAAATGGACCAAAAAAGTCCATATAAACATAGGTCCGATTTCCAACCGTTTTGGAGATAATCGATATTTTAGTATTTTTAGCCATAACGTTAATTTTATTGGATTCAGCGCTTATAAGTCGAGAACAGTTACACGTACATTAAATCTGAGGGCACTACCGAAAAGAGCAGACATTTTTCAGTGGGAACTGGTCCAGTTATCCCCAAAAGTAGTCGCACTTTTCCAGTAACCAGTCAGATTGTGGAGATTTGCACCGATTTTAGGCAGTTTAGCCGTAACTTGATTGCATGATAGCGAATCTTGAAATGCTATCCAGGTTTGACAAATTTCACAAAAACTTGCCTGATTAGTGAGGATGAAAATACCAAACCCACATCATCGCACCCCTTCGTAAAAGTTTGGGAAAATGAACACATTTCGAGCTAAAAGTGCTTTTTTGGGTGTTCTTTGCAATAGGCCTTTGTAAATAAATGAAAGTGAAAAATGGAATCAAGCACACTATTATTTCTCCTAAAATGATAATAAAGCTTCTTTTAGGTCTAATCGTGGTCAGCGATGCAAAATAAAAACATTTCGTAGCGTTTATTGCACCAATTCATAACAATTTGTAAATAAAATAACCAATAAATTACCTAAAACTTCTTTTTTTACAATATATTTTCAAAATGTCCTCCTCTGTTCCGAAGGCAGGCTCTTGCCCTTTTTCTCGTGGCACCCACTGTCACGCGAGGAGAAATGTCGGCTCGAAGGGCCTCAAAAGCTCCTGTAATCTTTCTTCGAAGCTCCTCTTGATGCAGTAAACACGGTCTTTTACGATCGAAGTGGTAGTGGAATTGAACCCCCTCGTCATATCCACATATCATAACTTCTATCCGAATACTGGCGAAATTCGATCAATTAGGGGCGAGGGGGCACGATCATGTTAAGAATAAGGCTTCGACGAACATCTTCCCCCAGATTTTGCATTGAATGAGGCAAATCGTTCTGAATAAAGTTCAAATACACTACGGGAAGTTTTTATTTTACATCGCTGACCTTGATTAAGGCCTAAAAAAAGTTTTATTTTCATTTTAAATAAGAAGTAGTGTGTTTAATTCAATTTTTTCCCCTTCATTTCTTCGAAAAGGCCTATTGCAAAGAACACCCAAACAAGCACTTTTCGCTGGAAACGTGTTCATTTCTTCAAACTTCTACAAAGAGGTGCGATAATCTGAGTTTGGTACTTTGATCATCACTAATGAGGTAAGTTTTTGTGAAATTTGCCAAACCTGGATGGCATTTCAAGATTCGCTATCATGCAATCAAGTTACGGCTAAACTGCCTAAAATCGGTACAAATCTCCACAATCTGACTGGTTACTGGAAAAGTGCGACTACTTTTGGGGATAACTGGACCAATTCCCACTGAAAAATGTCTGCTCTTTTCGGTAGTGCTCTCAGATTTAATGTACGTGTAACTGTTCTCGACTTATAAGCGCTGAATCCAATAAAATTAACGTTATGGCTAAAAATACTAAAATATCGATTATCTCGAAAGTGGTTGGAAATCGGACCTATGTTTACATGGACTTTTTTGGTCCATTTTGGACCTAGAATAATCCCCTGCATTATTGCCGTCGACTTACCAAACACCCTGTATATAATATTATGGCCGTTTTCTTGTTAGCACGATAAATCTCGTAGAAGTTGATTTAGCGGAACGCGCTTCGGCACAAAAATCAGTAGTCATAAGACCCCGGTCGGTATTGCATTTGGGCCAAATCGGTCGAGGTGGAGGGGGGAAAATAGGGGTTGAAATGGTCAAAAAATTACTATAAATCACCAGTTGATTCTAGAAGCATCATATTCGGTACGTATACTCCATGTTGGAGTAGCCTTTGATTCCTATTTTAATTTTTGAAAAAGTTGAGGGGGAGGGGGTATTGCCCCCGGAGTGGAAATAAGCGTGTGGTCTTATTAGCACGATAACTCTCGAAGAAATCAATTTAGCGGTACGCGCTTTGGCACAAAAATCAGTAGTCGTAAGACCGCAGTCGGTATCGCATTTGGGCCAAATCGGTCAAGGTGGAGGGGGGAATAGGGGTTGAAATGGTCAAAAAATCACTACAATTCACCAGTTGATTCTAGATGCATCATATTCAGTACGAATACTCCATGTTAGAGTAGCCTTTGATTCCCATTTTAATTTTTCGAAAAAGTCAAGGTGGTGGGGGTGGTCCTTCCGGTGTGGAAGTGTAAAAATAGCGTTGAACTTCACTAGTTCATCTTAGCGCTCTAAAATTCGACTCAATAATTTAATGCAACCTAAGCCCTGGGTTCCATTGAGATTTATCGAAAACTGTGATGGAGGGGGGGTGAAACAGGGGATGAAATTTCAAAAAAATCGCTCAAATTCACACGTTTAGGTATTATAAAATACGGCACAAAAATGTAATATAACAAAGCCCTTAGGACAATTTCGACATTTTTGAAGAGAGGGGGTTGAAAATAGAGGAAGAAGTTCGGCTTAATGAAACAAATTATGGTATGAAAATTATTACTTCTGGGACGGCTTAGCGTATCCGTATACGGAATGAAATGCACTCTTTCCGACCGCCAGCTTCCGGAGCGATTTTTTTAGTGCATTTCATTCTGAAAAATGCACTATTGGTCTCGTCGTGATGGTGGCAAACATGGGTCATGTCATGTATTTTTCACGTTTCAGAACCTCTAGAACACGAATTCAGTGGTCTCCAGGATTCATATATATATAGCTTTATATATATATTGATTGATTGATTTATTTATAATATTATGGCCGTTTTCTTGTTAGCACGATAACTCTCGAAGAAATTAGTTTAGCGGAACGCGCTTTGGCACAAAAATCAGTAGTCATAAGACACCGGTCGGTATTGCATTTGGGCCAAATCGGTCAAGGTGGAGGGGGGGGGGGAAACAGGGCTTGAATTCGTCAAAAAATCACTAAAAATCACCAGTTGATTCTAGAAGCATCATATTCGGTACGTATACTCCATGTTAGAGTAGCCTTTGATTCCCATTTTAATTTTTTGAAAAAGTCGAAGGGGAGGGGGTGTTGCTCCCGGAGTGGAAGTAAGCATGTGGTCTTGTTAGCACGATAACTCTCGAAGAAATCCATTTAGCGGAACGCGCTTTGGCACAAAAATCAGTAGTCATAAGACCCAGGTCGGTATTGCATTTGGGCCAAATCGGTCAAGGTGGAGGGGGGGAAATAGGGGTTAAATTTTCAATAAATCACTGTAATTCACCAGTTGATTCTAGAAGCATTAGATTCGGTACGTATACTCCATGTTAGAGTAGCCTTTGATTCCCATTTTAATTTTTCGAAAAAGTCAAGGTGGTGGGGGTGGTCCTTCCGGTGTGGAAGTGTAAAAATAGCGTTGAACTTCACTAGTTCATCTTAGCGCTCTAAAATTCGACTCAATAATTTAATGTAACGAAAGCCCTGGGTCCCATTGAGATTTATCGAAAACTTTGATGGGGGAGGGTGAAATGGGGGATGAAATTTCAAAAAGAAAAAGCTTAAATTCACACGTTTAGGTATTTTAAAATACGGCACAAAAATTTAATATTACAAAGCCCCTGGAAAACTACCGAAACTTTTCGACATTTTTGAAGAGAGGGGGTTGAAAATAGAGGAAGAAGTTCGGCTTAATGAAACAAATTATGGTATGAAAATTATTACTTCTGGGACGGCTTAGCGTATCCGTATACGGAATGAAATGCACTCTTTCCGACCGCCAGCTTCCGGAGCGATTTTTTTAGTGCATTTCATTCTGAAAAATGCACTATTGGTCTCGTCGTGATGGTGGCAAACATGGGTCATGTCATGTATTTTTCACGTTTCAGAACCTCTAGAACACGAATTCAGTGGTCTCCAGGATTCATATATATATAGATTTATATATATATTGATTGATTGATTTATTTATAATATTATGGCCGTTTTCTTGTTAGCACGATAACTCTCGAAGAAATTAGTTTAGCGGAACGCGCTTTGGCACAAAAATCAGTAGTCATAAGACACCGGTCGGTATTGCATTTGGGCCAAATCGGTCGAGGTGGAGGGGGGAAAATAGGGGTTGAAATGGTCAAAAAATTACTATAAATCACCAGTTGATTCTAGAAGCATCATATTCGGTACGTATACTCCATGTTGGAGTAGCCTTTGATTCCTATTTTAATTTTTGAAAAAGTCGAAGGGGAGGGGGTGTTGCTCCCGGAGTGGAAGTAAGCATGTGGTCTTGTTAGCACGATAACTCTCGAAGAAATCAATTTAGCGGTACGCGCTTTGGCACAAAAATCAGTAGTCGTAAGACCGCAGTCGGTATCGCATTTGGGCCAAATCGGTCAAGGTGGAGGGGGGAATAGGGGTTGAAATGGTCAAAAAATCACTACAATTCACCAGTTGATTCTAGATGCATCATATTCAGTACGAATACTCCATGTTAGAGTAGCCTTTGATTCCCATTTTAATTTTTCGAAAAAGTCAAGGTGGTGGGGGTGGTCCTTCCGGTGTGGAAGTGTAAAAATAGCGTTGAACTTCACTAGTTCATCTTAGCGCTCTAAAATTCGACTCAATAATTTAATGCAACCTAAGCCCTGGGTTCCATTGAGATTTATCGAAAACTGTGATGGAGGGGGGGTGAAACAGGGGATGAAATTTCAAAAAAATCGCTCAAATTCACACGTTTAGGTATTATAAAATACGGCACAAAAATGTAATATAACAAAGCCCTTAGGACAATTTCGACATTTTTGAAGAGAGGGGGTTGAAAATAGAGGAAGAAGTTCGGCTTAATGAAACAAATTATGGTATGAAAATTATTACTTCTGGGACGGCTTAGCGTATCCGTATACGGAATGAAATGCACTCTTTCCGACCGCCAGCTTCCGGAGCGATTTTTTTAGTGCATTTCATTCTGAAAAATGCACTATTGGTCTCGTCGTGATGGTGGCAAACATGGGTCATGTCATGTATTTTTCACGTTTCAGAACCTCTAGAACACGAATTCAGTGGTCTCCAGGATTCATATATATATAGCTTTATATATATATTGATTGATTGATTTATTTATAATATTATGGCCGTTTTCTTGTTAGCACGATAACTCTCGAAGAAATTAGTTTAGCGGAACGCGCTTTGGCACAAAAATCAGTAGTCATAAGACACCGGTCGGTATTGCATTTGGGCCAAATCGGTCAAGGTGGAGGGGGGGGGGGAAACAGGGCTTGAATTCGTCAAAAAATCACTAAAAATCACCAGTTGATTCTAGAAGCATCATATTCGGTACGTATACTCCATGTTAGAGTAGCCTTTGATTCCCATTTTAATTTTTTGAAAAAGTCGAAGGGGAGGGGGTGTTGCTCCCGGAGTGGAAGTAAGCATGTGGTCTTGTTAGCACGATAACTCTCGAAGAAATCCATTTAGCGGAACGCGCTTTGGCACAAAAATCAGTAGTCATAAGACCCAGGTCGGTATTGCATTTGGGCCAAATCGGTCAAGGTGGAGGGGGGGAAATAGGGGTTAAATTTTCAATAAATCACTGTAATTCACCAGTTGATTCTAGAAGCATTAGATTCGGTACGTATACTCCATGTTAGAGTAGCCTTTGATTCCCATTTTAATTTTTCGAAAAAGTCAAGGTGGTGGGGGTGGTCCTTCCGGTGTGGAAGTGTAAAAATAGCGTTGAACTTCACTAGTTCATCTTAGCGCTCTAAAATTCGACTCAATAATTTAATGTAACGAAAGCCCTGGGTCCCATTGAGATTTATCGAAAACTTTGATGGGGGAGGGTGAAATGGGGGATGAAATTTCAAAAAGAAAAAGCTTAAATTCACACGTTTAGGTATTTTAAAATACGGCACAAAAATTTAATATTACAAAGCCCCTGGAAAACTACCGAAACTTTTCGACATTTTGAAGAGAGGGTGGTGAAAATAGAGGAAGAAGTTCGGCTTAATGAAACAAATAATGGTATCAAAATTATTACTTCTGGGACGGCTTAGGATATCCGTATACGGAATGAAATGCACTCTTTCCGACCGCCAGCTGCCGGAGCGATTTTTTTTTTTTTTTTTTTTTTTTTTTTAAGTTATGGACAACGCAAAAGGAATAATGGGCGTATACCTTGGCAAGGAGTGTCGAAACAAGAGCGAATCCAAGAGACTGGCCCTTCGCACGGTCTCCCCCCGGCAACAGGCGGGGGGCTGTTGCACGCTCGACTCCTTGACTGCGAGCCAACACCGCACTGTACTGAGCAGGACGACCAGGGTGCCCATTCGGACCATTCACCGTCCACTAAAATCATAATGTTTAACTTTTTTTTATTTGGTGTTGTTAAAATGAGTTGTTTTACCTGGGCAATCCTCAAGGTAGCACGGGTTTGTCTCCTCGCGCGGACCATTGCACATAAGATGAGTAGCGACGACACCGTCCAAATGCCTTCTGATACGAAACCGTTCGTAAGCATTCTCGCAGCCTCCTTCAATTTTCGTAAATCTTTCTCTCGGAGTCGTCAAATGATTGTGGACGCATTCTCTGAACCGCCGTCTAAGTCCTTGCCCACATCGTTCGCTACAGTCAGTCCAGCTAGACCAATCGCTCCAACTTCCGTCTAAAAAAAAGCATCGTTTGAAAAAGACAAATCGAAAATAACAATAGTAATAAAATACATTTTGGAACGTCGCAATTTATGCCCGAACAAACGCGTTGAGTACAATTATCACCTCGGCAGTTGAATTCTGGGTCCGATGGAGCTGGATTTGTACACGTCCGACACCTAAGTTGTTTACCCTGTCCACAGTCAGAACTGCACGAACTCCACGGACCCCATTGACTCCAACCACCGACGACTAAAACAACCTAGTTATGTACAAAATAAATCTAAGGACTGGGGTAGGGCGGAGAAACCTGGGCACCCGTTGTTGTGTTTGATGCAGAGTAACGCTGTCCAGTAGCGTAACTACGGTACGAAAAAAGGTTTTAATCTTGGTTATGGGGTATTTGGGTCTTTTATGGCTTACTGTGAAGTTATGAAGAAGATCTTGTACGATTTGATAGTGGCACTCTGCTTCAACGCATCTAGGAATAAGAGCCGGGTACATTTCGTGAACTTTGGATAAAACGTTGAACTCTTTTAAACGAATATCGTCACACTGAATCGCGTCGTAATATTCCTTTACGGTGCAACCTTTTGTTTTGATTTTTTTTGTTTTAATAAAAAACTTCTCGTAATAAAGAAATAGTATGTCACCTCTTAGCTGGCAAAGTTTAGTTTCGGACTCGTCGCCGAAACAGTCGGCTCCGTTATTCCGAGGCCGCGGATTAGTGCACGCTCTCGTCCGACGTCGAACGCCCGGTTGACCGCAGGACCCGTGACACTCGCTCCACCCAGTCCAATTACACCAGGCGCCGTCGACGGGACACGCCCCGGCGCCACTGTCTTTGAAGACTCCCTTGCCTTTCAGCCCGAGGTCGCAGTCGATTTTTCGAGTCAGTAGCGGACGGAGCTCGTAGGCTAATAAAGAACGAAATAATAATACATAATAAAAAATAAACTCAGGACTGTGTATGATGAGAAAGAGGAGGGGGTAATTCGCCCCTCCCTTACACCTTCTTAGAAGTCTTTCGGAGCCCTGCGCAATATTGGTTTTTCTGCAAGTCAAAACCCAAATTTGTTGTTGGTTTTACGCTAAATCTAAATATTTCACCCCGAAACTGACGATTTCACCACAAAACTGACGTTACACTCACGTTATACCTACTTAAGATTTTAAATTAAAAAACCGATTATTTAAATTGCCGGTTTTACTCCCAAAAATTGATTATCCCACTCCAAAAAATGGATATTTTACTCCAGAACAGATTATTTTCATCCGAAATCTTACATTACTCTAAATCTTACATTTGTCCCAATTCAGACGATTTTACGCCATAACTGACAACTTGAAAACTGGTTATTTTATCCCAAAAGTGACAATTTTACTATAAACAGACGACGTCACGCTCAAGCCGGCATGTTACATCGAAACTGGTGATTTTACCGCGAAGATCAAGATTTTCCTGTAAAACTGACAATTTTACGCCAAAGCGATTTTACCTAAAACTCGAGATTCAGCTCTGAAACTTCAATTTTTACTTCAAAAATAAGGATTCTACACTAAAACTGATGGTTTCCTTACTGACGTTTTTAAAATAAAACCTAGCGAAAATGGGCGATTTTACTCCATTACGTTTCCTCCCAATACTAGAGATATCACTAAAGAACTAATTAACACGAAATTGGCGATTTTAGCACCAAACTCAGGTAATCCCAGAAATTTGGTTTTCCAAGGTGCCCATTTTTTTGCAGTGTCAGAAAACTTTGTTTCGTGAATATTTCGACGAGCCACGATGTTCGCCACATCACTCGTGGCCAAAATGGGGGGAATAAGTCGAACGTATTGGGGATTATGAATAGGGTGGCCAGACAACCTACTTCCCCCGGAAATGTCCTCTTTTCCCGGACATGTCCTACTTTTCCCGGACATGTCGTACTTTTTTGAGAGTCCGGGGACATCCGGGCTCATTTTTCAGGTGTCAAGGGAGAGGTCCAAATTGTCCTCTTTTTTGCCTTTTTTTTCGGTCTCTACTTGATGAAATGTCTGATCTATAAACAACATCTTTCAAATTCACCTTCACACAAAGCTGCGGCACTTAGCCGCCAAGTCCCCAGTCATCGTTTAGCCCTCGTGGCCCTCATCAGTCCTGGTGAGCCGGATCTCCTCTATAACTCGATTTTACCAGGTCAGGTCACGTGCCAGGGGCGGAGATCGTAGCGCAAAGTCCACTCAGATTCAGTGATCTTACCCGATGAACCTCTCCCACGCACCCGTCACGCATCCATTTCACTCGAATCTCTGAAATTCACCCCACAAACCGTGAGAACATTTGGACCGACGAACCGGAAAATTAGACTAACAGTCTGATCAAAACCAGTCATGAGCGTTACACTTTCAAAAAAAAAAAAACTTGTTATTTTGACTCTTCCAGAAGACAATTTCGCGGATTTTCGGTCATTCAAAACCAAATTCGGTGGATTCGTCTCGTTCAAATCCCAATCCGTGCTTTTACTCTTTCAAAACTCAAATTTCGTGGGTTTTACTTTTTCAAAAACCAATTTTACGGACTTTCACTCTTTCAGAACCCAATTTAGTGGACTTGGAGCCCTTAAAACACAATTTCGGGGCTTTTCGACTAATAAAAAACCAAATTACGAGGCTTTTGCTCTTTTTAAAATCAGCTTGGTATATTATAGTAGGTTTGGTTAATTAAGAAACTAATATCGCAAAAAAATGAACTAGAAAAAACAATTTCGTAATTTTGGATTTTTCAAACGAGGAAGTTTCACATTTTCCAAAAAAAAAATTTTTTCGATGAGGCATATCAATCCTTCCACGTAAATAAATAAATAAAATTTTAAAACCCTTCAGAAATATTTTTTTATTTCTTAACAAAAGTTGGCATGTTTGAAATCCCTGCAAAACGAACATTTTCCGCAACGTAATATCCCTTGTATTCTCTGTCCTTTTCATGCCTCTAAGTAGCTCATCAGTTTATCCTCCATTATTTTATTATTGGAGAGCTCTAGTAGAAAATAAGGCAAAGAAACACAACAAACCGCTCTCCGACAGCTACATTACAGGTGCATTTTTTTCAAAAGGGGCATATGACACAAACATGCTAGCTGGCGTGTTTGAAATGACCTAAAACTTCAAAAATCGCGTATTTAATAACTGTTGGATTATTTTACGAACGGATCACGATTTGGGCTCTATTTTAGCATAAATAAACCTTAAAAAATACCCGTTCTGACCCATGAAACTTCCTCATTTCTTTTTAAAATTGACTATTTCCTTATTAAACTGACGATTTGCTCATCAAATTGACAGAAAATTTCCTCATAAAATCAACCATTATGCTCATAAGCTTAAGATGTCTTATAAAATTGAATGTTTTCTCATGAAACAGACAATTTCGATATGATATTGATACGGACCACGTATGCGTCCCAAAAACAGCTAAACTAACTATTCGACCCTGCTAACCATTTCCCACCTGAAAAAAGCATAAACAGATGATTCCTGCCCCGAAAAGTACAAATTCGACCATTCGCTTGCAAATAATGACCAAACTGACCATTGACGCCTTTGGCTTACGTGTTTGTAAACGCCGTGAAAAATGGCAAAACTGGCGATTCGCGCTCTAAAAATGGCCAGACTGACTTTACGAGCCTCGAATTCGCGCGCTTAAAAATGCCTGAACAGGTGATTCCTGCCCTGAAAATAACAAAAACTAAGCATTCGCGCGTAGAAAATGGCTAAACGTGCATTGTCTGCTGTAAAAATGGCCAAACTGGCAATTCCCGCACTAAAAAAGGCAAAACCGACCATTCGGACCTTAAACGGCATGGATTCTTGTCCTAAAAATATCACCATGGCTAATATTAACTCCTTGTGAATATTACCTGACAATTTGCACCATAGAAATGTCAAACTGGCGATTCGCACCATACGAATGGCGAAACTGACAATTTGCATCCACAAAATGGTTAAATTAACGATTCAAGCCTTGATAATCGCTAACTGAGTTCGTACTCTAAAGCGGGATACACAGTTGCCAAGTTAATAAATTAATTAGACTGATATTATCCGGACGACGATGGAAGGGCATAGCCCAACACGATTCAAGTTTCGAGAAAAAATGGAAATGGCTCCCCGGCGGGATTTGAACCCGCAACCTCTGGATTACCAGTCCAGCACACTGCCAATTGCGCCACGGAGACGCCTTTGGGAGTCGTACTCCGTGGGATAAGCAAACCCGAACCCCACCCAGCTCCATTGTTTCTCGAAACTCTAGGCGCTTCTCCTGATCGGTAAACCACGCCGAATTTTATCTTATCTAGATGTTGTTGAATGGACATAATGAATAAATCTGTCGCCGGTATTTTAATTAATAAATTAATTAGACTGATATTATCCGGACGACGATGGAAGGGCATAGCCCAACACGATTCGAGTTTCGAGAAAAAATGGCTCCCCGGCGGGATTTGAACCCGCAACCTCTGGATTACCAGTCCAGCACGCTGCCATTTGCGCCACGGAGACGCCTATGGGAGTCGTACTCCGAGGGATAAGCTAAGCCGAACCCACCCAGGTCCATTGTTCCATTGGTCCCAGGCGCCGGGGAGCCATTTTTTCTCGAAGTACCTAACGAGCAAAAATATTTTCTAATTTTCAGTTGGTCGGTTTCTAGGCAATTGCTAGAGATTGATTGATATTTTGCTCATTACTTGGCAAGTACCGCTACCGCATGTGTGTATCCGGTCTAAAAACTAATTTTCCGTAGAATCCGACTAAGTTAAAAAGATGGATTCGTGGGCCCTGAAAATATCACACTGACTATTCACGCCCGCTAGCAACGGCCATTAACTGACAGTTTGCGCTGTAAAAATTGCCAAACTGCGACAATTCACTCTCAAAAATTGGTAAAACTGACTCTATGCGGTCTATAAATGGTTAAACATTCGATTCGCGCCTGAACTTGAGCTGAAAATGACTTGGTTGACTAATCACGTTCTAAAAACTGCTAACGAACCATTCGCTATTCGCGCCCTTAAAAGTTGAATTGACTAATTGGGTCCCATGTGTTCCTACTGCCTAGTGTGCAAGGGCGGATCTGGACCTCTCTCCTCGGAGGAGGGGAGGTAATAATCGAAACCCCTCCCAAAACACCTGCCCACCCATCTCACCCATATGTTTAGAGCGATTTTGCCAGCTCCAGTGAGGGAGTAATTCTGCTGTTACCCCCTCCCCCAGATCCGCCTATGATAGTGTGGGGTTGGTAGTCGCGATGGTCATGGCATGGCCCCTTCCTTGAGCCGAACTCTGGATCCGCGCCTGGGCCGAAAAGATGAATCTGCGGCTAAATTTCCAGTTCACAAAGTCCATCACTTCACAAAACCCTTTGGTGATTTTTTGCAAAATAAGCCAACAATAACATCGCCCTACATAGAGACGCTGCACTGACACCATCTCCGGTGCGTTTATTTGGGCCTCGCTCATATATCGCGTCCGTTCCAAATCCATACGCTAAAAAAAAAAAGACTCAAAATCATAAACCCGAGTCACATAACCCCTGGACGATTTTTGGGGTTGTTTTCGGGGTCGGGGCCGCTACTGCCCCCCCCCCCTGAGGGTGGTCGTCTGCCCTCATGAAAACCGATTTGTCCAGTCACGCCGCTAAGCCTAGGTTATCGCTATTCATGACAGGTCTGTTCGCGGAGAAAAAGTGAAGTGTAGGGTAATGTAGAGCAGGTTGGGGTAGCCGGTGTAGGCTAGAGCAGCGAGGATTTTTTTGTTACGCGAACGCTTTCAGAGCAGCCAGTGTAAATTCATAACAGTTAGATAAGAGTTATCAATTTATAACAAAAAATTGGAGTAACTTCGGGCAGCCCGGAGTAGCTCTGAACTCATCGCGAACGCCCTAAACTCGTCTGCTCGCGAACGCTTTTCGGGCGCCCGAGTGTACCCTCGGGCATACTAGTGTAGCTTCGCGAACAGACCTGCTGTTAACTATACGCGAGTCCCAAAATGCACATTTGCGTACGTCTAGGGTCACAGTCACAGGCGCTGAATCAACGAACCCCAAACGGACAATGCCAAGCAACAAAAATATATCGAAAGTGCCAAAGTTAATCAACACACTCACCTTCTATAACTTCTTCTTTTTTGCTCGAACAGAATGTCACGCTGGAAAATCCGACACAAAATAGAATTAATGACCGTTTCATCGTTAACTGGCCCACAGTTTTTCAAAAATATCCGCTTACTTTGTCACGTCCAGAGGAACCTTCCAGTAAACCGCTTTGAAGGAATCGTGACGTCACTCCATCAGCTGCTTGACGAAAAAAGTTCAGGAGTCTTATCTTGGCCTTCGCGGAGTGTCTTTTGATCGAGAAACGTTGAAATTTTAGTATTTTACTTAAAATGTTTCGGAAAATTGTGTCTCCAACGTTGAGGCTCTTGGGGCAGAGGTCGACTTCGGCTAGAAATGGTAAGATTCCCGTAATTTTAAAGTGTTTGAGAGTGTCGGGGACTATAGATAACAGTAGTGGCTCACCCGCTGATTTCACGATGAATCTTTTCATTAAACAGCCAATTTTGGGATCAGACGGGTCCGCAGGGCTCGTTTTCGAGAGCCCTCGAAGTCGAATTTTCGTTTGCGTTGACTTATTGAAAGATTCCAAGCTATGGATGGAAGCGAATGGGAAGGGGGGGTTAATAGGTCCATTCAGCTTTGTAAAATTTGATTCGTTCATTAAAGGTCCAACTAGGAAGTACCACGTCGGTGAGCACAAAAGCCCAACCATGGATGACCTTCCTGTTCCTGCAGGCTCGTGGGAGTCCCAGTACAAGAGCAACCAGTCCAAATATAACTTACATTTGGCCATGGGCATCATATTCTTCGCCGTATCATTAACGACGGTCAGTTTCTGTCAAATTCAAAATGCTTTCAAGCAATACTTATTCATATTCTTCACAGGCTAAAGCATCGGGTGCGCTCTACATGAACTACTATCCTCCACCGCTTCCGGAAAACTAATTTTTTTCTAAAACGCGTGCTCTGTAGTCAAAATACATAAAACGTAATAAATAAAATATTTGTTTAATTATTATTGAATAGTTATACCTACGAAATACGATAATAACGTTAATGTGACCTAGCGATTTCCGAGAAAAACTGTAAGATGTCCTCGATGGAAAATTCGAGGGTAATCATGGCGCCCGGATAGCACCGTTGAATCAAGTCCTCGATATACTTGTACTGTTGTATGAATTCCTCTTGCATGGCTCTCCATACCACTTGCAATAGATTCTCCTCCTCGCACAAGTGTTTCTCCACTTTTTTATACAAATGGTCTAGTCCTCGTTTCACCTCCTTCCCAGGGTACTCTTTAATGACTTTACGAAGTTCCTGCTTGCTGAAAGCCATTTGATAGCTGATCTCCGACTCTTTGACGCCTTGAACGACTTTGGCTTGAACGCCTTCGAAGAAAAGCTAAAAAAAAAAAAAAAAGAGTGTCAACGGCCCAAAAATCTTCTAAGTTTTCTCACATTCAGTTTTTCAAGCGGACGCCCAAAGTAACGCGTAACGTACGCTCGCAATGACTCATTGTACTTTTGTTTCGCCTCTTTCCTCTGTGAATCGAGCACTGCGATTTTTAATTGCGACAACAGGTCGAATAAATGGTGGAAATTTTCTGAAAATAAACAAACACGGAGATTGGCGGTTTAATTTGTTTGATTTGAACAGTTACACGCCTGAATAATTTTAATGGCCGGGGTAATCATAATTGCGTTTACGAGTAATTTCTTATTTTCAGATAGTTATAATTCCGCACTTCTGGAGTGTTGATGTTCTGGTCTGAATCGACCTCATCCGACTCTATATGGACAAGTTGAAATTTATAATTTTACAACTTTGTTGTCTAGGACTGGAGGTATATGCGCCTTTGGTGAGTGTAACTTCGTTCAGTTTTATCCCTTTTTGGCGTGGACAATTGCCTAAATGTCAACCGTGTGAAGCCCACGCCATCGAACAGTCGATCGACTGGCCTTTTCGCCAATATTGAAAAATCCTGTTTTCAGGCTGATTTCATCCCGAAGGACTTGGACCGACAAATAATACGAGTCATTCTGCAGCGAATGAATAGAAACATGGAAATATTAAAAATTCACGTAGAGGACCCCGAATGGAATTGCAAGCTGGACGAAAATGGGTCATGCCTGGTGAGTCGCCACAGCAACGCCCCACCCCTCCCTGTCAATCAAGAGCACAGCCTAAATAAACATTTTACTGGGGTGGGGGGAAGGGTGGACGCTGGGCCAGTTTCCAAGGGCGAAATCCGAATGGTACAGTCGAAAATTGTCAAATCATGTGGGAACCACTCAGTTCGGTTCCCGAGCCATTACCAGCGGGAGCGATGCTCAAATGCCAAGAAGGGTTGAGATCCGCTTTGAAAAACCGGAAAATTATGTTTTAGTGAGAAGGAAAATGTCTTCAAAAATTAAATCAAATGGAAAATAATTAGCCTATCTTCATGGGGAATGGAAATGAGGACGGCCGCAGCGAACGCCGTATCGAACAACTACAGCTGGGAACTTGGACAGGATAGCGGGAAAAAGTTTGTCGATTTCCTGCACGATCGGCCTCCCCTAACAATCTTCCAGTGAGACTATTTAACGGGTTAATTTGGCTATTGTACGACCCTTGGGTCTTGCTTTCGACCTCCCCGAGAATCGAACTCCGAACAACCAAGGGGCGTAAAAGAGGGTTTTCAGGCGCCGAGTCAGCGGAATTATCTCTTAAAGAGCAGAACCCGCGAAATTGTTTTTTTTAAGGGCCAAAACCGTGAAAATGTATTTCTTAAAGGGCGAAATCCGCGAAACTGGGGATCGGCCTCAAATCGGAGAAATTTTGTCCATGAAAGAACCAACCCCTCGAAGGGACCCCCCCCCCCCAACTCACAAGGGGAAACCCATAAAATTAAGTTTTTTATGGCCCTGCAAAATTTCGTTCTTTCGGGGGAGCCAAACTCGCCAAAATTGTTTTTTGGAAGTTGCCGAGATCGAGAACTTGGAGAGATTTGGTATTCTTGAGGCGGTTAATCGACGTAATTTCGTCCATCAAAGTGGCTCTCAAAATAGATTTTTTGAGGGCTAAACCCCAGCAGCCGAAAACGCGAAATTTCTTTGCACACAGGTTGACAATGTCCCTCGTCCTAACCCGACTGATTCAATAAACTCTCAAAAATTTTGAGAGGTAACAAAAGCCGAAACTAAACAAGAGTTGACTCACCCATTTTAACGACTTCCGACGGTGTTTTAGGGTGTTCCAACGCGACCATTGGAATCGCCTCGAACATGGCACCGACCAGTTTGACGTACCACTTGTCCAGGTCGGCTCGACGGGTCGTCTCCCTGAAGATTTGCTCGGAGGTTTTGGCGAATATCTCGAAATTGGCGACAAACGGCAGAATGCCGCACTTTGATTTACGGCTCCCGCGACAGTCGGCGATCGATTGAAGTTGATTTTGCATGTAACGATCGCACGTGCGTTTCACTTGAACGAGAACGGGACCGAAGCTTTTACTGAGAAATGAGCCGGCGTCTTGAGCCGAGAGTACGTGCTCGCTCAGTCTGACTAGTGTGTAGAGGCAGTACCTATATTGGCGAGGGGAGGGGGCTTGAAACAAAGCTCCAAGAAACACACATTTTTGTTTCACTTACATGCTGTCTATTTTCTCGTAGTGAGCAATGAAATTGTTAAGTTCCGGTTCGATACACCCGAAAATTTCCGCCATCATTTTCCTAACCTCCTCATTCATCTGTCTTTCAACCTTGACGTTGCTTAATTCCTCCATTTTAACATCAACAGACAAACCATCCAAAGTGGTTTGCGTGTTCTAATGAGGCGAAGAAACGAATAAATAAAATATTGGGGAATCACCCCGGGGGTGGCGTTTACCTTGGACGTTGGGCAGAGTATGTCCAACTGGAAGAAAGACACGCAAAACTGTTGCTCGAACAAGCATACTGGTTCAAGCTGTGACAGAACACGCTCGAAAACGCGGTGGTACCTGGCTCGTTCCTCCGGATCAGAGTCGGACCACAGGTCGAATTCAAGGCCCAGAAGAGCGCCCACTGACTGTCCTTTTCCCTTGCTCGGAGGCTCCTCTTTAGAAGCGAACGAGCTACCTGTTGATTGAATACAACTATTTAAGAGAAAGGTATATATATATAATTGTTTATTAGGGAGCGCTTACTCGAAGGGCCTGAAATTTGATTTTTGGCCTCATCCAGAAAAAAACGGATGTCTCTCTCGTATAATTTCCCTATTGTTGAAGTGTAAACCTTGGTTAACGCGTTATACGCTTTTCTGTCCATAGCCTTAACGTTCAACAGAGTTCATTAATTGAATCAAAGTCTGTTAACAGTGCAATTTACCTTCGTCCAGTGCATCAATTCGGTGTAACGATTGAGCTCTTTGTGAAGGGCTGAGTGTTTAGGCAGCGTAAGCTCCCCGCTGATGCTTCCGGTACATTCACCAGGATCATTCCCCTGGGAAACCAAAGAAAAAAACAACAATAAACTGGTTTTTTACCTCACAAAAAAGAGCAGCACACCCACCAAATGAATAAATAAATTGTTCAAATGTCTTGAAATGACCTGGGAAAATTTAATTTTCCATTTGTCAAATCTTTTTTTCTGTTCCTGCACCGCGGACAGCTGCACCAGGGCGGGACATATTTCAGCATTCATAACCTTTTGAAGAGCTTTGCCAGCTTCAATGGCCGCGCGAAGTCCATCCGGACTGGTTAGGTCAGCATCAACCAACGCTACTTGATGCCTGCTGTCAAGTTCTAGTTCGACCTAGTGGACAAAAACAGAATTTAAAAAATGTTCGAGCGTTTTCTTGGTTGCAATACTCACGATGACTCGTTCCAATTCGTTCAGTAATTTCTGGTTATTCCGATTGGCGATCTCGATCATCATATTTTTCTCTTCCATTTTCTCCATGGCGGTTCGTACGTGACAGAGAATTTCATCGTAACCGTCGAGACGTGACTCGACTCTTTCCACTTCGTTAATCGCCTCGTCCAAGTGCGTCATCAACAAAGACACTCGCTCCTCGGAGGCCAGGACGCTTTGAACATTTTCCTGCGAATATTGACAAACTTGCGATTACGAAATCGCGTTTTTTCAGCAAAATACACTTTGTTTAACCCCGTCTAAAATCGACAAATCCTTCGCGAGAGTCTCCATGAAAGCTTCGGCGTCACTCACACCGAAGCCACACTCTTCCATCAAAGTAACAAGGTCCTGCTCTTCTTTTTCAGTCAAAGCTTGAAAGTCTTCGACTTCGCCAGTATCGGCGGTTTCTGGGAGAAGAAATAAAAAGACAGAAAAATAAGACGTTACATTTTGATGACTTTTACTTACCAACAACAACAGCTTGGCTCTCAGTCGGTGTGACTGAGTCACTCGTAAACCAATCGGACGGAATTTGCTTAAATTCGGGTTTTTCTTGGTGGTGTAGACATTGCTAATTTGAACAAAATCAACTAATTAGAGAAGACAATCGCTAATTAGCAAATATAAATACCTTCCAAATCATTCTTATAAAGTTTTGCCTTTCCTGAGGACTTGTAGCAGTCCATTTGTACACTTTATCGAAGTGTAAATCAAAATCCGTGGTGTCCTGCATACATTAATTGTCAAAAATTAGTATAAAGAACCTTTTAAAAGGGTTTGTGACTTACATGACGTCGGCTTTTTCCGTCGACACATTTCAAAGAGTTCAAGGGCCAGCTTGTTTTCTTTTTATAGATATTTTTGTCATTTTTCTTTACCTATTTAGTGGTGGGGGTGGGGGTAAGGTTTTAACGACGGTGATTCAAATACAGCAGATACGAGTATTTTTACTTGAATTATATTGACAGTGTAGGGCGACTCTTTAGTAATGGCGACGCACAGAAAACTGGACTTCTTCTTTTTGAGCGCTTTTGTCACGTATACAAAGGCCAAGAGGCGCTCGTCGCATGGTTGAAACACTTCGTGCTGAAGCGAGTGCCTGATGGCGGCCATTCTAGAAAATAAATAAATGAATAAAATGTTGAGAGGACGCCCGCATCTCCCTCGTGCCCGTTCCTCCCAGCCCTGGCACCATCACACCGCGGCTGGCTCAGGATGTCGACCACAGCCACGTATAGGCTATGGACTATCACCCGCATCCTGGGTAACAGCTAAAATTTACGCATTCAGGCTTTGAAATTAAGTCTCACCTCGTCTCAACAATGCCTTTTTAACCTATCTATAAATATATAACAACCCTCCTGGCAGTTTTTTTGTCCACCCGCCGCGCCGGGCCATCAAAAACCAGCAATTTTGCACCTACTCGTTTCAAACTTGCAATTTTGAACCTTCCAGCCCTTCAGCTGATTCAACTACGAGATGTGTGGGATAAATAGTGGGGATACTTTCAGCCTTCGAAGCAGCCGTCCATCATAGCCGGCTAGCCAGTGTTCCACCTCCCCAAAACTTGTCATTTTGCTTAAATAATGACCCTAAACTGGCAATTTCGCTGAAATTAAGACAAGAAGACCCGAAACTATCAATTTCGCGGATATTCAGCCAGGATACAAGATTAGAACCTGACCTTGCAAACTCAAAAATATTCAGCGTTAAGTGTTGGGACTTTGGATATTCTTTAGAGTTTGGACGCTGTCGTAGCCCGCTAGCTCTGCTTCAATGATCACAACAATAACCTCGAAACTTGCAAATTCTCGTCAATAAGAACCAGAAACTTCCAATTCCGCGACAATAAAGACCTCAATAAAGGTTACAACACAGCGTCAAACGCCTTCTGTGTAAATCCACCGTCAGAATGGGAAGGACAGGGTCCTGGAGAGCATCCTGAGCCTCCGTCAATACGCCCCAATCTTGTGATGCGTACACTTGATACGAGGTCCCATCTTAGCCTGCAAGAGAGGCTCGATTGCAGGCATAAGGGTTATTGGCCTGTAACTATCCAGCAACGTCCTGACCGGACGTTCTTGGTTCCGGTGGCTCCTGGCCTACCCCGCCGGTTGTAACCCGGGAAGTGCCCCAAGCCCCACCACCAGGCACCAGTTGTAGAGACCCAGATAGGCTCCAACACCCGGTTACTTCCGAATGTTCGAGGATCTCGGGCCACATCCCGGTGTATAGCAGATTGGTCCTCCGCCAAGGCTGCACTAACGTACAAAGGACCATCTCAACTGCTTCGCATCAACACGCTTAGAAATTGTTGGAAAATGTGGGGGCTTGAGCACCCCAACAATCACCCCATTCAAGACACACAAATGGAAGGGCAACCGGACTCTCTCACTACCCCCCGCACCAGTGACCGTCCAGCCAAAATCAGCTAGTTACGCCACCACCAGAAACAAAAACAAAACTCAAAGTTGTTGATCGCACAGATGACTCATACAAATTACCGCCCTCTAATCTCTCATCAAACGCTGGAATGTACCGCTGAAATAAGCCGAAAACCAGTTCGTTCAACAAAGAGTCAAAGTGATTTAGGAACCCATTTAGCATAATTGCAACTAATAATTACCTCCAACAGGTCGAAAACTGTGCGTCAAAATATTTTCACCTCACTAATCATAAAATTAATTAATTTGTTACTTGTATGTAGGTAGTTCCGTTTACGGATGACAACAAAATGTTATCGTAAGGTTACTAAGTTCAGCTGTGTTGCTTTGATTAGGCTATCACTTATGATATTGTGGTGATATGCCTTGACGGTGTTCGAGAATCATCAAGTTTCCTTAAAATTCGTAACTTTTCTAGTCTTTTCCGCCTGTTAAATTAGCTATTTTTCCTTGAGAAACAGTCAAACCGTTCAAAAATTATCTGGAAATGCCCGAATAGAAGAAGGGGAAGGTGAGTGATTGAGACCGTTCGATAATTGGCATTGTTCCTACATGAATTTCGTTTTTTAAAGGAGTAAGTCACCGAAGTATGAGTTCCTATTTGGAAGTGGGAATTGTCGCAAATAATCGGTTCGACGCAAAGTGGCTTAAAAATGACTTGCAGGACGTTCTACGACGTCCTCAGTTGGCTAAATTTTGGAACGAACTACTTAAGGACGGCGAGCTCTACGGTGATTTCAGCGAGTCGCTGCTTAACAACGCTGGCGTTCTCGCTCATAAAGGTATTTCAACAAATGGGTTCCGTTTTACCATTTCCCAGAGGGGGGGCCATCCCTGGGCTGAGGTTGTGGGACATCACTACCTAGTCAGAACGTGGGAAGGGGGGTCATAGACCTGTGAACTGCAAAAACGGGTTGGGGTATTTCAGTATGTCTTGAGTTTAGGGCAGAGTGAGAAAGCACCGCCTACCTAATTGTCCCCCCCCCCCTGGGAAATGATCCCTGCGTAGGATCTGCATGACGCTGGAGGTAAGATGCGCGTCGAATAGACGCCCAGGATAAAGAGTGACTCCTTAACTTGACGATTAGGCTCCTTAACTTGTGGCCGTACCATCGTGCCCCATCCTTGGTCCACATGAACTCAGCAGGCCTGGCTTCGTCACTTAGCACCAAACCAGTGGATAACCAGGAGGTGGGCTGCAAAGCTGAGGATGTTGCTCCACGCCCAACAAAAAAAGGTGTATGGGTCGTGGACCATCCCTTGCAGAGAAGCAGACCCTGATAGCAGCCAGGTCTGCGAAAAAAGCCACGGGAACCATTGAGAGCTCGCCCATTAGCCCATCTTGGCTCGTTGATGTTTCCTTCGCTTACAGCTGTGTTTTACATGCTCTACTCTTCTAGGCCGCAACGCCAAGTAGGGCAGTCCTGGAAGAACCAGAACTTGACGTTGAACGAACATGAGATCGACTTCACGATCCCGTGCTCAAGTGTGATCCCATTCGCAGCCTCTAATTGAGTCAGAACCGTGCGCGCAGTCTTCCGCCGGTTTCGGTTGAGACCCTTTATATGGGCCGTTTACATGCCTCAAAGGAAAGAACCGCGGAGAGGGCCCATTGAAAACATGTGATGGTCTATTAAGACCCGTGGGGGGGGGGCTACAAATCAGTTCCTAATGCCATTATAGTCCTTGACAGAGCTTTAATTAGCGTTAAATAGCATTTGTATATCAATCCTGCTTCGACTTAATTTTAAAGGAGAGAACGGAACGTACTACTGTGGCCTGAGGGTGCTCAACTGCTCGTGCTGCGACGGGATATGCGGACCTCAAAGAGGTTGCAACTGCGGTCCATGTCAACAGTTGACACTCGAAGCTCCGCAGCTTCAGTCTAAGCCGAAAATAATCCCGTCGCGACAGACTCTCAATTCATGGAATTGGTCACCTGAAAACAGTTGAGTTCCCTTGTTTATTTAAAACATTCTTTGAACGCTTCGCTAAACCACTTCTTCAGGCAAACAAGATCTCATCAACTGTCTATCGTCTCTCTACCACGAGCAAAGAGAACTGAGTCGCCATGTAGCCGGTAGTGCCCTATCGAATTGTCGCCTGCTACAACGTATCATGATATCCCACAGATATTTCGTCGCGCTGGGCCGACAAAGACCGATTGACTGTGTCAAAACATTCGAAAAAAAGTCGAGTAAATCTACTTTGACCGTCGTTAAAAAGAGCATAAATATCATCGAGAACCCATCGGCTGGTTTAGCCAAAGTCGGAATTCGAGCGGCTTTAAATTTTAGCTTCGCGTTTCTTCGTCGTGCTTGGAGATCAGGTCGTATTTTTTTTTTGTGACGCGTTTTATTCACGTTTAACCCCCTTTATGTCCCCCGTACAGGAGAGGACGCTGATTTATGCACTGACATCCTAAGAGAGTCCCTTGATGCCTTGCAATCTCTCCCCGAGGCAAATTTGTTCGATGAGAGTGACGTATCGTCAGTTTGGATGGAAGTTGTCGAAAGGAGCACCAAATTTTTGAGACAAGTCGTGCTTGAGTAAGAGCAATTTTTTTGGACCTCCCCCCCCCACATAATACTAGACTTGTGTTGTTTTTTTTCAGGGATGAAAATACCGGGAATACTCCGGAAATCCCGTTAGAAGACCAACATTTCGCACTTTGCTTACTTCTAGAATTAGCGATACAGCGTGCCACACTGTGCCACATTTTAGACGCTGTACTATTACTGTTGTTAATTTACAACAAAAGGACCGAGTACAGGGATAACAGGTAAGCTTGGCTTTGGTGAGCTGGCGCAAGTTTTACACACATTTTTGACGTTTCTAGGAACAACACATCGTGTCCGAACCCGCCATTGGTGCCCTTATTGAAAAGACTGGCCAAAATCGAATCTTTTAAAGCGCCTAGCGGAAACGCTGACATCTGGAATGACTCCAACTTCATTAAGGTATTAATGCCCTTACTTTTAATTGTTTGACGTTCATTTTATGATTCCGTCCTTTCAGATCAACGCTACGGAGTGTTTTTTACGCTACTTGGAACTGCCAGACTCACCCACGGAGCCAGTCGATTTACAATTCGCCGCCATTGTTCTTATGGCTCATTTGGATCGGCTCGCGACACCCTACCTACCTCCTCCCACATTTTTAGAGGTGAAGGGGTGATAGAGAGGGTACGTTTGCGGATATAACAGTTTTACTGATGTTCACCATTGTTGAACAGAGTCCAAAATTATACCAAGAAGTTCGCGCTTGGGGTTGGGTGCCGCTTCGGCTTCACGAAGGGCCTCAAGTTTGGGAACAATTGGGGGAATTGGGCGTTGCTAAAATCGCTTGCTCGGAGAAAACAATTATTATTCTAACCAACTGTAACGTGGTTTATTCAATTCCACAAACGAATAATTCCCTGGTAATTATGGTCGTTTTAACACGTACCAGTCGCCTTTTTACGACGCGTTATTTTTTTCTTTCAGACACCCGAAAAAGTTGAAATTCTCGCCAATAAGGAGGTCGTCGATATTTCGTGCAAGGCTGACGGTAAGCATTTCATGGCACTGACCGAAGACGGTGAAGTCTACTCGTGGGGATTTGGCGACCGGGGCTGCCTGGGTCACTCCGACACAATTTCACGCCTCGAGCCTCAGCTCGTGCAGTCGCTCGTCTCGCATAAAATCGTTAAGATCTCTTGTGGGGGCAGTTATAGCGCGGCGATTAATGACAAGGGGGAGCTGTTTACTTGGGGTCGAGGCAATTACGGTCGTCTCGGTCACGGTAGTAGTGACGACGTGAGCTCACCTACGATTGTGGTCGCTTTGAAAGGTAAACAGCTCGGTGAGGGTCTATTTTATGGGGGCGAGGAGATTCATTTTGTTTCCGTTTCACTAGGTCAACATATTGTAGACGTTGCCTGTGGAAGCAATGACGCTCAAACTCTCGCTGTAACGGACTCCGGCCTCCTTTATTCATGGGGCGATGGTGACTACGGCAAATTAGGTACGTACCTAACTGACTCATTTCAAAAATAATTCCCTTTCCTTTAATTCTTCCATCCCGCAACAACGGTCAGGTAGAGGAGGCAGCGATGGTAGTAAATTACCCAAACTTGTCGAGCGTCTACAGGGAGTTCACATCGCTAGGGTGTTCTGCGGTAATCAATTCAGCCTAGCGTTAAGCATCCACGGTGAGCTCTACTCGTGGGGCAAGGGCGAAAATTACCGTCTGGGGCACCCGTCTGAAGAGCACGTACGATTTCCTAAACTTATCGCCGCTTTAAAAGGTTGTTATTTGTGTGTGTTTCCTACTTTCGGCAATAAAGACATTTTGGATGTGTTTTTTTTTTTCCTTGAAGGAAAAGTCGTTAAAGATGTCTCCGTTGGAGTGGTTCACACTTTGGCACTGACAGACGCCGGAGAGATATACGCGTGGGGTAAAAAAGAGTACGCTCACATTCCTCAAGCCTGCGACGAACCCACTCTCGTCTCAGTTTTATCGTCGGGTCCGTGCGTCGGCATCGCCGCTGGGCCGACTCAGGTGAGTTAACATGCAACAATAGTTTCAAACGATGTAGTCGCAGATTCAGCGGGAGTTGTACCGCAGCTAACCCCACCCTCACCACACCCTTAGAAGTCGGTTTATTTCGGTCGGTTTGGAATAGGTTTATTTTCGTAAAGTTACTGATTTGAGTGGGACGTGTCTTACGAGTCCCTCAGACCACGTTCGTAACCCAGAAATACAGCCGGTTTCAGCCCCAAATAAGCTTCTTTAAAGTGCCCACTCCAGAGCGGGCAGTTCCAGTCCATCAAGTGAATCGAGGTGGTTTTGCGAGTCTCTCGGACACTGTTTGGTTGATAAAACACACTAAAAGGTTGCCAGCGTCCCTTAAATCCACCAGAAACTGGTGTGGATTCAGAAGATTTTTCGCGGACTTCAGGGCTGGGAGGGGGGTACTCTAGATCCACGCCTGGTGACGGTGATGTTGGTAGGGTACATGGGGTCAGGATGGGATACATCTTCCCCCCCTGTACCCTTGAAGCGACTCTGGATTCACGCCTGAATTACCGTTGGCTTCTGTCTGCTAAGTGTTTCGCCTGGGGAACGAGTGAAAGTTGGCGCGTTGGTCTTCGCGTACCTTTTATCATCGACGTACGTCACGAAACTCTCGTTCGCCTCGATCAAATCCTTCAACAGTCCTGCGAGGGCGCTATGGGCAATTCCGACTGGCCTCCGTCTCAACAAAAGGAGTGCATGATCGTATCGAGTCTCAATCTTCTTCGACTCCAAGTAAGCTCCCCAACGTTTAATGAAGCAAACGGAACAAAAAAAAAACGCTTTTCCGCCGCAGCTTCACGCCATGTCAATCCACAACATGGACGCCAAATGCGTCGGCCTTGAAGTCGGCTCAACGTTGCTAAACAGCTTGAAAAGGATCGTCGTAGAACTGGCCAGTAACAACGGCGTTCTTGAAACGATTCAGTCGGCCGCTCAGGCTGCCCTTCAGACGGGCTGGAGTATACTGTTGCCCACGGTTGACGAAAGAGCGAAAATATTGTCATCTCTGTTACCGGCGACAGGTATTTAATTAACGACGCCTTGAAAAATATTCCCCTCCCTACTCACTTAATCTATTTCCAGACTGGCGAGGTTGTAACATAAGCCAAGGCCAGCACTTCATGACTGATTTACTCGTGTCAAGTTTGATGGCTGGAGGATTCGAAAGTTCGTTAAAGGCCGCCATAAACGGTACAGCGATTTTCCGTCATTTAATTTTTATTCCATATTGTAAACTTATTTAGGTTATTTTGTATCGCAGAAGAGCATTCTGAGTTGACCGAAGGAATTTCGAACGTCGATTCCGAGTCAAAAGACAAATATTTGGCGTCTGTTCCTCTCTTTTATTTAGTGAAACAACTTCTTAGGTAGTTTGCCGTTAAACCGCTCTGGATTTAATTCCTTCTGGATTTAAGTGTTAAAATTGTCTCTGTTTAGAAATTGCCTGTGGCAGACTGAATCTCGCCTCTCCAAAACTGGAACGGGTGGTCCTATGTCTCAACAACGGTCGCCGAGTTTGAATCTCCTCCTAAGATTCCAACGACTCTTAATCGCTCACATCTACCCGCGCAGCTCTCAAGAGAGATCATTTTCCGGTAATTACTCCCCCGTCACCCAATTAAAACCTTGCTGATTCAAATTTGTCGCCCAGCAGAACAAACTAAAATTGGCTCTGAGGCTTTACTAAAGAAATACTTGGAAGAAGTGAGCACTCAGCTGACTGGAACACTAAATTTAGCTGCCGATCTTGCTAAAAAGAATAATAAATTTCAAAATATGGTGTCCAGCGTCCTCCGGGGAAGTTGCATTGGTAGGTTTGTTGGGGTGGGAGTGGTGAACTCGCCTGACCTTCATTTTTTTTTTTTTTTTTTCTCCAGACGTTCTCCTCCCTGAACTCATATTCTCGCTCGTCATGCTCCACGAGTCCGTTCCTCTGCTTTTGTACGCAGAAGACTGGTCAACCGTCATGTTTCCATTGCTAGCCGTGCTTGAAAATATCAACAGGTGTATACCGTGTCTGGAGCAAGAAGACGAGGATGATATCGGGTGGCCAGGAGTGACGAGTATGACGCGTTTTACCCTGAGGTGTGAGAGGCTCGTCACGTTTAAAATGTTCACCCGTATTTTTTTTAGATTCGACCGGTTTCTCTAAAACGAAAACTTACGAGCAGGATTTGTCGTTTGTACGAAAAGCCGATCTAGAGAATCACAATCGAGATGGCGGTTTCTGGGTTCTTATAAACAATAAAGTTTATGACATTCAGGATTTAAGGTCTGCGTTGATTTGCTAGCCATTTTCTGTGTCTTAAACGTTTAAATTCGTTATAGGTGCGATGAAAACTACGGTGAAGTCGTACAAAAACTTGTAAACGAAGGTTTAAATAGCGCGAGTCAAAACATCACCTTACAACTACCTTGGGACCTGTTACAGTCTTGTTGCGTCGGTACATATGTTGACCCTGATGAAGACAGCGAGCTGGTAATTTTCCCCCATCCATTAAAAAAAGGGAAAAAATATATTTTCTCGACATTTTCCAGACCTGCGAAGGAAGCCAATTTTGGACTTTACTACTCGACGCCGAGCGAGCCCTCGGCTATCTACTGGGACTTCACTCTTACTGGCTCTGCGCCGGAACGCCCAAGTCGATCGCCGAGGAGGAGTCGACCCAGTGGTCGAACGCTAGCTTTTTACGCGGAGGACTGACGACTCTAACACCGCCGAACCCGTTCGAAGAAAAGGGTGAGGCGCGGAGCACTGGGTCGACTCCTACGGAGCCGACCTCTCCGCTGTCCCACTCGATTCAGCTTGACAACGATCTCGGTCTTTCCGTAAGAATGCCATCATAACAGCTGAAGCTGTTTAAGAACGTAGAAATTGCTTTTGTTCTTAAAGGAACAGGCCATGGCTTCCCTTTTAAACTCACTCGATTGCCACTATAAACAACAAAATCATCTCGTTCACTCTGAATTCAACCACGACCATCCCGTCGAAGAAGTATCCAAGTTATTACTGGCCGTCATCCTTCGTCATCTGTCCATCGGCCCCTCCATATTTTCCCAAGAAAAACGTAAATACAGCGGATTTCCACTATTTTCAAGCTGTAATATGTACAAAATTTCCACAGAAGTCTCCTCTCCATATTTCAATTTAATCGCGAAAGCCATTCATCAGAGTAAATGGAAACTCGTTAAAATGCGACAGGAACAAAATCGGTCCTATAAAGAAGTTTGCGCCCCAGTTATGGAAAAATGCCGGTAAATTATCGGTTTTTCGACTCGTTTTTGAAAGCGTCTTTCACGGTATGTCACCTTTTTTTCTCTCAAGATTCCTACTGTACGAAGTAAGGCCGGCAACGAGTCACGAGTCGAACGGCTTAAAAAATCTAAGCCCCCTGTACACGGAGCATCTGTGGAAAAAGAAGGTCCGGAAACATATTTTCGAGGCTAAACGCAGTAAAAAACAATCGCTGAGCAAGGTGAGTCTCTGTAAGTTTTTAATGGGAAACATACGGTGATTATATCGCTCTGTGTTTTCAGGACGATGCTTCTGACGAGAAAACACGCAAGGAATCGACAAACAGCGATAAAAATACAAAAATCAAGGAACAATCATTTTCCGGTGAGCGATTTATCACACTTTTTAACTTCCGTTGCCCCCAAAAAAAGCCCTTGAATTCGAACTGCGCAAGTCCTGACGTCATCTTTTTTAACTGGTCATGATCGGCCTGATGAACGCCAGAATTATGTAAAACGAGTCTATCTAAAACGCAGATCTGTACGATTAAAAATCTGCAATTTCCCCGCTTCCAAATCAGAAGATAACCAAAAAGATGTAGACCAAATCAGACAAAAAGACGGGCAATGTCCAAGCACAAAAAAAGTGCGTGCCAGCTCCGACGCGCGCGCTTAGAGTTCACTCGTTTTGGTGACTTGATAACGTACAATTGCTAAGTACCTAGATTATCGACGACCTTTTGGGCTGTGAAAAAAATCCACAATGACCTCATTCCATTGCGGAATTTCGTCGACTGAATACGCCGACCTCATCAAGCATTTTATTGTACCTAATCAATTTTTTTTTTTTTTCAGGAAACTAACAACATAACAATTATTTCAAATGAGTGTAGCCCAGAACTGTCACATTTTTCGCACAAAAAAATGCAAAAACATTTCAAGTACATTATCAGGCCCCCAAAATTGATAAACTCCAAACGCGCGTTCTTGTCCTAACTGTAGCAGCGAACCAACGTATTTTCAGAGCGTTTTTTCCTAATTTTAGCTGCGATTTATTGAATTATGGTATTGAATTAGTGCTTCTTTTTCCATCTTGAGGCACGCAGAAACCGCGAATCGGCGTTGTGTCTTTTTTTGGCTATGAAGTTGCGTTTCTCTCAATTTGAGCCGGGAATGAACATTTTTTTTTCACTTGTGGTCCATGGTACCATGAACAGTGCGTAGACATTTTTATATATTTTTGGCGTAAAAGGGCCACCCTAAAGCGTCAATTAGCTAGTGTTTCTTAATTTTAGCCTCAAATGAGCGTTTTTGTTTCTCGGAATTTCCAAAATGTGTGAACATAATACCTGAAAATCCCTAGTTTTCCATCTTTAAGCTTTTCAGGGGTCTCCTCAGACGAATTTGTCTGCCCCCCTCGCCACTATCAAGGCACCATTCTGATTATTACTTATTTGACGGATTTTTTTTTCGGGGTGGAACATTTTGACTGTGCCAACCTTGGACATTTGGTCCCCGGGTGAATCTTTCACCAGCGCCTCCATGATGTCATCGTCGAATAAGGCGCGATGCTTCCATGATCATGATCATGATCATGATAACGCATTCACGAAAAACAATTCTCTGGTCACATTTTGGAAAAGAGCTAAGTATAAAGGCTAGAAGTATGGAAACGACAATTTTCGGCTTCTGAAGGCAAGTTCCCGGCTCGGCGCGCCTCAATGGTGTAATGGATACAATGCTCGCTTCGCAACCCAGCGGGCCTGGTTCGAATCCAGCCATTGCCCATTACACTATAAGGCTGCGGCGGGCGAGCTGTGACACGGCACACTCGGCTTCGTGTGGGCGTTCCCGGCGATGTGCGTTCAGCAAACCGCGCACCGACCGAAACGCCCGCGTAGTACGGGTGTGAAGTGCACAGTTAGATCTGGGTATGGCGTAGGAGCCCAAGGGAGGCTTAGGCGCCGAAACTTGATATTAGACTGCCTCTCCGTTTGAGACACATATAATGTGAGTACTGATCTTTAATTTAGTCATTTGTGTTTTAAAAATTTTAGTAAATTGACGCATAATGTGGGGGTTGTATCTTTCTTCTGTTAAGGCAGCTGGTTTCTTGAGAATGGGGAGCTTCCACGAAACTAGCCGAAAAAATAAATAATGATAAAAAATGGTTGTGACTACTCGAATATTTCTTTAATTTATAAATTCAGAATAAGCGTTAGGTAATTCACAGATAAAATTGGGGTAAAACTCTAATTCGTGCCTGAAATGTAGAAGAATCCATAATTGGCGGCTAAAATGAGGAAAAACGCTAATTTGCGGCTGGGCTATGCGCTAACTGGCTCATGGGAGGGGGAGGGAGTTAATTTGCGAAAATTAACCAACGCACATAAAACTGAGAAAATGGCAGGCCGCGGTTTCCGGAGGCAACTTTGTGGCCAATCAGGAAAAAGCGCTAATCTACGACAAAAATTGAGAAAAATCGCTAACTGGACGCTAAAATGGAGAAAAATCGTAAATTCTCGGCTAAAATGGGGACAAATAACTAATAATATTCACTGACGAAATTATTTTTGGTAACACGTCAGCTTTGGCGTGAAATCGTCTGTTTTGGTGTAATAACGTTGATTTGTGAACAAATAGTCAGTGTTGTGGTAAAATCGTCAGTATTGAGGTAAAATCGTCACTTCTGTGTTAATATCGCCAGATTTTTCAGTCGTTTTGGCGAATAATCATCCATTTGGGTCCAAACCACCAGTTTTAGGGGTAACATCGTCAGCTTTCGTGTATAACATAAGTTTTAGAAGTAAACTCGGTGGTTGTGTTGTGATAACTTGAGTTTTGGAGAAACACTTCGGGTTTCACGTAAAAGTATTTGTCTGTTCGAGAATAAAATATTCAGTTTCAGAGTAAAATCTTCAGTTTTAGGTTTAAAAAATGTAAGTTTTCAACGTCTCTCAGACAAGACGTTGAAAAGTCGGACTCCCTGTATTGGAGGGCTGAGCCCTTCCTGGAAGCATGAATATTCCTGGGGAAATTGTGGCGTCAAATGGGTGTTTTTTCTTTAGTCCGGCAAGGATCAAACGGGCAGGAAGAGGTCAAATGAGAGAAAATACTGTAAACAAATTGAGTCAATTTTAAGTGCACCAGGCATGGTCAGGATTTTTGGATGCGAATCTGCACAATTGATGATTTCAATCGTGCAGATTATGCGTTTTTAGACAGACCCCCCCCCCCTCATTTATAAAAACGCCACCTCTGTCTTGCCCAATCGAAACAGAGGACGCGTCGTCGATTCCAGTTCGCGGCACGCTCGACGCCGATCTCATTAACAACATCGTCGACTTTGTCACACAAGAAGACGCCACTGATATTGAAACCCTTCGTCGAGCCATGTACAATCAAGTTGAGCGAGCCTGCCTTCGAGTCCGCGGCTGGAAAATGATCGAGGAGCTTCTCTCTAAAAAAGAGCTGATCGCCACCGTTAAATATAACATTTTAAACGGTTGGCTCGGTCCTAATTACTTTAAAAGAACGACCAGGTAAGCAGTGCATAATCAAAGAGTTAATCAAATTCGATTTAATTTCTCCTTCCATAGTGACACAAATCGCTCTCAACTCAATCAAATCCTGAAAGATATCCAACTAGTCACCCCCGATTTGAAGTTGGAGGTGATGTTGGCCAGGGGTAAAGTGATTGAGTGGGCTGTAGAGAATTTGAGGGAATACGTTCGTGAAAGTCGGAGGCTTAAAGCGAGTAAAGGAGGAATGATGTTTAAAAAATTAGCTTGGGCGAGGTAAAACGTCCTTTAAATGTATATAGAGACGGATTTCAAGAGGATTTTTTTTTTCTCTCTCCAAGATTTACGCTAGTGATCCTGGCCATGCTAACAGAAAGACTCGACGGCAACGAGCTAAGTCTTGTCATCAACTCAGGAGTTTTATCGCTTTTAGAAATCATTTTAAAAGACTGCTGTGGGTACACTTACAATTAGTACTCAGCTGAAACTGGGGCGGAGGTGGCCTAACGAATTTGATTGTTCAGGTTTGGAGAAAAGTGCCGTTGAGTTGGGCAACAAGGAAGTTCACGTTATCTACGAGAATCAACCATTCAACTATAAACATAATTTTAACGCGCTCAGTGGTGCCGACATTGCGGCTATGCTTCAAATTGGAACGCGAGTCGTACGCGGCCCCGATTGGAAGTGGGGGGACCAGGTTGGCGGCGTCTAAAAAGACTTTGAAGAAAAACTTTTTTTTTTTTACGCTGTGTTTTTTCAGGATGGTCCCCCTCCTGGCGAGGGCCGCGTCATGAGTGAATTGGGAGAGGACGGTTGGATACGCGTGCAGTGGGACAATGGCTCGGCTAATTCTTACAGAATGGGAAAAGAGGGGAAATTTGATTTGAAATTAGCTGATCCCCCGGTATCTGACGACAACGATATTGAACAAGAGTCCGACTTAGATCAATGTAACCACTTATTACGGCCGACTCCACACACACAAATAGCGCTAATTTAATTGTTTTAAAAACCCAGATTCGAACATGATAGACGACAAGGATCCCAATTTGGCAATATCACACTCCGCTGTTATTCTACTGTGGTCCCTAACGTTAGGTACAGGCCTCAACGCGGACGCTATGCAGCCGTCGAGTTTGAGGATTTTCACAGGATTGATTCGTTCCCTTGTTAAAGTAAGCTTAACATAGGAATAAAATTTTAACAAATCCTACCTTTATGCGTCGTTATTTTCACCAGGAAGAAACTACGGGCGGCTCTTTAGTGAGCATCGGCTTTGGGAAGAATAAAATCAGCCTCGGGCTGTTGCGTGCCATCGGCGTCAACACCTCCGTAAGTAAAGCTATGAGCTCTACGGCTTGGTTGGACCAACTTTTTTCACTGCTGGCGTGGCAATCGAATTCTGACCTGCAAGAAAAAGTAAATTTTAATAACATAAAATTTGTATGATGATTTTAACTTGGAAATCTATGTCAAGCTTTTAACGTTTCGCCTTATGCGGACAATACTGCCTCAAGGCGTCTCCGATTTTGAAGAAAAATTCATGGTTTTGGAGAGGTTTTTAAATTTACTGGGGGAAATCGCTTTAACTTGCCATCCCGACATTCTAGTCTACAACAATTCAGGTAGGTCTTGACGCTGCCCCGCCAAAAAAGTCCCGCATAACACTCATAAATTTGATCCATTAGACGTAAAAACGCCAGTTTTGGTAACACCGTCGCACACAAGCACCCTGGTGGAGGAGTGTATTCTTCTGGTTAGAAAGTTACATTCGATGCCTGAATGGAATTCCGTGTGTAATAGACTGCTCGCTTCGAAATTGACAACTGCCAGTGATCTTCTATCGCATCCTCTTCTCAACCTTCAGGTATGTTTTTTTTGTGGCGTGTTGAAAAACAGTGTAAACCTGGGCCGGCCAACCTTTTTTGGTTGTGGGCCATAAACCTGGTTATAAGAACTCAGGCGGGCCACTCACCACCTCGAGCACAACACTTTTGATCTTTTAGCAGAAGGCCGTGACGCTCTGAATAAAACGCACTGAGGGCCTGTTCAATAACCTCAGCCACATTAGTTAACGACAGTACAATAATGATTTCCATTTGCAAAAAAATGTGCCTTGGGGCAGCTCATTGCAGTGGACATTTGGTGCCCCCGGGTGAATCTTTCACCAGCGCCCCTCATGAAGTTGCCTTCAGGAGGCGAGAATTAGCGTTTTTCCCCCACTTTATCACGTCCTCTCAATTTCATCGGTGAATTAGCGATTTTTCTCCATTTTAGCCGCGAATTAGCAATTTCTGTTGCAATGAGTTTGTGTTTTTCCTCATTTAAGCCGTAAATGAGCGATTTTACCCGTGAATAGCGCCATTTTCTAATTTTAGCCACGAAGTTTCCTCCGAAAACCGTGACTTGCCATTTTTACTCAATTTATTTCTGTGAATTGGCAAATGATATCTATTTCACCCCCTAAACCTCCATTTGATTTTAGTCGTGAATTAGCGTTTTAACTAATTTTAACCTCCTAGCGAGCCACAAATAACGGTTTTTCCAATTTTCGCTACGAATTAACGCCTTTTCTGATTTTTATCCGCAAATTAGCGCATTGCCCTCATTTAGCCGTGGATTAGCGATTTTTTTCACTTTAAGCCACGAAGTTACCTTCAGAAGCCGTGAATTGGCGTTTTCTCCATTTTAACCGTGAATTAGAGTTTTTTCCACACTTCAGCGCTTCTTCTCAACTTTAACGCCAACGGAATAAGCGATTTTTCCCCATAGCTGGGAATTAGCGATTTTCTTTAGCCATGAATTCGTGATTTTAGCCGCTAAAGAGCGATTTTCCCCAATTTTATCCATGATTAGCACGTTTTCTCAATTTTTCCGCGAATTAGCGATTTTTTCATGTTTCAAAAATGAATTAGCACCTTTTCTCAGATTTCTCTCTAGCGTTTTGATGAATAAGCCGAGAATTTATGATTTAGCACTTTTTCTTACTTCTTTCCGTGAATCAGAGATTTTTACTCAATAATTTCAGCCGTGAATTAGCAATTCATCTCAATTTCACTCCAAAATTAGCATTAATTTTCAATTTTGGTCTAGATTAAGTACTTTCCAAACTTTTATCCGCTTACTTGCCCTGAGGTTATTTAGCCGCTCACGAATTGTACCGTTTTCCATTTGCACTAAAATCCGAGTGGCGCCAAAATCCAACATTAAAAATGATAATTTACCGCTGCAACCCACGGCCGGGTCATTGTGAAAGGCTCAGCGGGCTACTTCTGGTGTAAACTGCCAGGTTTAGGCTAAATGAGGTAATATGAAAAGAGACGAGATGGCTTCTCATCACGTCCTAGGACTCGGTTCACACTAACCCAGCCATAAGCCTCATATATCACACACAGCGGCAAGATTTTACCAGCTCCTGAGGTGGGGGAAGGGGGTAATTCTGTTGACCCCCTTAGATCTGCCTATGCTTCCTGGACGATTTTTGCAAAAATTGCCGAGGCTTTAAATTGGACGACACCGCGCTTACCGGAGGAGGTTTTCGACACGTGGATTTCAAATGTACATTCGGCTTTTCGATCAGGCGAGAGGGTTTTCGACCGTTGGGAGAGGTCTCCTGGTGATTCCTGCGTTTTAGGCCTGTTTTCAAAGACCTCAAGAATTTGTCCGCAGACAGTGGCCACACAATCCACCGCCCTGAATTCCAAGGAAGGGCCTCGACGCAACCAGACTTCGTTAGGACGTTCTGGTTTTTTTTTTTTTTTTTTTTTAAACGGGGAGGGAAGCCCAGAAGAAACTATCTCCTACCAAACTCGACCTATAAGATCTATTGTGGTGTCTCCTCAGGTTGCCCTGCCAAGAAAGACGCTAGTTTTCAAGCGTCCTCCACCACCACTCCTTAAGAAGTTGAGGATATTTCCCGTAGCCATCCTGGAGATGTCCTCCGGTTGAAGCACATCATTTCCAAGATGGTGAAAGCGTAACCGCCCCAGAGCCTCGCACTCACACAGTACGTGCTCTGCTGTTTCCACGGCCAAGTCGCAAAATCTGCAAATGTCCGTGTCAGACTTCTCCATTAGTCTGAGTGTATATCGAAGGGCACAATGTCCCGTTAGCAGTCCCACCAAGATCCTAAGGTCTCCTCGGCTCAGAGAGATCAGGCCCTTCTCCGATCGTCCCTTTGGAGTGACAAAGAGCTTGGCCTGCCTGAGACCTGGTTGTCTAACCCAGTGTTCACGATGCCTCTCGTCCAACCACGCCTGCACCTGCCTCTTCGTGAAGGACTTCGTGACCCCGAGACTTGGCTCCGGGCCCACGTAAGGCATCTCTGATCCTCTCTTCGCGAGTTGATCAGCCATTTCATTCCCCTCAAACCCCTTGTGACCCGGCACCCACATCGAAGTAAGGCTGTTTGCCGTTGCAAGACATCTAGCCAAACTAGCTTCGAATTCACGACACTTGAGCCCAGGGCTTCAAGAGCCGCCTGGCTGTCAGACAAGATGAAGATCTTCGCTTTCCGAAGACCCCTCTCACTAATCTTCCGCGCACAGGCTTCTATAGCATAGATCTCCGCCTGAAAGATGGTGGCGGTCGTCCCCCACCCAGGACTCCCAGGGACTCCCAATGCAGAAGCCTGGGGCCAAAGACCCCAATGCCAGCACCCCCATCCTTCACAGATCCATCAGTATACCATACTCGCGTGCCGGGCTTAAACCTCGGCAAACCCTTATCCCAAAGGTCGCGGTTACCTATATCGACCTTAAAGGGTTTTTCAAAATCCATCCTCACATGCATGAGATCCGTAACGACTTCAGCCGCCTCACTACATGCAACTTCCTCCAGAACACGCAAGTGCCCAACCTGGACACCCCGCTTCACGTGCTCCGCCCGCAGCAGTCTCACCGCCGCCATATATGCGGTCGCCTGCACATGAAAGTGCAGGGGAGGTATGTCCAGTAACACCTCCATGGCCGCCGTCGGGCACGAATGCATAGCACCCGTTACTCCAAGACAGACCTGGCGCTGCAACTTACTCAGCAAGGCCTGGACTGTCCCTTGTTTCGTCTTCTGCCACCATAGGAGTGAGCCATAGGTGACGATAGGCCTAACAACGGCTGTATATAGCCACAACACCATTTTTGGCTTTAGACCCCATATTTTGCCAAACATTTTCCGACCAGCCCACAATGCGAACGTGGCCTTATTCAGCACCCTCTTGATATGCGAGGTCCATTTGAGCCCCTGATCCAGGGTAACTCCAAGGTACTTGACTTCTTTTCCTACTTTCAACACTTCTCCATTCAGTCGAACTACCTTTAATGCCAGCTTCCTCCGTTTGGTAAACGCAACAAGGGTGGTCTTCTCAGGGTTAACCCTGAGACCATGCCTGCTGCACCATCGCTGCACTATGTTAAGGGCACCCTGCATCCTACTGGATATGGTATCATCAAATTTGCCCCTAACTAGAATCGCAAGGTCATCCGCGTAACCAACTACCTCATAACCCTGCTCCTTTAGGATAGCGAGAAGCTCATCCACCACGAGCAACCAGAGCAAAGGAGAGAGCACACCCCCCTGGGGACACCCCCTTGAGGGCAACACGGAAACAGTCTCCCCTCCCAGCTCCGAAGTCACGACGCGGCATTCCAGCATCCCCTTGATCCATTTCACTGAAGATGGATCAACACCTCTGCTCCTTACTGCAGCCTCCATAGAGTCATAGGCGGTGTTATCAAAAGCACCACCTATGTCCAGGAAGCAGCCCAGCGCAGTTTCTTTCGCTTCCAGAGATTTTTCAACCTTACCCACCAGTTCGTTTAGGGCGGTCTCAGTAGACTTGCCCGCCTGGTAGGCATGCTGTCCCCTCTGGATTGGTTTAATTTTAAGGCAACCGTCCTTGATATCCAGGCTTTTCCATTGTTTTAAGGAGGAAGGACGTGAGGCTTATGGGTCGGTACGCCTTTGCCTGGGCCGAGGAGTTTGCTCCCGACTCAGGAATGAACACAACCCTGACCTCCCTCCATGCCTTCGGTATATACGATAATGCATAACTCGCCCTAAATATCCTTCTGAGGCGTGGCTCCAGGACCTCCAGGCCACGCTGTAGCATGACCGGGAATATCCCGTCCGGCCCAGGGGATTTATAGGGCTTAAATGAGCCGATGGCCCATTTAATTTTCGCGAGCGTAAACAATTTCCCCGATGCGCTCCATATTGAATTATTTGCTGGCTGGCAGTCAGCCACCACTTCGCCCTGAACATCTGAGGCCCCTGCATCCCTAGAATCAGGGAAATGACTGCGCAGGAGGACCTCCAGGGTCTCTTTAGCGCTCTCCCTTTTATCCCCATCTGCCTTTTTTATTAGACCAATTTGGCCCGGGCTCTCTTTGGACACGACCCTCTGCAGTCTGCCCATAACGGACACATTCTCCATCCCCTCACAGAAGGTCCTCCACGTTGCCCGCTTTGCTTTCCTAAGGGCCTTGTTATACTCCGTGAGGAAGTGCCTATAAGCCTCCCACTCCCCACGTGATATGGCCCTTTTGTAAAGCCTCCTCGTTTCTCTTCTGAGCATCTCCAGCTCATTGTTCCACCAAGGGTCTTCCCTGTTTGCCTTCTTCACCTTAACCGGACAGCTTTCCTCATACGCACTGAGGACCGCTGAATTGATCGCCTCCACCGCCCTATCAAGGTCGGCTTGGCACTGAATGTCAAGGTCCATCTCAGACAATTCCTGTTCAAGATGCCTCTTAAAGACCTCCCAATCCGCGTTTTTGGGATTCCGGTACGCTGTACTTCTAACCCTAGGAAACTCGACCTCAAACGAGATCAGCCTATGGTCAGACATTGATGTTTCTGACATGACTTTCCAATCTCTGACACTATTGGCCAAAAACTGGCTGGCCAGAGTAACATCCAGGACCTCACTCCTCGCACTTGTCACGAAAGTAGGGATCGAGCCCTGATTTACCACCACCAGGTCATGCGTCATCAAAAATTGAAAGAGTGACTCACCCCTGGCGTTGACATCTTTACTTCCCCAGATGGTATGGTGAGCATTCGCATCACAACCCACAATCAGCTCCTCGCGCTGCAGTACAGGACCAAACGCTGAAGCTCCTCCGGCGGCGTTACCTCAGCGTCCCCCGGGAAGTACGCGGAAGCTACCACACACCTCCGGGTCCGGTCCTCGTCCTTGGCTTCCAGGATGACTGCTGTCAAATCTCTGCACAGAAATTCTGGCATAGTTAAAAATTTCCCTAAAATCCCTACAGTAAACCAGCTTACCTGCTGTCGCAGAGAGGCCTTTGACCTGCCTCTCCCATGCCCATGGCGACGTCATAGCTTCCCCCAGTGAACACCCTGCTCAAGACGGCCGATGCCGCTGCCGCACGATGCAGATTCACCTGGAGGAAGCGCAACCCCGTAGCGGTCACTTATTCCCCTTATGCACCCACTCCGCGATTGCTTCTTCAGCATCGCCTTACTCGGAGTAGGGTGGGGTTTCCGTGCCCGACCTGCCACCTTCGGGACTCTTTCATCCCCCTCTGGTCCGACACTATCACCTCTCTCCCCCGCCTTGCTAGTAGATGGCCTAGCGTATGAGGGAGCTACCTGCGTTGACTGCCCGGATGCCGTGGCGCCAACTGTTGTTCCCACAGATAGCACTTCCTGCCGCGGTGCGGGGGTGGCACCCCGCACAGCAGCGGCTACCTGATCCACCTCCATCGGCTGCTGCCGGGGGCCGGAGGATGATCCTTCCCCCTTCCGAGCCTTACGCCGGGTGGTCCCCTTGCCGAACCTGATGTGGACTACATTATTCCTTTCCAGGATCTTCGCCGACTCTTCATCCATGAGCAGGGTCATCATCAAAGCCGGCGTGCCTTGAGGCACACTCCTGGACAGTACCTTCCACTGTCCCACATTTAACCCCCGATTTTGGCGCACGAGGAACTGAAGGACTTGCTCGTTCCCCAGATCCGCGCACTTCGGGAGAAATGCAACCGCCACCCTGGGCCTGGGCAGGTCACTCCCCTCAACCACCTTCAACCTTGCCCCCTCCCAGGGTACAATACTTTCAACGAGCGACTTTATCCAAACAGCCGTCCCGTCGTCCTCGCAGGTGATGGATAGCCATCCCCTCCTTCGCACCAGACCATCAAACTGGGGCACTACCTCCCCAGCTTTAGGTTCCAGCGCAACAATGGCAGCTTCAATGCTCCTTTCCAGGGCCTCAAGCTGGTCGTCCAAGAGGAGGGCTGCTGGGTAGTCTCTATGAACCACACCAAGCTTCCTTCCCTTGAGCGCTCCGGTGTACGAAGGACCCTGTGCGGTCGTCCTTCGCTTCCTTTTCACGGCTCCCTCCGGAGTCGTCTCTGCAGAGGCTCTCCCCTTCTTCCTCTTCGCTACCATCTGCATAGCACTCGCCCTGGCGGCTTCCGGTTCCTCCCCCTTCTTCCGAACCAGCCACAAAAAGCGTCGCCTCTGATCCCTGTTCAGGCCAGAGATGTACTTGTCGAAATCAGCGATCTCTTGGTCTCCAGGCGCCGCTGTTGCGGGATCGACGGGTTCGGATACCGTTCCCTGACCCGCTTGAAATTCGGGTACGCCGGATACCAGCGAACCCGTGAGGGAGACTACTCCCTCAGCGACACCACCGGAGGTTCCGGGCTCAACCACCTTCATTGAGGTGGTCTCCCCCGTCATCTCCGCGGTGCCGGACTGAGCAGGCTGAGGGCTACTGAGAAGCTCGTCCTCAACCTGCTCCAGGGTTTTAAACCCCGGGTTTGACAAAGTCCCACGAACAGCGAGGGAAATAAAAGTCACCCACGGCAGAGCCCCGCATGCCGTGGGAAGGCTGAATACTCAGGGAGGTCGCCTGGTATCCCTGAGGCTCCGTTAGATACACAGCTCACCTGTGTCACGCACCCTTCGGCACGGATCGCATAACGCCTTGGGTTGGTAGCGAGTTCTTTTAAGACCGTGCCCTCGTCACTACACGGCCCATACCCCTCCTCCATTTGTTAGGAGAATTCTCCGTAACAGGGCCGCCAACCGTGCCGCGGATACCGCAGCACGGCGCGTCAAAGACGCCGGGAAGGCCGGAGGTCGGAGTTGGGTGGTCAGTGGCTGGCTGCATCAAAATGCATGGTGCCGTATTTTAAAGACGCCGTGAAATATACGGCGTCAACGCATAACCACCCCATTTGACCCCACGTTCTGGTTTGGTGAAGCATTTCCACAGGAACTGCCAACCATTGTAATTGTCATAATTCCCTCGGAACTTGCTTATTTCCGCTGGAACTGATATATTACTCCTGCAACTTGCATATTCCCGTTTCCCCCGGAACTACCATATTTCTTCTGGAACTGACACATTTTTTTTTTTTTTTCGGAGGGTGCCTTTCCCGGCCAAGCCGAGTCCAGCGACGTCAAGGCCACAAGTGGGCTCCTACGTCATACCCATCTATCCAACTATGCACTTCTCAACCGTACTAAGCGGGCGTTTCGGTCGGTGCGCGGTTTTTTGAAGCACATCACCGGGAACGCCCACGCAAAGCCAAGTGTGCCGTATCACAGCTCGCCGCAGCCTTATAGTGTAATGGGCAATGGCTGGATTCGAACCCAGGACCGCTAGGCTTGAGAAGCAGCGTTGTATCCATTACATCATCGCGAGGCGCGCAACTGGCACACTTACTAAAAATGGCCAAAATTGAAAATTAAAAAATTACCAAAATTGAAAACCTTGGGGTTTCTCGACACAGTGCAAGTTGGATAATCGAGTTAGATTTTCGAACAGGCGAAAAATCGTTGTGTAGGTTCAACATTACCGAGCCTACACCCACCCGAAGGTGGTTACAGCCGTAGGCTGATGGCGGTTCATCTTCCCGTGGGGGGGGAGGGGGCGTAACGCTATTAATCTGGGAGAGACATGCAATGATACCCCAAATAAAACCCCTTCGTCATTCATGACTGCAGAGTTTTGGAAGAAGGGAGTGGGAGTCCAGCTTGGTCGGAGGGATGCCTAGATGTCTGAGGAGTCGCGAAAGGGCCAATAGACTGTGCCTCAGGGGCCTTGAAGGTAATGCTTTTTCTGAGTTCCTAATAGAGTCAGAAATGCTGTTTGGGGGACCGAATCCTTGTCCAGGGACCTCTAGAAGGAAAATTGCACAGTAGTTAATGATAATGTACAGAGGATTACCCCCCCCCCTCTCTTGTCCCATATAAAAATTAATTTATTTACAAATTGTTATGTGTGAATCCACTCATTTTGTTTCTCTGTAGAATGAAATCGACTCAGAAACAGTTTCGATGCAATTCAGTGCAATGGCATCCTTGCTAGTACTCGGTGGTATGGACAGTCGACCTCGTCTGGGATCTAGCGTCGTAGTTTCTGGGCCGAACAATGGTACGATCCTTATCAATCAAATTGGACTAAAAGTAACAACTAAAACTCGTTCACCTTTTTTTTTTTTTTTTTTTTTTTTTTTTTTTTTTTTAATTATTTTCAGCGGAATTTTCAACGGGGACCATGTTTAAAATCACAAAACGAGGAAAAATCGCCGTTCAATTACACGACAGTGGAAGCGTAAAATTTTTTAATCTTCACGCTGTCAAACCTCAAGAAATATCTCATTTTAGCCTCGATCAAATGCCTATGACGGACACTCTTTTAGAGACTTGGACCACGTTGCTTTCGCTAACGACCTATTCACATTCCTTCAAAACCGTGCCAGGTAACCCGCTTCCCACAATATGTAATATTCAAACTGTTGACGATTTGTTTCGATATCGTATTTTAGCTGGTTGCATAAATGTTCCTCTACTGAGAAATCAACAGCAAATCCTAGCCGCGATTAAAGCCTGCCGAACTTTACTTCACTACCAGAGTCGATTGAGGCGCGTCCTCAAGCAGCCGTATTCGGCTCTTGAAACACTCAACGAGTGCGAAGACACTGATACTGACCCGCACTCACTTTTGATTCACCAGCTTATTCTAAACGCCGTACAGCCGTCGCCTTTGAAATCGGAGTATTTGAGGGCGGAGCTTGAGGTGATTCTAAATGTTTCCTTGTACTTGGGACCCCTTAAAATAACCGTTTGCAATACACAGGAAGCTGCTATTTGCGTTAGCCAGTATTTAGCGACTCAAACTTACGCCGTTACAGACACTGAAAAATCGATGAGGGTACCACCTATGATCAGTTCAGCTAATTCTCAGATACAAAATCAAAATATGATGTCCTCTTCGATTTCTCCCCTAGTGGGGCAATTGATGGAAATGGGTTTTAGTAAACGATCTATTGAGACGGCTTTAAGAATCTTAGGTGAGTACATATTTTTACTCGCTAGACTTTATCCCTTTAATGTTGATTCTCAGGTGGTAACGTCGGAGACACTTCTGTCAACATCGACAGAATTGTCGCCTGGTTGGTTGAACACTCCGACGAGCCGATCTCAAGATCCGCCTCTATTTCATCATTTGAAGCCCTATCGGATCGAGAGTCACTGTCTGAAGACTGTCTCTCGGTTGCTGAAGATGTAAGAGCACCACCCACCACCACCATCTGAATTGCTTTAATTGAGTCGAATGTTTTTAGACGAATAACTCGGTGACGCAGTATAATCGGCGAAGCGATTTCCTTACAAACGACGAGTACGCTATGTACGTGCGAGACAATGTAGCGCCAGGCATGTACGTACGGTGCTGTAAAGCGTACGAAGAGGTTATGGAGAACGATATCGGCCGTGTTACTAAAGTGGATCACGAGGGACTTCATGATTTGAATCTTCAGGTGAGTTAGTCCCTTCGATTTTTTGGGAGACTTGATTCAAAAAATCATTTCCCGGATCCACCACCGGTCCAGGTCGAGTGGCAGAGCAAGGGAGGACCGTATTGGGTGAGATTCACTCACGTAGAAATCCTCGGCTTCTCCTCCAACGCCGTGCCACCCCCTCCTATCAAAGTGGGCGATAAAGTACGTGTTCGACCATCGGTTACTGTTCCAAAATTCAAATGGGGTTATATTGATCACAATAGTATCGGCGTTGTAACGGGTAATATTCTGTTTTTTTCTCTTTCTTAGCCCTAAATTGTTTATTGGCCCTGCTCTTTGTTACTTCAGGCATCAACTACGCCGGGCGTCGCGTCACGGTGAATTTCCCCGAGCAGAGTAACTGGACCGGGCTAATTCACGAAATGGAAGTGGTGCCGTCGTGTCACATCGACGTTATTTGCAACGGTTGCAACACGACTCCTATTGTAGGCCCTCGATTCAAATGTAAGGCCTGCGAAAATTTCAATTATTGCGAGAATTGTTTCTACTCGCAAAAAAGTCATCGACACTGTTTCAACCGAATCACCGAACCTGGTAAAGTCCCCCTCCCCCCATGCTTCGTCATTGTAGCCTCCATTTTTTGTGCCCCCTCCCGTTGCTTCGTTTAGGCAGTGCGGCGGTTTTCGCTGGTCGCCCTGGAAGATACCTACGTCAAGATCTGCCACCGACGGATCCCGATTTAATGAACGACTGGATTCAGTGTCTGCAGTCTTTTTCAGTGTCGAGCCGTATCGCTGACGCTATAAATTTGTTCGATCCCTCGGACAATTATTGGCAAAGCACAGGAGCTCACGGAACGGTAAGTTTGAGGATTTTATACGGGGGGCTATTACAACGTGTGGAAGCCAGAAGCCCAAGGCATTAAACTAGAGAGTCAGAGAAGGAGCGTGTCGCCCACTAGTCCCATCACCATCCCGTAGAAGCCGAGATGTCCTTTAACCCATCCCAACCCGCTTTCAGCATTGGATCCACTTGGACATGCAGGCCGACATTTTAATTCAATCCTTGAAAATGAGAGTCGACCCGAAGGATAGCAGCTACATGCCTTCCTTGGTCATCGTCAACGGTGGACCGAGTTATTCCACTTTGCAAGAGCTAAATTTGGTATTCATCAGAAACACCGACACTATTGTCACTCTACTAAGCGACGTTAAAGAAGTGAGTGTGACGAAGTGTTTTACAGGCCTCGCCACACAGAACGCAGACTGGTCGACGAGGCCTAACCTGTTAAACAATTTATTTATAACCATACATTTTTAGTACTATCCGTGCATTGAAATAGCTATAAAATTGTGCTGGAACGGTGGAATCGACTGTAAAATACACGGCCTTTTAATTACCGGCCGACGAAAGCCGATGTTCAGCGATCTTCCTTCAACCGTGTCCTTTCTTGCGAACGATTCCGCCGAAATAACTGTACGTTTCCCTCCACTCTGTTCTATTCAATCAAAAACTTTCGTCGTCTAAAGTATGTTTTTGTGTTCGTTTGAAAGGATTATCGCCAACCCTACTCCAGCGGAGCGTCAGATTTTAAAGTGTTCGTCTGGGGCCTCAACGACAAAGACCAATTGGGCGGTTTAAAAGGGTCCAAAATAAAGTGCCCAGTGTTTTCCGAGACGCTGTCAGCCCTCAAACCGACCTACATAGCCGGGGGGTCCAAGTCGCTATTTATCGTGTCTCAGGAGGGAAAAGTGAGCGTTATTTCGGAACGTTTTAGTGCATTTCAATAAATTTTTTTTGTTTCGAATCGTCCTACCAACATTTTTGTTTTCTTCAGGTTTTTGCCTGCGGGGAGAGCACAAATGGAAGACTCGGACTCGGCCACACGAACAACGTGTCGGTACCACGACAATTGACCTCTCTTAGTCAGTACGTCGTAAGAAAAGTTGTTGTTCACTCGGGCGGTAAACACGCGATGGCGTTAACTATCGACGGGAAAGTATGTCTCATAAGTTACTCAGTTTTTTCACAAAAACTTACTCCCTCCCTTTCATCATTTCTAGGTATTTTCTTGGGGGGAGGGTAGTGATGGTAATTTGGGTCATGGGAACACTATGAGTCTTGAAAAACCGAGGATGATAGAAGCGTTGAAGTCGAAAAAAATTAGGGATATTGCTTGTGGAAGTTCTCATTCAGCTGCCATCACTTCAAACGGTGAACTGTACACTTGGGGGTTGGGGGAGTACGGAAGGCTGGGCCACGGTGATTTTGTCACTCAGCTAAAACCGAAATTGGTGAGTTCCTTGAATTATGGTTTGAAAGATCCGATTTGACGCTTGTTCTTAAAATAGGTCAAGGCCCTCGCTGGTCATCACATTGTCAAAGTGGCCTGTGGTAGTCGAGACGCGCAAACTTTGGCACTGTCCAGTGAAGGCCTTGTGTTCTCGTGGGGTGACGGGGATTTTGGAAAATTGGGCCGCGGAGGAAGCGAAGGCTGCGACTTGCCGCAGAATGTGGAAAAATTGACCGGGCTCGGCGTCTGTCACATAGAGTGCGGCGCTCAATTCTCGTTGGCTCTAACTAAAACCGGCCAAGTTTACACGTGGGGCAAAGGAGACTATTACCGTTTGGGAATTGGCACCGATCAACATATGAGAAAACCGACCCTTGTCGAAGGTCTCAAAGGCGAGAAAATAATCGACGTCGCCGTCGGAGCTCTGCATTGCACCGCGGTGGCTGAGTCTGGGGCTGTGTACAGCTGGGGTGACAACGATCATGGACAGCAGGGAAATGGAACAACACTAGTCAACCGGAAACCCACCTTGGTCCACGGTTTCGGCGACGTCAAAGTCAATAGAGTGGCGTGCGGTTCGTCTCATTCAGTCGCCTGGGTGGCTCCAAGCAACAAACCGCAGACCACGCACGAACCTGTTCTCTTCGCCAAAACTAAAGATCCTCTGGGAGCTTCGATTTTAGGTGAGACTTTATCGACACAACGAGTATTAAAAAACCTTGTCCTAAACTTCATCCTACAGGTCTCGGTGAGGCTGACCAGTCAAAAGACGCACCGAACTGCGGAAATTCAGTCGGGCAACGCGATTCCTTGGCTCACAATATTCTATCCTTAGAGTCAAACGTTGCCAAGCAGAACGCTCTGCAGCATATTCTCAACGGTTTGCGAATTCTGTACGCTCGGGATATAGTCGTCGCTGCTTTACTGAACCACACTAAAGCCCAGGAACCTTTCATTAACGGTCTGTTTTGCGCCTCTAAAAGTCAAGTTTCGCCTCATAACTACCAAGTCGTATTTCAGACGACCTTGGCGAGGATTGCGGATTTTCTTTCGTCTCGGGACAAACAAACACCGAAATTGCCCAGGGTGGCGGTGAAGCTCCCGCTTCAGAAGCTGAAATCGTCGCATTGGTTAGAAAACGTGAAACTCGTGGTTTTGAGACCCCGAACTGACCCCCTTTTTCCAGAGCAACAAGTGGTCTCCCGACAGCGCCGAAAGCCCACTCGCCACACTACCCTCTCTGACAACGAGCTCTACTAGCGTATCATCCCGAACATCGCGGCTTTCCGCGAGCGCTATGAGCATAATAGCGGCTACAATAAAATACAATCCACAAATGACCCCGCAGGTAAAATTAATGTCGGTGAATTTGACGATATTCTGTCTCATCCAACATGGTCATTCCAAATAGATGCTCGGCCTATCAGAAGCTAATCCAACTGAAAACAGCACTAGCGACGATTTCACAGCTCTGCTTGGTCTCAACGAGGCTCGCATGTTAGTCGATTTGTTGAAACTTGCAGTAGTGAACCGTGCCGGAGACAATGCCAAGGAAACACTGTCATCGGTTCTGATCGGTTTGAACACCCCTCCCCCCCTTCGACACCACTGTCCCGCAGAGAAAATTGTAAAGAGAAAATGTTTTCCTAGGAATAGCTAAAAATCAAAACAGCGCGGCTAGCATGCTGCTCGAATTGTGCGTCACTGAGTTGGAAGACGTGGCTCTAAATAACAACAATCTGATATCGGTGCCTATGCCGGTGGTTCAAGAGAGTAATCATCCATACGTTGATGACGCCTCACAGAGCGGCGTGGTCAGAATTCCAGGTTAGTCATTCTTAGCTGTAAAAAAGTTTGAGTTTTTCGCTGTTTTAAGACTTTTGTGGTTGAAGCTTACCGCGGTCAGAAAACAAAATTGGCAATTAAAGTTGATAAATCGGATCTTTGCAATTTCGCGAGTGTAATTGAGAAAAAGCGCTAATTTGCTATTCTAGAAGGAACTTTTACTGCTGAAATTCAGAAAAGTGCTAATTCGCGGCTTTTGGGAGCAACATAGCGGCTAAAATTGAAGAAAATAGATGTTACCTCTCTGTAGCCAGTTACGACGCTAAAATTGAGAAAGAGCGCTATATGCTGTTCGTGGGACAAAAAAGTCCACAGCTAAAATTGAGAAAAACGAGTGAAATTGCGGGAAAAAGCTACTTCACGGCTAAAATTTAGAAAAAACCCAATTCATGGTTACTGGAAGAAACTTCGCGCTACTAAAATTGAGAAAACCCGTTCGTTAACAGGTACAATTGAAAAATATCGTTCATTCGCGCCTACCATTGAAAAAAGCCGCATGTTTGTATAAAGACACCATTCAAGTAGATTTTTTTATAATAACTAATAATCAAGCTCTCATCTGTTGTTAGTATGGCAACCATATGGCAACGGTTGACAACATACAACATTCCAGTTTGTCTCTTATTTCGCATGCTTGGCTCTCATTTCAACTCTAACCACAAAAAGATCTAACCATAAAATGTTCCAACCACAAAAATCTCTAACCTCAAAATACTCCAACCACAATAGCTCTAACCACAAAATGTTCCAACCACAAAATGCTGTAGTGGTGCTATTACATGTGGGAGTAAAGCTGCGTTTACATTTGAGAGTTATTTGCTCTCGAGAATTGAGATCTCTGAGAGTGCCAGCTACTCTCTCGATAACTCTCTGGCCCCTTTACGTTGCTACTACACGCGAGAGTACATCTCGAGAGTTAAACTCTCAGAGAGTGCCAAGTAGGGGCAGGCGGCTGGGGGGGGGGGACTCTCTGGCCCGTTCAGACTGGCGAGTTAATCTCTCGAGAGCTAAAAACTCTCAAATGTAAACGCAGCTTTAGAATGGCGAATTAAGCTCTCGAGAGCTAAAAACTCTCAAATGTAAACGCAGCTTTAGAATGGCGAATTAAGCTCTCGAGAGCAAAAAACTAAACGCAGCTTAACAAAAAAATTGTATTCTTGTGAATGTTGTCATCCGGAACAAAAAAAGAACGGGAAAAAGTGCACGCTTGCTAAATGTTTGCGAAATAAAACATTGGAGGGGGGGGGGCACCGAAGCTACATCTTGCCCTTCAGTTTTGTCGGATTTGATGAAAACACCGTGCTGTTTCTAGGTGCCGAAGAACTTCGGGTTGTGTTCGACCGACAGTGTTCAACTGAAAGACGTCACGATCCACTTTGCATTATGGACGGCTCCGGAAAGACAGTTGCCGTGCGCTCGGGACGAGAATGGTCCGAATGGAGCACGCCAGTTATAATTCCAGGTACATTTCCCCAATCGAAAATTCTCTTACTTTAGTGACTTCAAGTTTTTAATTTCAACAGGGGACGAACTGCGTTGGAAATTTTCGAGCGACAGCTCGCTGAATGGCTGGGGCTGGCGTTTCACCATCTACCCGGTCATTCAACTTCAAAACCAGCTGGGGTGTGATCGAAACGTGTTGAGTAAGCCGTCAGTTGAAGTTGTCATGTGTCTACTTGAGCCCTGTCTGTCGTTGACGACTCAGCACACGCTCATTACTCGACTGGCCGCCGCACTGGCGTCCTGTGCCCAGCTAAGCTCATTGGGTTTGCCCATTTTTTTTTTTCTTTTACACCAAACTGGAAGTTGTCTGAAACTATCGGAATTTCCCAGGTGCTGAACAAAGAATGTGGTGCATTGAACGACTGCACGATGTCATCAAATCACCTCTGGGAAAACTCCTCGACATAACTTCAATGCTCCAATCGGAATCGATGGACTCGTCTCTATCTTGCCTCTTAAAAACCATGCCCATGACTCTCTTAAAACAGTACGAGTACGAAGATTCATCCGTAAAGGGTGGAAAGCAGCTAATGTACAGCTCGTTTCTCAAGGTATTCACCTATACTATTCAATCTAAAAATAACCTACAAGGCTCCCGCTTTTCGTTTTCTGCAGTCTTTGATCGCCCTAGCAGCGGATTTAGGTCTAGACTACCTTCCCTGTTGCTGTGACGTTCACAAATGGCTCTGGTTCAAGCGCTACTGTATGGGCGTTAGAGTCGCGACGGCCTTAATCCGTCGTACAGTGCTTCCACCTCAGTTTTGTCAAGAGGTATTTACCGGAAGTAAACGCGTTTCAGGTGACTATTGTGATACAAAGCGATTTATTAGGTGCAAAATAAAATACTCGAGCTGATTCCTCGCAATGAGGAGATGCATTTGGACCATGAGAATCACGACATTTTCAAATTGGATCACGACGAACAGCTTCTTCTATGGCTTAATAGGTGAGTGGCGGTAGCGACCCCCCCTCCCGTCAGAACGTTGTTTTTATAAATACCCTCACCCACTCTTTACTAACCACACAGAAAAAGTGAGGACTGGCGACTGTCGTGGGGGCGCAGCGGTGAGATTTACGGCTGGGGTCACAATCATCGTGGTCAGTTGGGCGGAGTGGAAGGGGCCAAAGTTCGCCTGCCAACCATTTCCGAATCCTTGTCCGCGCTTCACCCCGTACAACTTGTGGGCGGTGAGCAGACACTGACGGCCGTCACTTTGGACGGTAAAGTGTACGCGACCGGCTATGGTGCCGGTGGTCGACTTGGAATCGGAGGAACTGACACTGTCACCACACCCACTCTGATCGACACACTTCAGACAGTTTTTATTAAAAAAGTGAGTACCCGCGTAATGTGTCTCGTACTTTTTCTCCCTTCCCTAACCAAAAATGTGTTTTTTGTTTTTTTTTAAGGTTGCCGTAAATTCCGGTGGTAAACACTGTCTGGCTCTATCTGCCGATGGAGACGTCTATTCATGGGGAGAAGGAGAAGACGGTCAACTTGGCCACGGAAACAAAAGGTTCGTCTTTCGCTTCAATTTCAATTTCTAGCGACTAAAACTTCATTCGAAAAACAGCATGTGCGACCGTCCCTGCGTCATTGAAGCGCTTCACGGTAAACACATCGTTGACATTGCCTGCGGAGGAGCTCACTCGGCTGCAATAACGGCCAATGGGGAATTGTACACTTGGGGCAAAGGACGCTACGGGAGACTTGGTCACGGGGACAGTGAAAATCAGTTGAAACCTAAGCTGGTGCGGACCTTAAAATCTCCTTGATGAGCTTCTTCCTGAATCCATCGGTTTTTTACAGGTTGAAGCCCTGCTAGGGCACAGAGTGTTCGATGTAGCTTGTGGTAGTGGGGACGCACAAACGCTCTGCATTACCGAAGATGACTGCGTCTGGTCATGGGGTGACGGTGACTACGGTAAACTGGGCCGCGGTGGTTCTGACGGCTGCAAGGTAAATTTCCGCCAGAGATTTGTGCCACTGTGACCCCTCATGTCTCGCCTTCGTAGATACCCCTAAAAATCGACTCTCTCGCCGGTTTGGGTGTCATCAAAGTCGAGTGTGGCTCCCAATTCTCAGTCGCTTTGACGAGATCAGGGAGCGTGTACACGTGGGGTAAAGGCGACTATCATCGTTTGGGCCACGGTTCGGATGACCATGTGAGGCGTCCTAAGAAAGTCGCGTCTTTACAGGGAAAGAAGATTATTAGCATCGCGACAGGTTCGTAACACTTCCCCCACCTCGTGCCTAAACTTCCTAAAAGGAAACGATTTCAGGGTCTCTGCACTGCGTTGCCTGTAGTGAACAGGGAGAAGTTTTCACCTGGGGTGATAATGACGAAGGCCAGCTTGGTGACGGCACAACTACCGCCATACAAAAGCCCCGTTTAGTGGTGGCTTTGCAGGTTAGATCGATCTACTAATTTAGCTAATACGTTTTCTCCATGTCCCCTTTACTTTCCAGGGGAAGAAAATAACAAAAGTTGCCTGCGGCTCCGCTCACTCTCTCGCGTGGAGCACTGACAAACCTTTATCAAGCAGTCGCGTTCCAAGCAAAGTCCCCATGGAATACGACCTCCTTCGCGATTTCCCACCCACTCTCCTGAGAAACCGTCTCGTTCTCCTTCACCACGCCTCCGACCTCCTCTGCCCCATCGTTTCAATGCTTCCACTAAACGGTGAAATCAGTCTCAACTCCCTTCGCTCCATACTCGTCTACACGACCAAAGAGGCCGCTTTCCGAAAAGTCGTGCAGAGCACGATGGTTCGCGACCGTCAACACGGTCCGGTCGTTGAATTGAATCGAATTCAAGTAAAACGAGCTCGCGGTGGCAAGGGCGGTCTCGCCGGTCCAGACGGTATGAAATCCGTTTTTGGACAGATGGTCTCGAAAAGGTCCTTCCTAACGCAGGAGTCGCTGTTCCTTCCGCACAGAGTTTGGAAAGTGAAATTCGTCGGTCAGTGTTTTCTTTTAGATTAACTCAACTGAAATTGTTTTTATACCGACTCCCGAATCACAGGGGAGAGCGTCGATGATTGCGGTGGTGGCTACAGTGAAAGTATAGCCGAAATGTGTGACGAACTTCAAAACGGTTCGCTACCACTTCTGATTCCAACACCGAACGGAAGGGACGACACCGGCACCAACAGAGACTGTTTCCTCCTAAACCCTCACGCTAAATCCCCTCTCCACCTGAACATGTTCAGATTTTTGGGTACTACCAACCCCAAAAACATATCAACTTTGTTCTAACGGGTTTTTCTTTTATGTACAAAGGAATTTTGATGGGCATCGCCATTAGAACCGGAAGTCCCTTAAGCCTCAACCTTGCCGAACCAGTCTGGAAACAACTGGCTGACATTCCTTTAACCCTTGCGGATTTAACTGAAATCGACAGAGATTACATTCCAGGACTTCTATGCATTCGTGACATGAGCAATGATGACAAAGAGCTTAATTCCTTGGACATGCCCTTTTCAATTCCATCATCAGCGGGTGTCGACGTACCTTTATCGTCGTGTTACCGAAAAATTACTAGTAGCAACAAGAATGAATACATAAGACTGGCTTTAAACTACAGGTGAAATTAATTCGATTTTTAAAGCCCCCCTCTCAGTTTGCCTAATTATTCCGATTTTAGGCTTCATGAATTCGACGAGCAGATTCAAGCCGTAAGGGAAGGCATGGCGAAAGTGGTGCCAGTACCGCTGCTGTCACTATTTAGTGGCTACGAGCTCGAGACCATGGTTTGCGGTTCCCCCGACATTCCCCTGAATCTTTTGAAGTCCGTGGCCACTTACAAAGGTACTCAATTTTACTCTAAAACTATCGCACACCTCTCAAATACGCAACTTTCCTAGGAGTCGACATAACCTCACCACTGGTACAGTGGTTTTGGGAAGTCATGGAGGAATTCAGCAATCAAGAGAGGTCTCTGTTTTTGAGATTTGTTTGGGGAAGAACGCGCCTTCCGAGGACGATAGCTGATTTTAGAGGGCGCGATTTCGTCTTACAGGTGCGTATCAATTATTCATCAATTTACTAAATCCGTCTAGTAACACTGGGCTTTGGGAGTAGATCCTCGACAAATACAATCCACCAGATCATTTCCTGCCGGAGAGCTACACGTGCTTTTTCCTACTCAAAATGCCTCGCTACTCATGCAAAGCCATTCTACAGGAAAAACTGAAATATGCCATTCATTTTTGCAAGAGCATCGACACCGATGAATATGCTCGCGTTGCCATGCCCGGCAGTACGCATACGTCAACAAACAGCGACAGCGATGGGCTAGAAAGCTTCGCGAGCGAAGATATAGGTTCTCTTACGTAGAGTTCCCCCCACCCCGCCACATCTACCGTTCGCTTTTCGCCTGTGACTTCGTAAAAATATTAAAATATTTCTATTGAATTTAAATTATTTCAAAATAATAAAAAAATATATAAGGAGCAGGTGTCCTCACTTGAACTGAACCCACCCCCCGCCTATTGGTACGGGAATTTATCACTACAAAATTGTTGATTTCACCCACAAACTGATGATTCCACCCAAAAATTAAGGTTTCAACTCTGAAACTGGAGATTTTATCCGATAACTGACGTTTTATCTAGAATGATGACTAAAATGTGAAATGCCCCCCTCCCCGACGAGCCGAGATTTTAATATGATGCCCCCCCCCCTTGGACAAATTATTACCAACGCTCCTGACCTCTTGCCGAGCGCGACAGATCCTCGGTTCGGGCTCTCAACCACCCTAGGAGTCGAGGTCTTCAACCACCCCCCTCACAATAGTCCCCCGGAACTTCCCATAATGGAAAATTTCTAGTAATTAAGTCAATTACAATTGAAACACGGTTGAGTGCGGATATTCTGCCAACAACAATCAAGTAAAAGCTAGGACTCGTTTAAAACTTCTATGGACCTCGAAGCTGTTGAGTGTTCAGTCAACCGAGCCCATCGGAATATTTATATTGTGAAAAAATACATTTACCGCTGTAATTTTGAGACTACAACTAATTCTGCTGACCAATTAATTAGTTCTTAAATTTAAAATAATTCCAAAACGTCATAAAATGGGAAAAGTCCACGCGAATAAAACACTTATTGGTACCTTTCACAAATGGATGGACGCTCACTTGCCAGTGGCCGGACAACTGACAACTTGACAAGAGTGAGCATGAACCGAAAAACTAAGCGCCGTCGGCCGCCCAGTGAAGGATTTTGTGTGCTCTCCGTAGAAAAGTGGTTAGTCTCGTTGGCTTCTCCGTTATCTCTGTTGATACTCAAAATCAAATTATTTGATTATGAATTCGCTGGAGTTTATTTTACGAGTTTAAAGGCGTTTGTATCGTAAAATTGCTATATCAAAATGACAGTTGGACGAGTGAAGACTAAAACGGAAAAGGATGGAGGTGAGTGTTTTAGTTTTAAGCCATGTCGAAGTCTTGAATGTTTCTGACTTTTGCTGACTGACTGGCTTTTGCTTTCAAAAATAGTCATTTATTTTGCCTTCCAAGGTGTACCTGAGTCCACCAAATAGCGGTTTTTTGCTGTGTAATGAAGGAGTATAATTTTCTTATGCGAAGAGCATTGACGGTTCGTTTTTTCCAAACTTGGAACAGAGGTAATAGCTTACAGTGAAGTCGCCCTCAGGAACAATGGTGGAGTAGTTGAATACTGTCGAACGTCGATGGCCGCCCTTTCGGGCAGTACAGCCGGTCTTTTGGGAATCACTGGTCTCTACGGGTTCGCCTTCTACGTGTTCGCCGTTATTGGACTTTGGGTATTTGACTGATGAACGTTTGTAGTTGATGCCTTGACAAAAACTATTGACTGAGTTCCTGTTTCAACAGGTGTTGCTGATGATGAAAGCCGGGTCGCAGTGGAAGAAATATTTCATCAATCGACGGGCAATTCTAACAAACGGGTTCTTTGGAGGGTTATTCGTATCCTTTTGATTCATGCTTCCTATCCGCTTTGCTATCAATTTGTCTATTTACAATCCTTAACTCAAACCTTTTCAGACATACATCTTGTTTTGGACGTATCCTTTTAAGCTATATTTCAGTGCACCATCAAAACTACTGCTTTCGAGGCCTCCAAACCTCCAGCTTTTGAGGCTTCCAAAACCTCTAATTTTGAGACCTCCAAAACACCCAATTTCAGCTTCATCTCCCTGAGGTGCACGGGTTCTGTGGCTCTCCTTGGAAGCAATATTTTCTGCCTTAACAGACACCAACAGATTCATTTACGGAATGGTTCACGTCTACTGAGCCCTACTTCTTTATTCATTTTGTTAATTTTAGGGGACACAACCAACTGAAAACCGAGGGCATCAAAATGTCGACCAATTTGTTTCACTTCACTGAATGCTGGCGTGAATTATTTAAATTTGCATTCCGAAGGAAAATTACTGTGATTTGTCTTACGCCAGTTACAGTGTTGAGCCTGTCACTGTGTGAAATAGTGGGGGAGAGGTACTCTCCTTAGCCTAGAAATTTTACGATTTTTCTCACTAAATAATTACAATTCCTTCTAATTACACCAAAAATGACTAAGTTAACAGTTTTTTTTTTAAAAAAAATGACCTTGACCTCACATCATCCCCCCTCATTTCCCACTCCAATCTTCATTATCAGTAGTTGATTACTTCCATTTGTTGGGACTCCGCCACTCCACTTTTATCTTTCGTCCGGTTCGTACAATTTTTTCTCCCCCGTTTAAAAAACGGAGTTTAGATCAATAATTGGATTTTAAATTCTGTTTAAATTGCAGGAAACTCTAAGAAGAAAAAAAAAACAGTTGAAAATGGTCATGAAAGCGGTCTGCGTCTTGAACGGCGAAGTCGTCAAAGGGACAGTTTTCCTTGAGCAAGACGTGAGTCGGCAACTTTTTTTTTATCCATTGCGTCGCGGCCGGCGGATATCCCGTTGATTTGCCGCTATAAAATGTATTTTTTTTTTTTTATTTAATGGCTAGAGTTCCTCTTTAATTCAGGGCAAATTAATTCGATCTTTTTCACCTTTTGGGCTGATAGTTTCATAATTTATAATTTATTGGTTCATTATTGAACGACCTTCGTGATTTTGTAGCCTTGCTTCTGTGAGTTCTTGTTATTGCTTCGTACGAAAAACTGTGGAAAGTGGTAGAAGGGTGAAGGTGGAAGAGTTCTTGTTAATGACTTCCTTTTATTACCACCTAACCGCACTTTCACCCGGCGTCCTCATCGTGAATAAACAGTTTCTCAGCCAGGAAACTCTAATAAGGACGCTGAGTGACTCACCAAATTAGGGCAGTGGCAATGTTCAATGGAGGGGTGCGGGGAATAGCCAGTGCCGTCTCTGGTGATCTAGGGTCTTGAAGGCCGTTTGACCCTGGATTCCCTTTCCCCCCACCGCCATTGACAGTTTATTTAGATTGGTTGCCCTCATCTCTATGGGACTGGCCATTTCCCTCAATTTGGGACAATTTAGGCGCTGGCTTGGCAACACGCCTTCAGATCCGACTAACTGGCCTAGCCCATCACCACTCGTGGTAAGGTAGCTGTTCCAAAACCGCGGCTGAGAGACAATGTCAACGTCCGTGGCTTAATAGTCAGTTTCAGGGTGCTAAAATGACTTTTTAGCGGTCGAGTGGTCAGTTTTGTGGCCAAAAGGTCAGTATCTGCGGCACCATTTGATAGTTTTGTGGTTGAACAACACGTTTCTGGGGGCTAAATTGTTAGTTTTATGGTGAGATAGTCGGTTTCATGGACAATAAGTAGTTTCAGGGAGTTGAATTGATAGTTTCGCACTCGAAAGGTCAGTTTTTTGGAGGTTAAATTGGTGGTTCGAACCAGATGGTCACTTTCGGAGACTCAAGTCTGTTCCTGCGGGGCTCAATTATAGTTTTGGGGGCCAAATTGGCGGTTTCGTGGCAAAATGTGCAGTTCATGAGTGCTTAATTCGCCACGTCGCTGTCAAATGGTCAGTTTCTTGGACAAGAGTCAATTTCCGAGTACAAAATTGACTGTCTCAGGGCTGCTTCGTGGACGATTTCTAGTGGCTAAACTGTTTATTTCGCGCTCAATACGTACTTTCTGGGGGATAAATTGGCAGTTTGTGGCCAAATAGTCAGTTTTGCGGGAAAACCCAATTCATGAGGTAGGTGGGGGGATCAAGTCTCGGAGAAATGCGAATGGGCGCTAAATCGACGGTTTTGTTGTGAAATAGTTATTTTCACGTAAAATTTCAGTTGTACGGGATAAATTTTTATTTTTGGACTCGATAATTCAGTTTTTGGGGCCAACATGACAGATTTGTGGCCAAATGACCCCCAATTCTCGAAGACGTAATCGAAAGTTTCGCGGACTATTGAGTAATTTTTTAGCGGCCAACTTGGCGGTTACGTGGTACAATTCTGATACTGAGGGCTAATTTGACAGTTCCGCGGAATAATTTAGTTCCTAGGGGCTAAATTGACTGTTTTACGGCCAAATTGCCCTCTAAAGGCGGCGAATTGACAGTTTCCCGGACAAAAATTCCATTTCTAGCGGCTAATTCGAAAGACTTGTGGAAAAATTGAGTTCTTGGCGGGTTTGGTACGAAAAATTCAGTTCCTGAGAGCTAACTTGACAGTTTCGAAAAAAAAAAAAATAATAATGTTCCTGGAGGCAAAATTGAATGTTTCGCGTCCATTTCTAGCAGCTATTTTGACAGTTTCGCGGGAAAATGCAGTTTCCGAGGGCTTATTTGACCCGAGAAATTCACTTCCCAGGGGCTAAATTGACGGTTTCGTGACAAAATTGTCAGTTTGATGGAGTAAATAGATAGTTTCGAGGGCAAAAGTCATATTCTGGGGGCTAATTTAGTCACTTTTTGCGTAAAAATGCTGCTGCTGAGTGCTAGTTTGACAGCCAAACTAAGCAAACCTCGAAATTATATTTTTTGTAAGAACCAAATTCTTGAATTCGGCAATTTGGCCAAACAAATGATAATAAGGGGGCTCGTAGAGATTTCCGCTCCTGGCTCCGGGCCCAGATAGGTGGAGGTTCGCCACTGATCCTGCTATTGCATAAGTCACCAGTGCCGGCTTTAAGGGCCCGGGGGTGCCGTATCCTTAAGTGAGTGATACTCAGGTCCATTTTAACCATCCCCAGCCAAAAACGCCCCCATAAGGGGTCTTCAAAGGGGCGCGTCTAGCAAAATTAATGCGGGGGGGGGGAAGGCGGACGAGGCAAAATGACCTAAGAAGCGCATTTGATTTATTAATTTTTCAAAACAATCAAATGCGGCATAAATTAGTTAAAAAGGAGCGTTTGGAATGTCTAGAAATGTACAGAAGCCTGAACTCTGATATTCTTGACAGAAAAGCCGACGTAATATCATCCATATTGTTACTTGACATCGGCAAGCTTTCCTGCCACGGGTGGTTCGCTATTAAGGAGGTTAAGTCTCTCATAGTTGATTTTTTTACTGATTTTAGTGCAGGGGGAGTACAACTATTTATAGTCTCATGAACTAAATTACCTTTTTGATAAAAACTCAAACCAATGGCATAGTGATCAGTTATATCACATTTAACCACCCAACCTCTTGAAATATAATTTCGCACCTTATTAGCCGCAAAATGATCAATGACGGTACCAGAATAAATTCTTGTGTATTTATCAATGTAGTGTATACAATTATTTTTCGCAAACATATTAAAATAGGTGAACGAGATTAGGTTACAGCTAAGCAAGTTTATATTAATGTCGCCACAAAAGACGTAGCTCTTCCTTTCAACTCTAGAAAAAAAATCTTCCAAGCGAAGCAAAAACGGTCCTTCATCTAAACTAGGCGAGCGGTATACACACAGAAAACTTACCCTATCACTATCAATTAGAGCAGTGGTGTCAAACTCAAATTCTCGGCGGGCCATTACTTGGAAATTGTAGGGCCCTGGCGGGCCGCTTGACTTTTAAGCCCCCTCCCACCAACGTTATGCACCACAAACTAGAATTAGGTACTCGAGAATAAGGAAGTTTACTAATTAAATAATGAATTTTCAGGACATCTTTTTTTGTTTCCTGCAGAGCGACCTATTATGTCTTGTCTAGCTCTCCCATAGTTGTTTAGTAAAATTTTCTCAGCCTCTTTAAATTTCGGGGGTACGGGTCACTTACGTATGGACTTATGGAGTATACAGTATTCAAGAAGCGGTTAACGAGATAGTGGGCCATCACCAGAGCTTGACAAGATCCTCATTTTTTGGGTCTAAATCCAAAATACAAAATCCTCTGTTCCAAAAAATGATTTAGATCAAAGATCCAGATCTTCGAATAGAAAAAGGATCGGGATCAAGATCCTTGGATTTTGAAAATCCTTTAAAGATCTAAGATATTTATTTTTTCATAACTTAAAAATTAAATTCGGAACTCATGCTCGGAACCGATGCTGTTCATGTCCATGACACACCGACGCTCGTCACGTCGCGATAATTTTAACGAATAACAAAATACGATCAATCAAAACAACAAAACCTTATGAGTCACGCGGGAACACGAAGAGCGTGCGACGGGGCGAGTTGCGAACGAAGAATGGAAACGAACTCGGTTTAAAAAGAGGAATGAGGGGGGGGGGGACCGAGAACTCATCGTAGATTCGGTTAGTTGAAGATTGAAAGACAAAAGCAAAATCTGACAGTGCGGCAGTAATGGCAGGGAGAACGGCATGGGCTGGTTTAATGAGCGCGGGGTGGTGCTGAAACTTCAAGCTGACTATGCTTTTTATTTTTTCGATGAAAGGAAGCAAAAGGATCTGTAAAAAGATCTTGCTTTAAAATCCAAAATACTTTTTCCTAAGATCCTTTACAATCCTAGACCCAGATCCTTCGAAAAAGGGTCTAAATCCAGATCTAGATCCAGGATCTTGATTTTGGATTTTAATCGGAAAATGATTTAGATCCGCAATGCTCTGGCCATCACGATACAATTTTGCAGGCAATGTCACGAAAAATATCTTCAAAAACATATGTTCTTAGCGAAAATTAATCACGGAACAGGTGTTTTCAATGAAATTGTGCGCGATATTGTAAGAAGAATCGTGTACATTATCATTAAAAACGTCTGTTCCGTGATTAATTTTCATCAGGATCTCATGATTTTGAAGAGATTGCTCGCGATATTGCATGGAAAATTGTTTCATGTGAATGGGCTTTAACCCTCCCTTACAAACCATGTGTTATGGCTCTGTGGATTTTATGCATCATATCAAAACCTTCATTTTTCGAAGGAATAAATTTGTTTGGTTTAGTAGACCTCACAGAACGCATACATAGAGCTTTTGAACACACTTTGGAGCAGAAGAATTTTTTCAAATTAATTTCATAGTTACCAGCAACTATCGACAGCCGGTTCCAAAAAATAAAGAAATAAAAATACCCATGGGTGCTCGCGGGCCGCAAGTTTGACACCCCTGAATTGGAGCATCAACAACAATTGAGTTACAATTATTCAAAACGTTAATCCTAACATCCTCAATACTTACATTATCCTTAACAAGTAAAGTAATTCCGTCTGCTCTATTGAGTCGTCCCAAGGAATTTATCGTTTTGTAATTAGGGAGTACAAAATTTAAGTCTTCAGAAAGCCAAGTTTCAGTTAGGACTAAAACGTCAAAAGATTTTTTCAAACATGTTAACCTAATTTTAAAATCGTCAAAATTCTTTTTAAGGCCCGTTTACAAGCTCTATGCTTACGTTCTGTGGAGTCTATGCAGCCAAACAAATTTATTCCCTCGAAAAATGAAACATTTTTATAGGTTGCATAGACACCACACAACACAAACATGGAGCTTGTGAACGGGCCTTTAATACTCCTTATGTTTAAACATATAAAATTAAGCTTACCAAAATTAATGTCCGTAAAACTATCGACTTCACGACAATCAACTGATTCAAACGGAATGTCTTCAAAGTCCATAATCATTAAGAAAAATAAATAAATAAACAAATAAATTCTAAATTAACCCAGAAAACAAAGAAAACCGTATTATGTAATTAAGCAAAGGTCTTTGTCACTTTTTACCTCAATTCGATTTGAAGACTCATCCTTTTTTACAAAGACGTTGGAGTTCCTTATCCAAACGAACTTATATCCCTTTTCTCTAGCCGCCGCTTTCGTCTGGCCTAGCAAAATGCTAGCCTCACGGGTAAGGTGAGCGCTCACAAAAATTTTTTGTTGTGGGTAAGTGTTAAGTAAATCGTTGGCGGTGAGCGTCTTTATCTTTTTTGGTGCGCTGATTAGCATTTGCGCCTATGCGCCCAGGCTTGTTCCCACGCTTGAAAGCACTCTGTAGGCTTCCATCGGTTCCGCCTCAACTTTGAGCGCCCTCGAAATATTTCTGACAATCCCACAACAATCTTCATTTGTAGATTCAGGAACGTCATCTATTTGAACAGTGTTCTGGATGCCTGCTTGTTCCACCCTTCTCAGCCTTATTGAAAGCACCTCAACCTCCTTTTTTATACGCTCGTTGTCTTCTTTGAGTTCCTTATTTTCCTTCTTGATACATTCCATCAAAGAAGAGAACTCGTCGAATCTAGCACACAAAAACTCAACAGAAGTGGCAAGATCAGAGATTTCTTTTAAAGCCCTTGTCAAATTTTAGCAATTTGTGCTTAATAAAAGCCATATCATCAGGCTTAACACCTGACCCCTCTCCATCATAGTTAGCGTCTTCTTCATCACTGGAAAATGGTTTAGTTACTACAGGTTTTTGTTTCATGACTTTACACGCGTCACAATTCCACAAAGCCTTTTTTGCCCCAAGTTTTTTTAATTTTCACTTGTCTTCAACCTAGTGCACCCCGGGTGAAAGTTCAACTTGCAATGCACACACGCCACACTTTTAGGCCTATGACATACTGGGCGGTTTGCCGCGAGCGGTTTTTTCCCGCGCCGCTCAGTATGTCACCTAGTTGCGGTTCCCGCGAAGTAGTGAGGAGAGAGAGGAATGGCCAAGGGAGAAAATTATTTCTCCACGAGTCCTCGTAAAACTAAACACTAAAATCGTAACGCTAATCACTAAAAAAATAAAAATGAAGTGTTTCTCATTTCACGCGTACGATAAATAATGTGAAAAATATAGGGTAGGTATTCTTATCTGTTCACCCTTCTTACTTTCGAAATTCGCCAATCAAACCTTAGTATGTCTTCATTAATAATTGAAGCAAAAATAAATAAGTAAATAAATAAATATTTAATAAAAATCACAACTTTTCCTCGAACAATTAACAGAAAAAAGAACCCAGACACTAGAACCGCATGCGGGAAACCGCCCTAGTTAGTATGTCATTGCTCATAGGCGGGCCGGAAAGGCACCGCTCGACCGCCGCGGGAAGAAAAAACCCGCTGGCATGTCGCGGGAGAAAAAATACCGCGGCGCGGCAAAAAACCGCAGCTAGGCGCGGTTTCTTCAGTATGTCATCTCTCATCGAAACTCCACTGTTTGCGGGAAACCGCCCAGTATGTCATAGGCCTTAGTCGGCGAAGCCGGTAGACCACAAATCGCGCAATTCATAGTCTAAAGATGAGAAAAAAACTGCACTTTAAAAAAATGTTCCACGTAAGCAAAATGAAGAGAACGAATGAAAAAGTTTAGAAGCTTTATTCTTCCGAGTTTATTTTATTATTTTATTTTTTTTATCCTCTAGAGATATGCTCGAACCTTTCTCAACCGAGTCCTGACGAACACTGAATTTAGGTTTGGAGTAATCCAAAATTGGGAATTGTGTTTTCAAATGAGCTAAATCCGTGTTCTGAACCATCAAAACCTGCAAAACTGATTCCAGTGACCACGAAATTTTGGTTTTAAACGCGCGAAAAACAGTTAAATTGGGGTACTAAATGACAAAAATTCGTGAAATTTGGTTTTGAAGGTGTCAAATTTGAAATATTGAATGTTGAAACATTTGGAAATGAAAAATCAACAGCAAAATTGTGAATTGAAAAAGCCAAAATCACGAATTTCGGTTTTTCGTCATTATTTTTATTAACTCGGGGTTTGGAACAGCGAAAGTTCGTAAAATTGGTTGTTTAAAGAGCAAACCCCATGAAATTTTGGATTTAAAAGCGAGAAAATCGGCAAAATTGGTGTGCGAATTAACAAAAAATTAGTGGAATTTGGTTTTTAAGGTGCCAAATTTGAAACTTTTGTTCATGAAAGAGTGCCAAAATGTTAATTGTTCAAGCCAAAATTACGAAATTTGTTTTTTTTAAATATTTTTTTGCGAGATTCGTTTTTAATTAACGAAACCTCCGAAACTGGTTGTGTAAAAAGAAAATGCCGGGTTTGAATATGTGGAAATCCCAGAAATTGGGTTTTAAAGAAGGGCAAGTCCACTAAAATGAGGGGAAAAGGAGAGATTGATTGATTGATATCGATTTATTTTTCCTCGCAAATTTTGGTCGAACGACCCCTCTTCCAATTAACGAGACAGGGTGTGAGAGAGAAAATCATTTACTTTCTCTCTCTGTTCATCTCTTCTGGTTCGATTTGTCTTAGTCCCCTCCCTCGCCTAAAAATATTTCTCAAATTTTGCCGCCCAGGGCTATAGCCCCGCTAGTCCCCCTTATGATCCAGCCCTGCTCCCCCCCCCCTCGTCAGCCAACGTCCCTGGCGGATAGTGACCGGTCCTGTAAAGACGATCATTGTAGTAAATTCGTGCTAACAGAACGATTTTTGTTTGTTTGTTTTGTAGAGCCCAACGTCCGAGGTGAAACTCACCGGGGAAGTTAAAGGCTTGTCGCCTGGTCTTCACGGCTTTCACGTTCACGAATTCGGTGACAATACCAACGGTAACTCCCCTCCCGCCAACCAACTGGCATTCACTGTCACTGAGCACTCGTACTCATTTTTAACCTCCCAGGTTGCACAAGCGCCGGTCCGCACTTCAACCCCGACAACAAAGATCACGGCGGTCCAACTGACGACGTTCGTCACGCCGGTGACTTGGGAAACGTCACCGCTGACAACAGCGGCGTCGCCAAGCTGTGCATTAAAGACAAGGGGATTTCCCTCTGTGGTCAATTGAGCGTCGTTGGTCGTACTATTGTGGTGAGTGTAAATTGAATTTTGAGTGCGGCCTCCCTCATTTTGGGGTTCCTAATTTGATATTTGTTCTTTCTGGTTAGGTACACGCCGATCCTGATGATTTGGGCGCTGGAGGTCACGAACTGAGCAAAACTACCGGCAACGCCGGTGCTCGTCTCGCTTGCGGAGTCATTGGACTTGCTAAAGCGTAGATCGAATTAGCTAAATCGGACAATTTAAGAGTAACAATACAATTCGTACAATATGAATGAATGAATATTCAAAATTATAAGAAATTTAAAGAAAACACGTCTATTTGTCTTTGTAGAAAACGTGTATTTAAACACCACAGTCATGTTCTTCCATGCTGTGCCCACTACAACTCCAGCGTGTCTTGGTCCGTTTAGGTAAAATTGTTATTGCTTTCTTACATATTTCTCTGTAATTTAATTGTGGCTTAAAATTCAGGCCACAGGGCTCTGTGGGCTTTTGGGAACAATAAAAAATCTCCGAAATAAATAGTATAGCCGCTTAATTGTTTTTGTTCTATTTCACCCTCTCGTTATGTCCATTTTGGGACCTTGGGGGAATCAAGAGCTTCTGATTGAAAATTTAGTCATTAAAAAAAAAATTGTTCAAAATTTTAGAAAATTCGTGGACGTGCGCTTTTGTCACCCCCCCCCCTATCACACAGAGAATCAATGATGACGTCACAAGAGTCCAAACGGTGGGAAGCCGCCTACCACTACCACGCCAGTATCCTTCCCTCATTTGTTTGTTGGTCACGGAGTGATAGCGAGGACGTTTTTCTTTCCGTTCGAATTTTCGACGAGTTTTGCCTTCAATTTTAGCCGTTTTGCACGAATTAACCGAAAAAAGTCATGTGGAAGGACAAATCCTAGAATGTAATTTCATTGTTTTTATCTCGAGAAAAAAAAGTGTAGGATTTTCGTAGACCAACAGAATGGATGACGTCGCCGAAGAAGTAAGGCATTTTTTACCTTCAACCGAGGCTTAAAAAAGTTTTTATTTTCGCCGTTTTTCCCACTCCACAGCCGCAGTTTGTCGTCGATGAAGTCAGCGGTATAATTAAAGACGCTATTGAGGCGTCGATCGGCGGCAATACGTATCAGCAGAGTAAGGTGAATCAGTGGACGTCCGATGTCGTGGAAACGTGCCTTTCGCAGTTGACCAAATTGCAGAAAACTTTCAAATATATCGGTAAGAGGGAAATTATTTATTTTGACCTTAAGGTTTTTAGTCGGCTTTATCGATTGAAATTTGGCTTAATGTATTCCATTATTTGACGCCCTTGAACGTTAGGACTCTTTACTGGCGAGGGGATGGGTGTTCAAATTGTGTTTAATGTCGGCTAGTCACGAAAGGGCTTCTCCCATTGTTTCCATAGGACATTGTTCGTGTTTATCGATGAACGTAACTGTTGAAGGGTGAGAGGATGCCATTTTGTGGCTGACACTTGCGTGCTTATAGTCCAGAGGGTGAACCGCAACACGAACAGTTTTAAGAATCTGTTGGCCCTGTGTTACATCAATATCCAATTGGGCCGTAGTCTCCCATGTCTTTCGAATGAATCCACCTAGCGTCACTTGTCGCCTCGGGGACAACTACATTAGAACGTAACGTAGCGCAATGACTGTTCTCCCGGCTTTGGAGCTGTACCGTGGCTTCCTTCCGAGAATGATTGGGCGAGGGAGACCAATCGTAGAGAATCCCAATTTCAGTAAAATTGTGAGAACAAGTTTTTACCGCCGAACCTCGTGCAAATTTCTGATGCCGTCCAGGGGGTCAACCATGAGCTAGCGTAAAAATACCGTAGAAAACGCGGTATCTAAGGCGTTAATACATTATTTGTGATAGAGCGTCCTTAGTTACCGCTTGCGTTAATTTTTTAACGCTAGCTCATGGTTGACCCCCAGGGCCGTATAGAGAATATTCGAGCCTGGGGATGGACCTCATTGACATCCCCCCACTTCCCCCAATACCCCAGAATGTGTCAGGGGCTCCCTATAGTGCCAAATATTTTAAACCACAAAAACCCCAACCCTAGCGAAACTCTGATGCACAGCACAGCTTCGACCTCAGATTAGGTGGCCAGGCGTCATACTTTCCCCGGTCATGCCCTACTTTTGTGAGCGTCCGGAGACGTTCGGGCTCATTTTTCAGGTGTCAGGGAGAGATCCAAATTGCCTCTTTTTTACCTTCTTTGTCGGCCTCTACTTGATGTAAAGTCTGATCTTTAAACAGCATCTTCCAAGTTCATCTTCACACAAAGCTGCGGCGCTTAGCCGTCACGTCCCCCCCCCCCAGTCATCGTTTTGCCCTCGTGGCCGTCATCAGTCCTGGTGAGCCGGATTCCCTCTCTAACTCGTTGCTACCAGGTCAGGTCGCGCGCCAGGGGTGGAGATCGTAGCGCAAAGTCCACTCAGAGAATAATTCACTTATTTTACCCGTTGAACCTCTCCCACACACCCGTCATGCCTCTATTTCACTCGAAACTCTGAAATTCACCCCACAACCCATGAGAACATTTGGCCCGACGAACTGGAAAATTAAAGACTCACAGTCTGATTAAAACCAATCATGAGCCATTACAATTTCAAAAACAAAATTTCGTCTTTTCGACTCTTCCAAACGTCAATTTCACGGATTTTCGTTCACTCGAAACCAAACTTTGTGGATTCGTCTAGTGCAAATCCCAATCCGGGCTTTTGCTCATTCAAAAACCAAATTTCGTGGGTTTTACTCTTTCAAAAACCAATTTTACGGACTTTCACTCTTTCAGAACCCAATTTAGTGGACTTGGCGCGTTTAAAACACAATTTCGGGGATTTTCGCTCGGCTATTGAAAAACCAAATTTCGAGACTTTTGCTCTTTTCATAGTCAGCTTCGCGGGTTTGGTTAATTACAAAATGAACAAGCAAAAAAAATTCCGTAATTTTGGCTTTTTCAAATTGCAGTTTTGTTGAAGATTTTCACTCTCCCACAAATGAACGTTTCAAATTTGGCACCTTAAAAACAAAATTTCACTAATTATAGTTATATCGTACACCATTTTCCTGATTTTCTTCCTTTCCTTTCATATCCAAATTACGTGGGGTTTGCTCTTTGAACAACCAAGTTTACGCTGGGCTGTCATTCCGCCTGACTCAGCGATCGGTTTCCTTCTTCGCCCTCCCCCCAACACTACACCATCCGAACCGACAGCACTGGTGGAGGGCAAAACAAAGCTTCAAAAACAAAATTCGTGACTTAGGCTTTTTCAATCACAATGTCCCTGTCGATTTTTCATAACCAACAATCAATTTTTCAAATTTGGCTCAATTTTTTGTTATTTAGAACCCCAATTTCGCTGTTTTTACGCGTTTAAAACCAAAGTTTCGTGGCTATAGATCTTACTGGAAAACAGTTTTGCAGAAAAATTAATTTGGCACTTTAAAAATCTAAATTTCCGAATTTGGTTTATTCCAAACCTAAATTTCGTCAATTTTGGTTGTATAAATCCCAAATTTTCCTAATTTATTTCCTTTCAAAACCTAATTTTGTGAATTTGGCTCATTTCAACCACAATTTCTCCGATATTGGTTATTTTACGGTGGCACGGCTTTGAGGGAATTCGAAAAGCTAACATCGAAAAAACAAATTTCGTGATTTTGGCAGCTTAAACCCAAATTTGACTCAGGATTTCCGCTCTCCCATTACCAATAATCGCTGATTCTGTTTCTTCTTCAAACCTCAATTTCATGAATTTTTGCTATTTCAAACATTAATTTCGCGTATTTTTTTTAAAACAAATTTCGTGTCCTTAGCTTTTTTTTAAAAAGCAGTTTTGCTAGTTCGAAAAGCAAATCTAACTCTTACGAAAAGCAAATTCGTGGATTGGCACGATCAGTCACAAAAGTTTGGCCTATGTTCGCGGTGTTTCCCTCTTTCAAAACCTAATTCGCGGATTTGGCTCATTCAAAAACCATAATTTCATAGTTTTGGCTCTTTTAAGCGAAATTTTCGTGGTTTTCGTTCCTTCAAAACGTAATTTCCTACCTGAAACGCCAAAGTGGCCGTTTGGGTGGACCTTCTGTAACATCAAACTGATTTGGAGCAAGAAGGTGTGTATTGTCAGTTTTTTGCTGATGACGGAGTGATAGTTGTTAGGGGTAAGGATTTGGGGACTTTGTGTGGCCTGATGAACCAGGCAGCACATGTGCTGGAGGAGTGGTGTTCACGGAGGGGATTGGCTATAAACCCAGAGAAGGCCAAGCTTCTCCTTTTCACGAGGAAAAGGAACATCACTGGATGGAGACGGATTAAAGTAGACGGAAAAGAGGTGGAGAGGGTGACGGAGCTTAAGTATCTGGGTGTAACAATGAGCTCCAAGTTGTCCTGGAGGGCGCATGTGGGTAACATTTGCAAAAGGGCGGTGAATACATTTCACCAGTGTCGGAGGGTGGTTGGGAGCACCTGGGGGCTGAGCCCGGCAAAAACGCTGTGGCTTTTTACAGGGATAGTTAAACCGAGGATCCTATATGGGGCCTTGTTCTGGTGGGAGGCCGCAGGCCAATTATGGGCTCAGGAGGAGCTCAATAAGGTGCAGAGGCTGGCCTGCCTGGCCTCATTGGGGCCATTTAGGACCACGCCTACTCAGCCATGGAAGTGATATTGGGGTTGCGTCCACTTTACCTAGAAGTGAAAGTACGAGTAATGGAGGCATGCTATAATTTGAAAACCCACGGTAAGTGGGTTTCTACAGGGAGAGAGGGGGCTCATAGGAGGATAGCAGCTGAATGAAGCGGCGCCTATCACTCAGATGAAAAGTGATAGGATTGCGAAGCGTCTGGATCTAGGAAGATCGGTTCAGGTGAAGGTGTGTAGTAGGGAGGGGTTTAGTGTCCAAGAGGACGATCTGAACTACTATACGGATGGCTCGGAACTGGAAACGGGTGCAACAGGGTGTGGGGTCTAGATTCCACAGCTGGGAGTAGAACACTGTCGGCACCTCGGAAACTGGGCAACGGTGTTCCAGGCTGATGTTACGGCGATTCTGGATTGTCTCTTGGAGATTGTAAGGAAACATGTGAGGTTTAAAAACGTTAAGGTGTACACGGACAGTCAGGCGGCTTTAGGGGCCATCGTAAGACCAGCTGACTGTCGTCGTGTGATCTCAGACGTACAGGAACTGGGGAACAACGTTAGTTTAGCGTGGATTCCAGGCCATAGAGGTTTTGAAGGTAACAGGTTGAAGGTAAAAGAGGAGCTTCACTTAGCAACGTGGGACCGGAGCCGTCCATTGCGGTTTCAAAGAAAGTAGGAAAGGGTGAGATAAAAAACTGGGCAGACGGTGTTGCGATTAGTTCCTGGCAAGGAACATCGGCATGCAGGCAGGCGAGGTTGTGCATAAGAAGTTGGGATAGAGGAGCAACAGCTTGGCTGTTGTCTCTACATAGGCGTAATCTACCAAGAGCAGTGGGGATGTTTACGGGTCACTATGCTGTCCGTAGGCATCTATTCAAGATGGGCATAATGGCGGACCCGATGTGTAGGGAGTGTGAAGTGGAGGAAGAGACGACGGCACACTTCTACAGCAAAGCTTCAAACCACAGCTCATTACTTACCATAAAAAGCTCCAACCACAGCAATGCTCCAACCACATCCAAGGTCTAACCACTGCAAAGCTCCAACCCACAGCACGGCTCCTAGCCATAGAAAAGCGCCAACCATAGCAATGCTCCAAACCACAGCGCAGCTCCTAACCACAACTAAGTACCAACCATAAAAAGCTCTAAGAATAGTAAAGCTCCAACCACAGAAAAGCTCCGAACCACAGCTCAGTACCAACCATAAAAAGCTCCAACCACAGTAAAGCTCTAACCACAGCAAAGCATCAAACCACATTAAAGCTTCAAGTCACAGCAAAGCTCCAAACCACATCAAAGCTCCATACCACAGCAACGCTCCAACCACAGCGGAGCTCTTAACCACTACTAAGTACCAACTTTAAGAGCTCCAACCACAGTAAAGCTCCAACCACAGCAAAGCCAAACCAGCGCAAAACTCCTAGCCACAGCAAAGTCCCAAACCACAACCAAGCCCCAATTCACAGTATAGCTGCAATGTGCCTACCACAAAAAGCTCCAGCCACAGTTGCGTTATTTTTTCTGTCATCCCGTTTTTGATTTCCGAAATCCGGGTCCCCAAAAAAGGCTTGGCCCTGGGGGTAACGGACCCAGTGCCTACAGGGCCTCTTGATAGACCTGATACCATCGAGCCAGGGCGGGAAGAAGGCACAGGTATGTGTAGAGTCGAACATGGTCTAGTCAGGCGTGAAAGCTACCAGGCGTCTGAGACCTATTAGCACGGACGAAAGCATCTGCAATATCTGTGTGACGCTCTGGTCACAGCAGCATGTCTGCAGCACACCTTGAAAGAACGCTGAATAGTCGGTTTTGGTGACTAATTCTACAGTTTCGCGCTTAAACTTCCCCCCTCCCCCGCAAGATTAGCTTTTTGAGGCATGGAAAACAATGAATAAATAAATAGTCGGTAGTGGCTATGGCGGTGGTGAGAGGGTAAATCGTTTCGTATGCATCATCGGTACCTGGTTGCTAATTTGATAGTTTCGTGGAGAAATTCCGTCCCTGTGGGGCCAGTTGGACAGCATTACAGAAAAAATTACACTTCCTAGGGATTTAATTGACTGTTTCGCGGCGAAAAGTTAAGCCGCCTTCACATGCGGACTGTGACAGCTTAAGCTTTGAGCTGTAGCCAATCAAAGAGCAACCCGCGTTTGAATTAATTATATTTCATTGGGTACAGCTCAAAGCTAAGCTTTTTTCAGATCACATGTGAAGCCGGCTTTAGTTGTGGGAGCTAATTGACAGTTTCGCAGACAAAACGCTCGTTTCTGGGGCTAATTTGATTGTTGCATGACCAAATATAGTCAAGTCAAGGAGGCAAATTGACAGTTTCGTGGTAAAATTCACTCTTCGGGGCTCATTTGACGAAAAGTCCATTTCTAGCGGCTAATCTGTCGGTTGCGCGGAAAAATTAAGTTCCTGGGGCCTAATTGAACTCTTCCGCGGCCAAATAGTGAGTTTGGTGCGACAACTTGACAGTCTCGCGGCAAAATTCGGGAGGCAATGAAAACCAATTAGAGGGGGGGGGGGTGGCTAAGTTGACCTTTTTCCCGGCGTAAAAAGAAAGTTGTTGGGTTTTTCAGGATAAATTGACGGGTCGTGACCAAATGGTCGGTTAAGAGGTGAATTGGCGGTTTTTCGCGAGCAGCAAGGCTATTTCTGGCGGCTAATTTGACGTTTGCGCGACAAAATTCAGTCCTTGGGGGGGGGGGACAAATTGACAGAGTTTCATCAACCAAAAGTCCATTTTAGTGGCTAATTTGACAGTTTAATGGTAAAATTCAGCTTTGCTGGGCTCATTTGACAGTTTCGCGGACAAATGTATTCCCTAAAGGCTACTAATCTGACGGTTTCGCGGAAAAATTAAGTTCCTGGGGGCCAATTTGACTGCGTTCGCGGAGGAAACCATTTATAGGCGGGGCTGAATTGACCTTTTTCCCGCTGTAAAAGTTGTTTGGTTTTTCAGGATAAATTGACCAAATGGACGGTTAAGTGGCGAATTAACGGTTTTTCACGGGCAACAAGGCCCTTTCTGGCGCCAAATTTAACGTTTTCCGCAGCAAAATCCCGTCCTTGGTGACTAATGTGACAGTTTCCCGGACAATTTCTAGTTCCGTGAAGCCTAATTTAACTGTGTTGCGGCCAATAAAAGTGAGTTTGATGCGGCAATTTGACAGTTTCGCGGACAAAAATTACATTTCTGGCCGCCAAAGTTGACAGTTCGGTGGTCAAATTCAGTTCCCAGTGGCTAAATTGACAGTTTCCGGCCGAATAGTCAGTTTAAGGTGGCAAATTGACAATTGAGCGCTTAAAGCGCTCATTTCTGGGGCTCATTTGACAGTTCCGCGCCCAAGTAGTCAAATTGATAAGCGGAAAAATTCAGTTTCCAAAAGCAAATTTGACAGATTCGCTGAAAATTTCAGTCCCCAAAGGGTTAAATTGATTGTTTGGAAGCCAAATAGTCAGTTTCAGCGGCAAATTGACATGTTTGCGGTCAACTAGTCAAGTTTCCGGGGTAAATTGACAGTTTCGCAAAAAAATATAGTTTCTGGGGCCTAATTGAACTGTATCGCGGCCAAGTAGTGAGTATGATGCTGCAACTTGAAAGTTTTGCGGACAAAAAGCTCTTTTTTCGGCTGCTCATTTGAGTTTATCGGCCAAATTACGGGGGGCTAATATGACAGTTTCGTGGCTAAGTAGTCAGTTTGTGCGTCAAATTGACAGTTTCTCGGACAAAAATCACATTTCCGGCGAGTTTGGCGGCCAAATTCAGTTCCAGTTGGCTAATTTGACCGTTTCGCGGCCGAATATTCAGTTTAAGGTGGCAAATTGATATTTTAGCGGTACAGATCGCTCTTATCTGGGGCTAATTTGACAGTTTGCGAGCAAGTAATCCATTTCAGCGGTAAATTGAGACGCTGTTCCCGAGGGCTAATTTAACAGATTCGCTGAAAAATGCAGTTCCCAAGAGCTAAATTGACTGTTTCGCGGTCAAATATTCAGTCTTAGCAGTAAATTGCCTGTTTAGCGGCCAACTAGACAGTTTCCGCGCTAATGTGACAGTTTCGCGGACAAAAAGCTCGTGGTTTCTTGGGGAAGTTCGACTGCTTCGCTCACCAAAAATCCACTTTTGGCGGCTAATTAGTTTCGCGGCCAAATCCAGTTTCTGGGAGCTAAATTGACTGTTTAATGGCCAAATAGTCAATTAAGCGGCAAATTGGCAGTTTTTCGCGGACAAATCTAGTTTTGGGTGCTAATTTTGACTGCTTCGCGGCCGAATGGCCAGTTCAAGGTACCAAATTGACAATTTCGCGAACAAGTAGCTCACTTCTATTGAAATCTAGTTCCCGGACCCTAATGCAACTGTGTCGCGGCCAAATAGTGTAACCTTGATGCGGCAATGTGACAGTTTGGCGGACAAACACCTATTTTCTGGCGGCTAATTTGGTAGTTTCGCTGCAAAATTTGGTTCCCGAGGGCTACTTTGACAGTTTTGTGGCCAAGTTTCTGCTTTATGCTTTCAAGTTTAAGATGGAAAATTGACAATTTTGCAGGACAAAATAGCTCATTTCTGGGGCTAATCAGCCAGTTTAGCGGAAAAATCCTGTTCGTGTGGTGGTAGTGTGGAGGGGGGGACTAATTTGACTCTTATCACAGAAAATTCAGTTCCTGGGGTCTAAATTGACGGGGTTTCTGGTTGGAAAAGGTCTGCATAAATAGATGGGTCGTGGCCATATGTTCAGTTTAACGGCAAAAATCAGTTTTTGGGGGTTAAATCGACAATTTCGCGGTAAATTGTGCAGTTGCAGGAACAAAATTCTGGTCCTGGATGCTATTTTGACGTTATTAGATGACACGTAGTCACGTTTTTGGGTCTAAATTGGCACTTTGTGGCCCACTAGTCAATTTCACGGCAAAAAGTATTTTGTAAGGGGTGATGAGTTGGCTGTTTCGCAGACACCAAGCCAGTTTCAGGGGGCTAAATTCACAGTTTCGCGGCAAATTATTTAGTTCCAGGTGCAAAAGTCTGGATATGTGGTGAGGTGTCCGTTTGGTGGCTACAAAATCGATTTCTGTAGCCAAATTGAAATCGCCTCAGAAGAGACCTGTCCTGATAGGCGAAGGTGTTTGAAAACCCAATTCTCATCATCGTATAATACATTAAGTCATAAGTCACCCGTCAAAGCTTAAACTGGCGCTACAGAGCTTGAGCAAGTCCGATACGTTCGCCGTCAATGTCATACGTCGTGTAATACGTGGACATGAACGGTCCTCCGAGGAACCAGATATTATCGTCATTTGAAGAACTTTTAAACACTGAAAGGCACAGCATCACCGGCCCCCATGCAACCTAAATCAAAAACGATAAAAAATGAATTGTTCCTTTATTTTCTTCGACAAACTTTCAACTGACCTTTTGTACAAGATTGGAGCCCTTGATGATGAAGTCTCGGCCCCCGATGGAAAAGTGAACTTTTGGTACTTTATTCATCTTAGCGCAAGGAATCTAAAAAAACAACAAAAAACAACACAATTGAAAGGAATGCCCCCCCCCCCCCGGGATAGTTCGAATTTCTCACGGAATAGCGCCCGAAATAGAAGGGTTCCGCCCCAAGAGCTTCATTCAATCGTTGCATTTCATGCTGCGGCCCTTGAATGATGTTTTCCCCCGAGTCCATCACTGCTACGCACTTCTTTTCGCAAAACGTGAACTTGTCCTTGGATGTTTTAACGGTTACGCTGTGTTAAAAAAAAAAAAAAAAAGTCTCAGCAAAACGCTCCTGACAGTGAAAACAAAAAAAAAGTAGTTTACCCGTTCATTTGAAAAGCCCAATATCCTGAATAGTCTTTCCTAGGAGCTTTCACATACGTGAAATTACCTCTGTAGTGACGCGACTCGACACCACCAAGAAAAAGAGTTCCGCCTCGCTCAGTGTCCTCCTCTCTGGAACGTGGAAATCGGTGAAACAAAATCCCTCGACACGCCCCCCCTTCCACATTCATCCCTACCTGTTCAAATAAATTGAGAAGACTCGCTTTTTAATCGCGTTCTGGCTAAACATTTCGTATACAAGAGGTTTTCCAGGAAATGTAACGTCTAGCTCTTTGTAGCTCAGACCGAAAATTCCGTCAGCTTCGGAAAAGTACAGAATCCATGGGATTCGATTGCAGGAGGCAAATGTGTAATTAATGGACGCTTGGTTTATCTAATAACAAGAAAAACAATTGTAAGGGCATGTACCCGTGATGTATGGTGTCTGAAATACCGTTAGTTTGTCCCGATATACGATGCCACTCAAATTAGAATTAGACAGAACTAAGTTGAATGGGATGCGCGTATTATTGGATACGGCAGACTCCTGAGGGTTGTACTTACTTTTTCCCACTGTAAAAAGCCGAAGTAATCCTTTAGGAGAGAGTAATCCACACACATAAAAATACTTACAACATCCAATGGACGTCAATGGACAGTCAACGGATGTAATCCAAGAGTCAGCCCATGTCGTGTCTAGAACGGCTTTAAATTTACGACCGGGTTGACCTAGTTGTATCTCCGCGTAATATTCCAACTAGTAAGTACAAAATTGTGACTGAGAGGCTTGGCCTTGGTGAAGGGTCATAAAACGGACCAGTGAAGGGCCGAGAAAAATCTATCAAACCCCTCATTTTTGTTTACTTTAAGGGCGCTGACTGCCCAACTGGCTATTCACGTCCTAAAATTGTCAAAGCTGACTTAATTTACCCCCCAAAAATGGCTAAGCTGATGATTCGCGCCTTGAAAATGCTTTAACTGATAATTTATGCCCCCAAAATAGCCAAACTGGCTATTTGAGCCCTAAATTGGAATTTTATTTTTTTTGGCCATTTATTTGGGCCCCAAAAATAGCCAAGCTGGCTATTCTCGGGCCCTAAAATTGGCAAATTTGACTCGTAAAATTGCCAAAATGTGTGCCCTGAAAATGGCAAAGCGAACCATTCCCGTTCCAGAAATGGCCAAACAAACCATTTTGTTCCCGTGAAATTGTCTAAAGTAATAGGGGGTCGTGGCTCAGCCCAAGCGGCTGTTCACTCAATTGGCCTAAAAATTGCCAAACTGGCCATTCCGTTCCTCAAAAATGAGTTAACTCAAGATGCTTTGGTAAATAGCCGAAACTACCATGAAAATGGCAGACTGTCCAATAATTGTCCATTCGCAGCCAACAGATGGATTAATGGAAAATGGTTAAACGGACTATCGTCACCCAAATTGGGTGACGTCAGTGGTTTTTTGTTGTTTTTTTTTTTTTTGTCGGGGACGCCGGGCCTTGAACCCGGCAGGCGCTTAAGCCTCCCTTGGGCTCCTACGCCATACCCAGATCTAACTGTGCACTTCACACCCGTACTACGCGGACGCGGGCGTTTCGATCGGTGCGCCGGGAACGCCCACACGACGCCGGGTGTGCCGTGTCACAGCTCGCCGCAGCCTTATAGTGTAATGGGCAATGGCTGGATTCGAACCCAGGCCCGCTGGGTTGCGAATCGAGCATTGTTACACAATCGAGGCGCGCTGAGGGGAGTGGGTGAAATTGTCGATGTTGGTATAAAATAATTACTTTGCAGGTAAAATCACAATTTTGTCAGGAAATTTAAGTGGAGATTATTGGTTTGCGGGTAAAATCGTAAGTTGTGGCGTGAAGTCGTCAGTTTTTGGGTTAAATCGTCAGTATTATTGTAAAAACGTCCGTTTTAGAGTGTTTCTGGATAAAATCACCTTTGAGGGGGGGGGGGATCGTACATTTTTGAGTCAACTCGTCAATTTTAGGGTAAAAATGTTGCTTCTAGAGTAAAATTTTCAGTTTTGGAATAAAATCGGCAGTCTTCAAGTGGCATTATGTTCTGGGATAAACCCGTGATTTTTGGGATAAAACCATCATTCCCGGAGTAAAACAGTTAGTTATAAAAAGTGAAATCGCCAATTTTGGGATAAAGGTAACCCGCTCGGGATAGAATCGTCTGTTTTACAGTTAAAATCCTCAGTTTAGGGGTATAATCGACAGTTTGGGGGGGGGGGGTAAAGTTGTCACTTTTGTTTTACAATTATTATAACTTTCAGGTAAAATTTGCAGAGAATTCGAGTTCGAGGGAGATTGTTGGTTTTGGGGTAAGATCGTAAGTTTCGGGGTGAAGTCGTCAGTTTTTGGGTTAAATCGTCAGTATTATTGCAAAAACGTCCGTTTTGAAGAGTTTCGGGATAAAATCACAATTTTTAGGGTGTTTAGGGTAGAGTTAACTCGTAAGTTTTTTGGGTAAAATCGTTAGTTTTCGAGTAAAATCTCCAATTTTGGGGGGGAAATCGCCAGTCTTGTAATGAAATCCTCTGTTTTGAATTTTAAAGTGAAACACATTCAGTTTTCGGGTGAATTTGTCAGTTTCGGGGGAGATCGCCAGTTTTGACGTAACATAGTTGAGTTTTAGGGTAAAATCGTCAGTTTTTTGGGGGTGAAGTTGCCGGTTTTGTGGTAAAAACCGATAGTTTTGGGGCAAGCACGTTTTTTGTAAAATCGCCAGTTTTGAGGTAAGAATGTGAAGTTTTGGAGTAACTTGGTCTCGATTTATGGTGTGGAATCTTGAGTTTTGACAGGGGTTTTTCAAGTTTTTAGTGTTTTAAAATCGTCAGTTTCGGGATAAAATCGCCAGTTTTTAGGTTGAATAGTCTTTTCCAAAAGTTAACCTCGCGAAATTACTTTTTTGAAAAAAGCCGAACCCGCGAAATTGGGCATTTTCAAGAAAACCAAATCCGCGAAATTTGGTTGTCGAAGGTGTCGAATCCGCGAAATTGGTGATTGACGGCGCCCAATCCGCTAAATTGCTGTTTTTAGGGCCAATTTCGCGCAATTTGGTTTTTGAAGAGAGCCGAACTCGCGAAATTTTCAATTTTTCTGTGTCTTTGAAAGCGAAGCTCGCGAAATTTAGTATTTGAAGGTGCCAAACCCGCGGAATTTGAAAAAAAATGAAGTTGGACTCGATCGGGGTCTTTCAGCTGAGGAGCAGTGGCATCACCCCTCCTGCCTCCTCACACCTCCACGCCTTGGCTGAGGGCCTTCGCTTTGAGGTCCGGGCCCCTTTTATGAGAAATGTTTAGATTTTCGAAGGTCGGACATTTTTTTGTAAGTCGAGGCCAAATTTCCGTTAATTTTGACGTATGTTGACTCTTCTTCGCGAATTAGCGATTTTTCTCAATTTAAGCAGGTTTTTAATTAGCGATTTTCTCAATTTCAGCAGGTTTTTAATTAGCGATTTTCTCAATTTCAGCTGCTTATCAGCCATTATTATAAATTTCAGTCGTGAATTAGCGTTTTTCGCTAATTGAGATACCAATTACTGGTTTTTCCTTTTTGTACCAGCGAATGGGCAATTTTTTTCAATGTCAATTGCGAATTTGCCATTTTATTCTCGATTTTAGCTCCAAAAATTAGTTGTTTTTTTTGTGTGTGTTGCTTTTTTTCCCACAATTTTACCCACGGGTTTTCCAATTTTATACCCATGAATTATCGTTTTTTCTTGCTTTTTTGGCCTTTCTGCGCTTGTACAAAAGCGGCGCACATATCACTTTTAACAAAGAACAGAAAATTGGAGGTTTTTCCTTAATTTTAGCCATAAAGTGTCAAATTGGCTATTTCACGGCTAAAGTTTCCTTATAGCTTTAAAGTATTCTTATAAAAAGCGCTAATCAGAGGCTAGAAGTGTGGAAACGAAAATTGTCGGCTTCTGACGGCCAGTTGCTGCCTCAAAATGAGAAAACGCGATAATTCATTGCTTTAAGCGCAAATAATCGCTAATTTGCAGCTAAAATTAAGAAAAAGTGCTAACTCATGGATGAAATTGAGAAAAATCGCTCATTGGCGGCTAAAAACAGGAAAAATAATAATTCATTGCAAAAATTCAGAAAAATCGCGAATTCGCGGTTAAATTGAGATAAATCGCTATTTCACGGCTAAAATGGTGAAAAATCGCTATTTTATTGCTAAAATGGAGACAAAAACGCTAATTCATCGATAAAATTGAAAAGAAGCGCTGATGTGAGGAAAACACGCTAATTCGCTGTTTAAATGGAGAAAACGTCAATTCGCGGCTTCTGAATTCGAGCCGGAAATTGAAATGACGCTAATTCGCGGCCAAATTAAGAAATACCGTTAGGTAATGGGCGGCAAAAATTGGGGAAAAACTCTTAATTCGTGGCAGAAAATGTAAAAAAAAATCTGTATTTAGCGGCTTCAGTGAGGAAAAACGCTAATTTGCGGTTAGAATAAAGAATAGTGGCTAATTGAGGGGTTAATTAGGGAATTATTATATTTCACAACGAGTGAGGAAAGCGTCACTTTACGCGCGAGTTGTTTGGCGATCGAGGCGAAGCCGAGTTGCGAACCGGCGCGTAAAGACGCTCCTCACGAGTTGTGAATGCTATTTTTCGCTTGACCGACCGAATGTGAGGCACTTCACCACGACCCACTCCTGACCTCACCACGAAAGAAACACTTTAATGTCAGCTTAATGTATTTGCTTAATGTACGTCACGGAGTGAACGAAAGTACTTGACGTCACTGCTAGGAGTGATGTAAAGTACTTTCCGTCACTGTTAGGAGTAAATCGTGGTGAAGTGCCTCACATTTGGTCGGTCAAGCGAAAAATAGCGTTCGCAACTCGTGAGGAGCGTCTATACGCGCTCGTTGTTAGTAATTAGCGAACTCGGCTTCGCTTCGATCGACAAACACAACTCGCGCGTAAAGTGACGCTTTCTGCACTCTTTGTGAAATATACTATTTTATCACTCCTAGCAGTGACGTAAAGTAAAATAAGGTTGTTAGGTCATACCTAATTACTTGTAGTACGGTGCTTAGACCTAAAGCCCAACATCCAAAGTGAAAGTTTCCCTTCAACGCCAAATTGTTCCTCACAACCCTCATATTGATTGGTAAAAAGTTCCACCATTTGGCGCTATGGGTTTGGGTGGGAGGGGGTAATAAGTTAGTAAATTCTTATTTTGTTCCAGTATTTCGAAATCTTTGAGGTTTATCGTGAAAATGAGCATTTACAAAAATAATCTTCATCAAATTGCCCGCAAAAATGATCCCTGAGACAATCTTACTTGAGTGAACGGTTCGAGAGTTACGGCGGGTGTAGTAGTAAACATTTTTCGTATTTCGACGTTTTTTGTCGAAAAAACTGGCATATGGAAACTTTTTTTGTTTGCACGATTTTCTTTTTTAAAATCAAATTGCAATTTAGGTGGACTGTAGAATGTTAGTAAGATGCCCTTGGAGGGACAAAAAACTTCTCTTCTTCTCAAGGGGCGCTACTTTTTAAGGGATAATAGGCTTCCTTTGGCCTAGGTCATACACATAAGGTGGATTCGTATTACTCAGATACAAAATTTTGGGTGGAACTACGTCTAAAGCCGAGTACAATGCCACCTCCGGAGGTTTTCTATCTCGAGCCATTCCTGGTTTATGATTTTTTTCTTTATAATGCAAAAACAGGGCAATTTCGTTCAAAGATCCGCGATTTCTCGGCTTATATCGTACCTAATCCAAACATTGATGGCAGTTTCGGGAACTGTGGAAAATTGCATGTGAGATAGAGGTCATTTCATTGCTTGAAATCATCATCAACTACTAGAAATTTGGCCTTTTGTCATAGATTCACGTAAACTCCATAAATTGTGCGTTTTCCAAAACATTGTTGTATCCAAACGGGGTTTTCCACAGACTGACGATGCTCCAAAAAAACGTGCCTTATTTTCCAAAGTTTGTTTTGGCATAACCACATTTAACGGCACCCCTGACATTTCCCGCGATAATATCGCGAGAATGCACAGAAACGCATTTTTCTACAGAATGAATAATAATTGCTCACGATATTCTTCGAGAAACGTCAGTGGTAACATGATATGTGAATACACCATAAAAAAAAACAGATAATATGGGGACGTTTTTGTCATGCATCGCAAGTCTGTGGAGAAAGCCGTTTGGGTACAGCAATCTTTTGGAAAGCGTACTTATTGTGGAATTTACGTGAATCCACGACAAAAGGCCAGATTTTTATGATTTGACGATCATTTTAAGCAATGAAATGGCCTCTATCTTAACCGAAATTGTCCATAGTTTCTGAAAATGTCATCAAGGTTTGGATCTAGTGTAATGTAAGCCGAGAAATCTGGGATTTTTCAAAGCAATTGCCGTAATTTCCTTTAATTAAAAAAAAATCATAAATCTTGAATGGATCTCGATAGGACCCGTCTGGAAGTGGCGTTGTACTCTGATTTAGACTTAGTTTCACCCAAAATATTGTGTCATAGTAATACGGATCCATTCTGTGTTTCCTAGGCATAATATGAAGCCTATTATCCCTTCAAAAGTAGCGCCCCTTGTGAAGGAGGGGGAGGTTGTTGTCCCTTGAAGAGCATATTATTAACATTCTACCGTCCACTTCAATGGCAATTTGATTTTACAAAACTCAATCATGCAAAAAACAAAAGTTTCCTTATGCCAGTTTTTTCGACAAAAAACGTCGAATTGCAAAAAATGTTTACTTCTACACCCTCCGTAACTCTCGAACCGTTCACTCAAGTAAGATTATCTCGGGGACCATTTTTGTGGGCAATTTGATGAAGATTATTTTTGTAAATGCTCATTTTCACGATAAACCTCAAAGATTTCGAAATACTGGAACAAAATAAGAATTTACTAACTTATTACCCCCTCCCACCCAAACCCATTGCTCCAAATAGTGGAACTTTTTACCTATCATTATGTGGGTTGTGAGGAACAATTTGGCGTTGAATGGAAACTTTCACTTTGGATGTTGAGATTGGGCCGTTTTTTTTACTAAACCGTAAACTATAATTGCACCGTACTATTGGGCCAAAATGTGCGATTTCTTGGCGAAAAATAGTCGCTCTTTGCTGCATCGTATGTTTTTGGCCCCAAATGACCAATTTCGGGACCGTCTTCTATCTCTATATCTTCGAACTCTTCCCCCCCCCCCCATCTCTTTGACAAATTGGCCTCCCCCCCCTCTCATTATGGTTTAAATTTCGATCCACCACAGGTGTGGCATGGGGGTGTTTTTACTTACGTCTAAATATTTAAATAACGGCACAGGGTCGGTTCCATTGCCTTTGCCAATTGAATTCAAGCCTTTCGCGAACATACGTTCGATCGTCCGTGGTGGAATATTCTGCTCGGCGAATCGTCGCAAAGCCGACTTTCCACGGCTTATCGAAATACTGCGGGCATTTAAATATTTGCACTTGGTCATGAGGGGGGAGGGGAGGATCAAGAAGAAAAAACAAAAACTGTCAACTTACCTCAAAGTTTCAGCTCGTGCGCTGTAGATAAAGCCGAAAATGAGTAAAAAATTCAAGGACTTCATGTCTGGACGGACTAACGAACAATATTTAATTGATGAGCTCCAGCGTTGATATCGTCTGTTCAAAAAGGGAACTGACTCAATTGAGTCTGTTTTTTCTACTATTTAAATCGACCAGATTGGATAAAAGGTCAAATTGATACGCTTCAATCTCCTGATATTCCTGTGAATTACAGAAGCCGCGTGAAATACGTTTGGCACAGCGTACCCGTTATTTATTTTTCTAAAGGAAAAGGACAGATTTTTACCTTTAATTGAACTTGATAGGGCTGAGGGCTCAGGTTTCTCAGTAGACGAAGTGACCCTTCGACTTGACCAGTCGAATCCTTTTGAAACTCGCGGGGGGAGAGTTAATGATTTTAAAATGAGGGGGGGGGGAGATGTTTGAACTGCAATTTTTCTAGTTATTTTGAAATGAACAAAGTCCTTGTTCATTATCAAGCCTTTTTAAGGTCTTTCACGGAAAACAAAAAGGAGTAGTTGGAGGGGAGGGGTTGAATGAGCCTATATATTTATTTTTTTATAGTGTGTTCGGTTCCTTTGTAGGGCTGCACTTGCATTCAATTTCAAATTCCCCCTCCCCCAACCTTAGAAAAGTTACACGAAAGTCCGATAATTTGGCTTTTCCCCTCCCCCCACCACTCATCCAACACTTACGAATTGTTTGTTGAGTTGTACAGCTTTAGTTTCTTTTGCTTTACAGTTTCGTGCACAATCATGCAAAAGAATGGGGCCGGACTTCACAGCGCTACGTCCTGTTTTTGGGATAATTCCACGGACGGCAGTTGCACAGTTCGTTGGGAAAATAAATCGATGTACTGCATAGTTTCTGTTTATGGTTTGGCCTACTAAAAAAAACAACAACAAAATCAAAACCAACATGCACACGACGCAGTTTTTGCTTATTTTTGTCTTAATTTTTATTTATTAAAATCATTTTGTAATTAATTAGTTTGTAAACTATAAAGGTAGCCATTTTTACTCGTGGTCAATGTGGTAAGTACCTTTTGGAACGGCGTTTTGAGTCCTTTCCACTTGATCCCTCAGAATTCTCAGGCCGGCGTCGATCGCTGCCGCAGTTTCGGTGAACGCCTCGGGTTTTTGCCTTCTCCGTTGATTAACACCCGCCGGCGTGTAGTAATTAAAGTCGGCGGGCGGTGGGATTTCCGCACCGCCGCATCCCCTCGTCGACGATTTGTTCGCACGAAAAGACGCCGCTTCGTCATCTTCCGACGCTGTCGAGTCGTCGGACGGCGGCTGTTGCTGTTGTTGTCGCTCGCTGGTGATTCTTTGCTGTTTTAATTCGTCGAGTCGTTGACGTCGCTTCAAAAAGTTTTTCGTTTGACTCATCATTGGATTGCCGGCTGGCGGCTCGGACGACGGCGGCTGTTCAGGCAGTGGAATATCGCAAATGTCGTCGACTGATACTTCCGACGGTGGTGGCGGTGACGGTGATTTTCGTCTCTTCTTTTTACGACGCTCCTCTTTGTAAATTGGAGCAAACTCGTTGGGACGCTCGGACCTTTTCTTTTCAACCCACTCCTCCTGCGTCATAGCTACCAGAAACAATTTTTTTTTAAAAAACGCGACAACTTTACATTATTATTATTATTATTATTATTATTATTATTATTTTTTCAGAAATCTTACGTGGTGCTTGAAGGCCGTCTTTGCCCACGTCCCATGGACGTACGTGAGCCGCTTTCTTCAATTTCACTTCAAGGTCTTCGTTAGTTTCTCCGACCTCTTCTTCTTCTTCCTCGGCCGGCTTTTCCTCTTCTTTAGGCGCCATTTCTTGGAGAAGCTCTAAAATGTTTAAAAGGGCGTCAATAAAAAAATTGTGTCAAACGGGGAAATAAAGAAATAGATGCAAAAAGTCGTAGCCCAGGAGGCTCCTACGGCTATGACTTTTTGCATCTATTACCTACTATCCCGGTGTAGTTTTAAGCGCTTTTACCAACAATATCAAGGGGGGAAAAAAGAAACGAAACATACGGCTAACGTCAATAGGTGGCAATCCCAGACGAGCCCTTTGACGCTGACGTGCGGCAATGAGGCGAGCCTGACGCTGTTGTTCGCGACGCTCGCGAAGCGAGCGAGCTTCCTTTTGCCTCTGCTCGGTTTCAGAGCGTATGCGCCGAAGCATTTCCTGTTCTTCGCGACGTTTCGCCTCATCCGTGGAGAATTTCCAGTAGCCGACACCGTGACTTCTGGCCTCTGTGGAAGAAAAAAGAAGAGGAAAATTACGTCGAATACCCTGTGTTTACCGGTGAGTGGGAATCCCCCACCCCCCACCACACACTCGGTTGTCCATGCCTACCAATTTTTAGTGGTGCACGCGTGCCTTTTAGCGTTTTTGCCATTTTTAGCCAGTTTTCACGGCCCCTTGTCGACGCGAGCAGGCCTTTCGCTAGCCTGTAGTAAAACTGATAAATTTGGCAAAAAAAAGCAACGAAAACGCGAAACGCTCAATTTTGGCTACTTTGAGGGGCACTCTTGACTTGACAGCCCCATATGGTCATTTTGGCCGTCTGCATTTCTCAATTCAGCACGACGTGACGGCCTGAGAGATTCATAACCGGGAAAAAATGCTAAAATTCCAAAAATAGACGAAACAGCGTTTCATGGGGTTTCTCAGTTCCGGAAATCCAAAAATCCAAAGAGATTTTCGATCAGTCGAAGAGGTTGACACCGTTAGAGAACCTGTTGCTAATTAAATTAAATCGATATTTTTACGGACGACGATGGGAGGGCAAAGCGCAACACGATTCGAGCTTCGAGAAAAAATAGGCTCACCGACGGGATTTGAACTCGAAACCTCTGGATAACTAGTCCAGCACGCTTCCAATTGCGTCACGGTTACACCTTTGACAGTCGTACTGCGAGGGATCAGCTAAGCCGAAACTCACCGTGGCGCAATTGGCAGCATGCGGGACTAATAATCCAGAGGTTCCAGATCCGTCCAGAGGTCAAATCCCGTCGGGAAGCCTTTTTTTTTGGCGCATTTCATTCTGAAAATGCACTATTGGTCTCGTCGTGATGGTGGCAAACATGGGTCATGTCATGTTTTTTTCACGTTTCAGAACCTCTAGAACACGAAGTCAGTGGTCTCCAGGATTCATATATCGTGAATACTGAAAGAGGTGATACAACAGGTGATTTAGAGTCGATATTGTTCTTTTCGACTTTTTCGAAAACCAATTCGGAAGTTAACACGCTTTGAATAGTAACGGAAAAAAATAGAAAAGGATTTTCGTTAAGTTCTGGGCTAATTTTATTATCGTTGGAGGGGTATTTTTCCTATTTTAGCACACAAATTTGAAGGAAATTTTGCGCTCTTTCCAACGAACTGATTAGTTTTTTTTTTTTGCTTTTGTATCGGCGCTAAGCCCTCTTAAATGAGGAAAAGTAACGAACGTCCAAAAATATCGTTTTTAATCGATATCTCGGGAACGAATGGGTTTTCGAAAAAGTCGAAAAGAACAATATCGACTCTAAATCACCTGTTGTATCACCTCTTTCAGTATTCACGACTGGTTGCGAAACACCCTATATATGTTTATTTATAAGCTTATGGCCGTTTTCTTGTTAGCAAGATAACTCTCGAAGAAATCAATTTAGCGGAACGCGCTTTGGCACAAAAATCAGTAGTCATAAGACCCCGGTCGGTATTGCATTTGGGCCAAATCGGTCAAGGTGGAGGGGGGAATAGGGGTTAAATGGTCGAAAAATCACTATAAATCACCAGTTGATTCTAGAAGCATTATATTCGGTACGTATACTCCATGTTATAGTAGCCTTTGATTCCCATTTTAATTTTTCGAAAAATTCAAGGTGGTGGGGGTGGTCCTTCCGGTGTGGAAGTGTAAAAATAGCGTTGAACTTCACCAGTTCATCTTACCGCTCTAAAATTCTACTCAATAATTCAATGTAACGAAAGCCCTGGGTTCCACTGAGATTTATCGAAAACTTTGATGGCGGAGGGTGAAATGGAGGATGAAATTTCAAAAAATCGCTTAAATTCACACGTTTAGGTATTATAAAATACGGCACAAAAATTTAATCTAACAAAGCCCTTGGAAAACTATCGAAACTTTTCGACATTTTTGAAGAGAGGTGGTGAAAATAGAGGAAGAAGTTGGGCTTAATGAAACAAATTATGGTATCAAAATTATTACTTCTGGGACGGCTTAGGGTATCCGTATACGGAATGAAATGCACTCTTTCCGACCGCCAGCTGCCGGAGCGAAATTTTTTTTTTTGTTATTATTGCATCAATCGTTGACATAGGATGAATATTGAGAGACATAGAGCTCTTTCCAGCAAATTTTAGAACTTTGGCATTTTTATGAGAACAGAACTTCAGGACAGACTAGGGCAAATTAATTAATTTTGATGGGTGAGTTCTCCCCCCCCCATCTTTCTAATGTCATTTGATATAGGAAACAACGTTTGATATAGGTAATTGAACGAATTTATTCAAATACCCCCCACGCCACCTCATCCAGCGGCGGTAACATAATATTAAGCCTCGGAGTGTGAGGCGGCAAAGTGCAGAAGACAAAAAACCGGCCTCATCACACACCCCCACCATCCCGTCCATCGATGGCTGGGGGACGCCTGGTCCCCGCCTCCGACGGGTGGAATACAAAAAAGCAACAAACGGATGAGTTGTGAATCCAAGTGAACCAGTTCAACGCTTACACTCGAGTGGTTAACATTGTAAGTGCACAAGGACAAGGTCATGGTTCATACGTGTTTTTCGGCGGCAATCGCTTTTCTCCCTGGTAAAGTAAACAAAAAAATGCTCGGCATTAAATTTAGAGTTTAAAATATCTTGAAATCAAATTTAATTTTTACGTTGTATTTAGCTGTCTTCAACGGCGTATTTTACGCTCTAAAATTCGCATTCTATTTCCTGTCAGCACTCATGCACTTACTCGTTGTGGGAAAATAAAATTCCAAGGAAAAATGAATCAAAAGCTTTCTCTTTAGAATTCACGAAGGTCGTAAAAAGTCCAACTTTCCCGTTTTACCACACCCCGCATGACGCTTTTATTTTATGTTCTTAAAAGGACGTTTTGAGTCGGAATAAAGTACATTTTTCAAAACGTGAAAAGAGCCGTTTATGGGAAAAGAATAAATCCCCCCCCCTCCAATTCCTCACCACACCCATCTAACGACGTTTCAAACAATGTTAGGCCGAGCCAAGTCAAACGTTTTGAATGATTTATTTCCGACTTCCTTCTACAAAGGTAAAAAACAAAGCTTTTTCTCGAATCCTGATCCCACATTTGCGTCAAAGTCACGAGAAGCAAAATTCCACATTTTAATGGTGACCTCCCCCCAACCCCGCGGGTTACCGCACTCGCATTATTTTTTTTGTCTGATTGTTACCTCAAACTTCCAGGTATAATGATTGTCTTTATTCAATTTAAAACAGCTTTTTGAGTTAGGAGGGACCACCACCGAGTTTGACAATTGAGGGCTAAAATGAATTGGATAAAACACTTTTTTTGTATTTGTTTGGCCTCTCATTAGACTGTTTCGGTGGTTCAATAACCCCTCTCTCTTCCGTCTCCCCACCCCATCCTCTGAAACGTTCGTTTTATCCGACAGCTTTCGCACAGTTTCTAGTGCATTCCAAGTTCACGTTTCAGGGTATACGTATTCAACAAAGCGACGAAAAATGAAGATATTTTAAAAACGGAATGATCAGGATTCGTCCCTGTGAGGTTGGGGGGGGGGGAGTAAATTTATATTTTCCAGAGGGGAATGCTGGTCTTGGATTTGTTTGTACCACTTGTGCGTTAGTTATTTCCTATATGCGGCTATTTTGCGACCTAAATTAGTCAGAAGCGTCCCATTTTAGGAGGATTACCACTGTTGATTGAACAGAAATGCTCCTAATTAATCAAATTTTTGCGTTAATTTCCCTCTATATCTGTAAGGAAGCATGATGGGCCTCGCCGGGTAAGAACTTCCGTGAGCGTATAATGACGTATCAGGCTCGAGGGGAGCGGGATGTTGATCGGTAAGAGTACGAAGGAGGGGGGGAGAAGCGTGAAACTAATGAGAAAACTCATCAGTAAACATTCAGTTAAGCGTGTGTCGACGTTCTCTTGAGAGTGGTAGTCATAGAAACTATAAGGAAGTAAAAAAAATCTCACCCGAAGAAGTCGAGGGGAAGATAACATAAAAGTGACGAAGAAAAGAGGGTGTAGATTTACGATGAGAGGAGCATAACAAAACGGCAAGACCCGCCATCGCGATGGCAGTGCAATGTGTGGTGAGGGGAGGGGAGGTGGGCTTTCTTGTAATTTCCAATCTCAACAATAGTACACAACCCTCCTCCTTTTCACTCATTCGAAGGCTCATTTGAATAAAGTCGAACCCTTGAATTTCGTGAAAGTTCTTTCGACGGGTCTCAAGAGCCCGTGAAAAAACGGTTGGGGCAGGGGTAGTAGGTGCGGGTAGTTGCCCACCTGTAGACTTAAAAATGAGCCAGAGGAGGGGCAGCTGCCCACCCCGTGGACATCACTTCGCTAAGTTTTACTCCCTCAAATCCAATTTCGGTTGGTTGAAAACCCAAATTTCGCTCATTTGGCACTTTTCAAACATCATTTTGAGGGTTCTGCTACGTCTTAAACATGAACTTCGCTGTGTCTAATTGGGCGGATTTGGCTCTTTTATGACAAAACTCCGCATTTTTTAGTCCAAAAGCAACTTTAGAATATCGAATTCGCGAATTTGGCTATTTATAAACCAAATTTTACGGATTGGGCTCGTTCATAACAAGTTTGCTAGTTTGGCCCTTTAAAATATCCAATTTCGCGCTCTTGGCCCTTTGAAAGCACAGTTTTGAGAATTTGGGCCGTTCAATCCATCACGCTCGTGGCTCTTTTAAACCCAAAGTTTCGTTGATTTGGTTGTTTTAAAATCACTTTTCAAACTATCGGCTATTATTAATAGGAATTTTGCGCTTTTGGTCCTTTTAAACCTGAAACCGCGAGAATTCAGAAAAATCAGCAAATGTAATTTTGCTGTTTCGGCGCATTCAATATACCTACAATTATGCGGATTTGGCTCTTTCAAAAACAAATTCCGGGTTAATGCTTTAAAAAAGTAATCGCACTTTTGTGATTGTGATTTTTAAGTCCAAAAAATTGTCAATTTTAGGCCTAAAACCCTCAAAATCTTCCGGGATGCTCACCCCCCTGCGCACAATGGGCAGGGTACGCGCTAAAAATGTATAAAATTTTCGTAAAAACTGAACCTCCTTCTAGTAAGAGTAATAATTTAAGGTAACCCCCGCCCCCTTCACCATATCACCGCCAAAATTAATTAACAAAAGCTTTATGGCCAGGCGTATAAAGTAATAATCCCTGATGATAAATCGGAAAGGATTTTTGAGAAGCTTTACCACTCAAAATCTTTCGCTCCCCCCCCTTCCCCCCACAAAGCGCCTCCGTGGCGCTTTAAAATTTATCGGCTCTAATGGAATTTATTACTATCTCTGGAGCTTTAAGAATAAAACAAAAAATTAGGTAGGTAGGGTTGAGTGATAAGCTTTGGAATGAAAATCAAACGTGGGCGAATGAAAATGACCCAATAAAAACAGTAATGGATCGCATTTACAGCATTCTTTCGTGAGGTAAGAATTTACTCTTCTCCCTCTGCCCCTGCCGCTCCACCGGTTTTGTCCGAGTAAAATTATTTTTAGAGCGCGTATAGTGTCCAGATTTATTCATTCTTTCAAAAATATAACTTTATTTATACGGAGATTTTATTATTAGTTTCGATGCTTTAAAAATGTTATTTTTAATTTATTCGAGCCCATTCCCCGAGAAGTAGAGGGCAATGGGACTGTGATCAGCAGAAAAATTCTCTCCTTAAATAATGAGAGGGAAGACAACAGTCCTTATGGCTTGAATAGAGCGCGAGTGTGTCCTTCAACACAGCGTTGCTTCGTCGTAAAAAAAAGGGTTTAATTAAGTGAAATTTAATTTCCTCCGCGATAGTTGAGAGCCCGACGACACACTCATTTTATCCGCGAAGTTTAAAACTTCCCTTGGGATAAACCCCTGGAAATGTAGTCGTACCCATCACCCTCGCAATTTCATTAACAACAAACACCTTAACAATGGGCTCTAAAAAGACGATATCAAGCGATAAAGTTGACATTTAGTTTAGTACTTGGAGCTACGTTATTGAGCTTCGTGGGGTTCTTATTTCAAGGGAGGGTGGGGTGGGATTGAACGTACATTGCAACTTAATTGTAAAGCTAACGATGGTTGAGGAAGGAAAAGTGATGAAATCCTTATCTAGCACTAGGGGAGTAAAATACGAAATTTTTAATTTTGCGTGATTTGAAATTCAAGATCGAACTAATAACTTAAAACTCGTCATCATCCCGAGACTGCCTCAAACCATTCGAAGAGAGAAATCCTCCTCGTTCCTTGTCCGTTCAAGCCACAACCCACAAGCCCCCTCCACCTCCTCATCACCGATCACCACTTGTCCAAGAGGAAGGAAAACTTGAAACGGATAGGTCATGGATCTTCCAACGGCGGGAAATCCCCCCGGAGGCTCAGTACGTCTTCGTTCTCTACCAAGTGGTTGGAGGGGGGGGAGTTAGATCAAACAGTGTGCTTCCCGCCACCCTCAATATATCTATAAAAGCCCTTCCATTCTATCAGTAGAGAGCCCTCGGACTATAATATAAAGGGAAAGATGAGTGCTCAGTCTGTCGAGGGGGATCAAGTTTGTTTAATCGGCGTGATAGAACATTACAGACTGTCGACAACGAGGAGGAGAGGAAAGGGGACTCGATAAAAATCAGCACAAATCACCGCACTTCCTCTTTAGTTTCCCGCGGTATCTAAATCGCCGGGAACTAGCAAGGTCTTGAAGCTCTAATAAATCCATAATTTTCCGAAGTTTTATTCCGAAAAATTTGGCAGGATAGTGTCAAAAGACTTTTTTTCTTCCACGGTATAAAGTGCCTTCTCTGGCTCCCCAAAAAGGCACCTTTGAAAACAGCTTTGTTAACAGTTCGTTTAAAAATTATAGTGTGTAAAACAGGTGGTCCGGTCCTCAACGGAGAGACGACCAGCTCCGAAGTGAAGGTACTAATAGCACACATTCCCTCTCCACTCCTTCCAGGGAGTCTGATTACGCCACTGAGACTTCGCCGGGGCAAACTATAGTAGTGAAGAGGTCAGCATTTTAAGCCGTTTTGATAGAATAGCGGTGCAAGAGATTATGATCAACCGAGGGGTAGCTGTATGGCTACTCATGGGCTTTTGGTACCTTCGGCGGCAGGCCTCATGCTCGTCGTAGCCCCCCCCCCCCCGATTACCACCACCAGAGACGAGTTGCCTTCCTCAAACACCAAATTTCGCTGATTTGGCTCTTTCAAAACCAAATTCGCGGCGTTTGTTTCCTTCAAAAACCAAATTCCATCACGGGGTTCATTTTCTGTAAACCAATTTCACGGGTTTGCCTGCCGGGTTACCCCAAAATTGGCGATTTTTCACTCAAAGCTATGGATTTTATACCAAAACTCACGATTTTACCCCCAAAAATGAAAATTGTCCCCTACAAACTGACTAATTTCAAGCCTAAACTCACATTTTTTACACATAGCTAAAAGTGTTATCTCGAAACTGACAATATTATCTGGAAACTGAGGAATTTAGTCCTAAAACTTGCGATTTTACTCCAATATAGAAAACAGCTGACTTCACACAAAAACTGATGATTTTATCATTTAACTGAGTGATTTTACCTTAAAACCAAAATTGAAAATCTTAACCCTGAAACTTGAGATTTTACGGCAAAACTGACGTTTTGACCACAAAAATTGAGATATAACCCAAAAATGGAAGAATTTATAACAAAACTGGCGATTTGATCACAAAACTCACGATTTCACCTCAAAACAGGCGATTTTTCTATGAATCACACGATTTGTCCCCAAACCATAAGATTTTACCCTAAAACTAAAATGTTTACTTCACTAATAAAGATTTTACTCAAAAATTGACGATTATATCCTAAAACTGAAGATTTTACAACAAAACTGACGATTTCAACCCCAAGACTGAATATCCCTCCCTTCCCCAAATGACAATTTTACCTTAAACTGGTGACGTTACCCCAAAATTGGCAATTTTACATTCAAAACTGGCAATTTAATCCCAAAACTCACGATTTTATCAAAAACACTGAAATTTTTCCCCTAAAACTGACTAATTTGAAGCCTTAAACTCACGATTTTAAACGTAGCTGAAGGTGTTATCTCAAAACTGACAATTTTAACTGGAAAGTGGGGGATTTAGATCAAAAACTTGCGATTCAACTCCAATACTAACGATGAAATCCCAAAGGTGATGGTTTCACCACAAAACTGACGACATTAAGCCAAAACTGACGATTGTACCCCAAGACTGCCGACTTTACACCAAAACTGAAGATTTCCCCACAAAATAGTAATTTTACCTTACCTAAACCCAAATTGACCATCTTACCCTGAAGCTTGCGATTTTACGCGAAGAGAAGATATTTCCCTCAAAAAAGAAAGAATTCATACTAATAAAACTGGCAAGTTTACTCATTTCACAACAAAACTGGCGATTTTATTGCAAAACTCACGATTTCACCCCAAAACTGAAGATTCTAGCTCAATACAGACGAATTTAACCCTAAAACAGAAGATTTTACTCCTTAAACTGATACGATTTTACCCCTAAACAGACTTGAGAAACTGGGGAATTGATCTACTCTAAAACTTGCGATTTTACCCCAAATTGCCAACTTCACGCCAAAACTGGAGATTTATTTACCTGAAAACTGATCCTCAAGACTGGCGATTTTACCACGAACCAGAAGATTTGTCTCAAACCATAAAATTTTGTTCCAAAACAGAAATGTTTTCCTCAAACCAAAATTGACGAACTTACCCTGAATCTTGCGACTTTACGGAAAAACTGACGTTTTGACCACAAAAGTGAAGATATCCCAAGAAATGGAAGAATTTATAACAAAACTGGCAAGTTAACCCATACACTAAAGATTTTACGACGAAACTGCTAGCGATTTTACCCCAAAACTGCCGATTTCAAGCTGAAACTTAAGATTTCCCCACAAAAATGGAGTGTTTACCTTGAAACTGTTGATTTTAACCTTAAACCTGACGATTATATCACAAAGCTCACGATTTACCACCCCCACAACTGAAGATTCTAACCCCAAAACTGACAAATTAAACCCTAAAAAAGACGATTTTACTTCCTGACTGAATGTGTTACCCCCAAACTGACGCTTTTACTTCGAAACTGAATAGTTTATACCAAAACTGACGCCTTCGCAACAAAGGCTAAGATTCTATAACGAAAATGGCGATTTTACCTTAAAACTAGCCTTTTACACCACCAATTTACACCAAAATTTACAATGTTATCTCCAAAAAACTGGCGATTTTGCGCCAAAACCGACGTTCCCCCCCCCCCACAAGTTAATATTTTATCATAAAACAGACGGTTGTTACCCTTATTATTATTATTATTATTAATCAGTGGGCCCGCATCCCGCCATGCCGAGTTCGAGGGCGCCAAAGCCGTTATTGGGTCATACGCCATACCCTAAGGGTTGTTACCCTTGGAGGCGAGATTTTGCTCAAAAAATTATGAGTTTAACCAAAAAATGAATATTTCACTGCAATAAAAGACAAAACTGGCGATTTTACCCCAAATCTGACGACTCCCTTTTAAAAACTGGGCAAACTACTGTGGAAACTTGGAAATGTCCCCCTTAACCGTCAGCCTCAGGACCGGTGAGTCCACGAAAAATGGACGTAACCTAACGCGGGGGTCATTCTGACCCTATAACACGCCACGGTCACGTCGCAGTTAGTCAACCTGCTATAATTACCCGATCAGCGTAGGCCAGACCCTAAGATTACAGCGACGCCTAGTGTAACTCATCATGACTCCTACATCCTACTGAATGGCATCGATTAGGTTCCCATTAAGACCAACAAATTCTATGATTTTACGCGCAATGGCACAACTCTGGCTACTAAAAGTACATCCCCCAGACGTTATGATCTTTGAAATTCAACAAAAAACCAGATGTTCCGTTAATTTGAAAGCCGTTCCACCATTCTCAATACGATGGGAATGGAAAAAGAAGGGCGCTTTTGTACGATTTCAAAATTGCCAGAGGGTACGCGCTTCAATAGGCGGAGAATTGATGCGAAGCGATATGGGCGGGGTAGGGAGGGAATGAGAATGAGACAGACAACGTTTAAACACGGATCGTTTAACGACTGTGGGGCCACCCTTATTCATTCCAAGTTTTTTAAATTTTTTAAACGTGTCGTGTCACTGTCAATTGGGTTTTGTAAAACGCACTGTGTGGGCTTCAAAAGAAAAGGACCCACCGGCGTAACAAGCTTTTATTGTCAAATCCTATGCTGAAATTGCCCTGTAGAAATAATAACGTTTATCCTATTTCTCAATGGGAGGGAACGTTGAAGAAACAAAATCTCGCCCAATTATACCGCTAGTGTTCATCTTTCAAGAGAGCGCGCACGCACGCAACTAATTGGGGGAAGGGGGCCCTCTGTTTAACTCGAGCATATGCTTATCCCCTCCCCCCAACAGGCTAACTTTTGATTAAAAACCCACCCACGCGATCACACAACACATTTTTCGAAGCGACAAGGTAAACGATCCTCTTCCCCCTGTCATCCCCCTCCACCCCGCCAACACTTAAAAAGCGTACACAAGATTGAACACAAAATTGATCAATTGTCAACGCTAGAGAAGCTTTTTTGAACGCTGTGAGAGACAAGAAAAAAAAGGTACGGGTGTATGAAATTCCTTTGGGAAATTACCCCTATGCGGGGGCTTATAAAGCGATAATGGGGGGGGGGGCGAAGAGTTTTTCCAGGAGAAGTCCCAGATCTTTTTCCCAGAAAAAGCACTTTGTGTGTGTCACCCACTATTTTTTCACGGTAGTAGGTGAAAGGTTGTAAGGTCACACGACTCAACCACTGAAACGGTTGCGAGTTTCTATGAACTCGAGTGGCAGGGGGGGGGTTGTACTTTTATTAATGGAAGTGTTTCTTAGAACTCTTCGAATAATCGATGAATGAGTGCAAATGAGTGTGGGCGGTGGGGGGAGGGGGCTTAATGGTATTTGAAAAGAGACTCAAAGTGATTAGTAAAAGAAGCCCTCGAGCGTTATTTAAAACAATAAATTGAGCTAGGGGAATAATTTCTGAACTTTCTATGAAAGCAATACCTACATTTGAAAACAAACTTAAAAGAGAAACATGAAAATGAATACCCGGGAATTCCCCGGGTTAATTAAAAAACATTGCAATTTCACCGGCAGCGAGAGAACTCGTATTTACTTAAGCAGAAAGAGTTTCTGTGTGAGTTGAAGGTTCTGCGTGTGAACTTATAGGAGAGCTTTTTCAACCCGAAAACTCATAATCCCCTCCCCTCTCATAAGAACCTAATTAAACACGGGAACTATCAATAACCGACAAAATTTGACAGCTCGGTCCCAAAAACTGACAATTCAGCCTCCACGACCACGGTCCGGAAAATCTTTCGCCCCAGTGAGCTTACCATTCATGCCCCCCTCCCAAACAAACCACAACGACCAACGAATGGTGTTCGGCCGTGAAAGTCTTAACCAGTCCCTTGAGGGCGGGAGGGGAGGCTCTGAAACCACAGAAACACGAAGGAACATGGTCCCATCAGGGGTTGTCATGCATGAGTGCCCCCTACGCCCCACCCACCCATCCCTGAGTTTTGGTTTTCCTCGTTAACGTAACATTTCCCCTAAAACCACCACCGTCACCACGAATCCCTTTTTCCAGTGACTTTCATCGAGTTATTTCCGCTAAATGTTAAACAGCGCGACATTTCGTTTGATGCCTGCATACGAACAGCTAGAAAAGCTCTTCGTATTATTCACGCAGGAAATACGTCGTACTCGTAAAATTCGTTTACGCTTCTGTCACCCAGGGGCTGCAACCTCCCCCCCACCATCTCCGGAGGGGCAAACAACGTTTAGAGCTCTTTAAAATGAGAATGACTACAAACTCACGAAATTTTACGGAACTTTACCCCGCTCCTTTTGATGTTCTATAGAATCTAGATATTGGTCATTTCAGGGGCAGATATTGCTTTAAAAAAAGCGATAATTCGCGGCTGAAATCCGAAATCCGTTTCAGAAGGCAACTTTGCGGTGCCTTAATAGACAAAAAGCGCTAATTCATGGCTAAAAGTGAAAAATCACAAATTAGCGGCCAAAAATTGCGAAAAAGAGCTGAGTAGCGACTAAAATTGAGAAAAGGCGTTTTTTACAACGGTTTAAATTGAGGAAAGATGATAATTAGCTGCTAAAAAAGTGAGAAAACGCCAATTCGCGGTTTCGTGGGGGCTACTATGGGTAGAGAACCTTTGAAACACAGGTATACTGCAACACGGATTTCAGCGCCGCATTTGGTACCTCAGTCGTTAGGGTAAACACTATATCATGAATGAAAAAATTGTCGTCGTAACGAGAAACAAACGCGGAATGCGGTCGAAATGAATAAAAACACCCTTCTTAGACTGGCGGATCTACACCTATCGGGGCCCGGGGCGGAAATCTCCTAGAGGCCCCTATGTGTAAACAACAAAAATAATTTTATCATAGCGCAAAACAATTGCCTTTTCCTAATTTTAGTCACGAATTACGGCTATTTCCACACCCTGTCCGCCAAAGCACTTATGCTTCAAGCCAGGAATTTCTTAATTGTAGCCGCGAATGAGTGCTTGTTGTCAACTTTACCCGCAAAATTGGCGCTTTCATCAATTTTGGCTGCATGTAACGTCTTTCTCAATTTGAGGCGCGGGCTAGCGCCCCCCCCCCCCAAGCCACGAATTTGCGCTTTTTCTCAACTTTAGCAGCAAAGTAGCATTTTTTTAAAAGCTATTTTCCTTAATATTTTTTTTTTTTTTTTTTTTTTTTTTTTTTTTTAGCAGGCAACTAACGCTGTCCTCAGTTTGGGCTGAAAATTAGCATTTTTCTCAAGTTTTTTCCTACTTTGTTCTTTACACGCTACGGACTCGGACTGGCGTTTCTCAGCGATTGCGTTTTTTCACCTATAGCCATAAACTGGCGCCTTTTCTCAATTTTAGCCTCTAATTTTCCTTCAGAAGTCACGAATTGGCATGTTCTCAATTTTGACGCAAACTGAAATAAGATTTTTACCATTTTTAGCAGCGAATTAGCACTTTTTCTCCATTTGGGCTGAAAATTAGGCGTTCTCTTAATTATAGCTAGGCTAATTATTGATTTTCTCAATATTGAGTGCAAATAAGCGTTTTTTTTCCTAATTTTAGCACCGCATTAGCAATTTTGCTTTACTTTTAGCTGTAGATAGCGCTTCTTCTCAGTTCTAGCCGCAAATCAGCGGGTTTTCATATACTTATTGCATGAATTAGCCGTTTAATTCCATTTTAGCCCCTAATAATTTTCCTTCAGAAGGCGCGTATTTAAATTAGAAATTTTATCACACTTCATCCGCGAATTGATGATTAGTCTTAATTATAGCTGCGAATTAGAGCTTTTTCTCAATTTCAGCACCATAGTAGCCATTCTAGCCTTTGAATCAGTAAGGCCCGTATTCATAGACATTTCTTAAACTTAAATTTCCCTAAGTGGACGTCTAAACAGATTATTTTTTTCCAACAACAACTGATTTGATTTTTACTTAGGAGAATTTTAACTTAAGTAGCGACTATGAATACGGGCCTAATTGATGGGAATTTTCTTCAATTTCAGCTGCAAATTAGCCATTTTTTAGCAGGGAAATATCACTTTTTCCCAATTTGAGCTGAAAATTATCGTTTTTGTACGTATGCTGCGCTAACTAGTGTTTTTTCTTAATTTTAGCAGCGATTTCGTGATTTTTCTTAATTTTTGACGCGGGTTAGCGCTTATTCTGAATTTTAGCAGTGCAGTAGCGTTTCTATCCATTGCATTAGCGATTTTTCTCAATTTTAGCTAAAGATTAGCAATTTTTTCTATTTTTAGCGGTGAATTAGCACTTTTTCTGAATTTGAGCGAAAAATTATCGTTTTTCCTAATTTTAGCCGCGCTAATAAGTTTTATCAATTTTAGCCGCATTGTTTTTTTAGATGTTAGCCTCGCAAAAGCAGTTTACAAGTTTTTACTGTGGATTAGCGCTGTTTTTCAGTTTGAGTGCGGATGCAGTACGAATTTGCATTTTTCTAATTTAAGCCGCGAATCAGTGATTTCCTTCATTATATCCGCGAATTAGCGGTTTGTATCAATTTCAGGCAAAAAGAAAAACAATGATTCGTGGTTGAAATTGAGAGAAACGGCAAATCAGCAACCGGCGGAAAAGCGCTAACTCACGGCTAAAACAGTGAACAGGCGGTTAACCGAAACCAAAATGGAGAAAAGGCGTTTAAATTCGCGACCCAATTGAGACAAATCACGCATGCGCGGCTAAAATTTAGAAAAGCTTTAATTAGCGGCTTGAGTTGGAAAAAAAGCGCTAATTCGTGGCTAAAAGTGATAAAATCGCAAATTAGCGGCTAAAATTGATAACAGGCGCTAATTAAAGGTTAATATCAAAAACAAGCGCCAATTTGCCGCTTTAATGGATAAAAAGGTTTTTTAACGTCGAAATTTGAGGGAATAGGATAGATAATTATAGCGGATAAAATTGAGAAAAATCTCTTATTCAAGGCTATAATTGATAAAAATCGCTAATTCACGGATACAACTGAGTAAATCGTTAATCTCCGATTAAGGCTAAAATGAAAATAAAGGAAGGATAAAATTGAGTAAATCGCTAATCTCTTATTAAGGCCAAAATTGAGAATTCAGGGATACAATTGAGCAAAACGCTAATTCATGGCTAAAATTAGGAACCGAATTCGTAGGTAAAATTGTAATTCTTATTCTTTTTTTAAAGCGCTAATTTGCGGCTACAGTTGAAAAAAAGCGTTAATTGACGGCTGTGATTGAAAATAAATTGTAATTAGCGGCTCAAATAGAGAAAAAAAGGCTCATTTGCGTCTAAAATAGAGAAAAAGCGATAATTCACATAGAGGCATCTTAATCGTTGCTACCCCCCCCCCCCCAACCAGAATTGGGAAATAAATTTAGTTATTTTTCGAAGACTAGTAAATCATAGAAAAGTGGTTGTTAACACGGTGTAGGGGTGATGTGTATGTTTGTAAATTTACAGTAAAGTTTATTTTACTTAGAGTCTCCCTGCCCCCCTTGCCCCTGTGTCGTGCTTTGCTCTTCTCAATCGAGCAGTTGGTAATGTTATGGCGTCCTTTTTTATTTACTTTCACTCCTTTTTTTGACTTATTCACCCCACACTCCCTGTCCAAAAATGCCTCGTAGGGGGGGGGGGGATCTTTTAGCCTTCGTCGTATGGCGTTGGAATACCCAGGGCGGCGTTTCGAATCAAAAACTCAGATTGTCGAGATTTTTAAAAAAAAGGCGTTCTAAAACTATACGAAATGTGATGGTTTTGGTGCGGGTGGTATAGGAGTCTAAAAAGAATTGAAAGTCATTCGAGGCCCGACGCTGAACTCATGGGGGGGTCAACACAGTGTATAATTTCGCTTCGAAGGAAGAAGGGAGAGAGAAAAAAACCTCGGATTTGTTTTTTCAGAATAGGTTGGTCGTAGTAGTGCGGATGGAGTGAGGAGTGATCTTAATTAATGCTCCAGCTTTTTCAAAAAGGCCTAACAAGCGGCCAAAGATCACTCTGAAGTTAGGAAACAAAAAATTGGATTAACTATACAGTTTGATTCAACGATATGATAAAAATTAAGAGACAGGAAACTCTCCACCCCTCCATTCTTAGAAAACTAGTTGGCTCCACGTTCAATCGTTATTACTATTGATCGTTTTACACTCAGCGATAACAAATTCAGTAATTCACACTTATATAATCCGCCAAAAAACCCCATTTCTCATGCACTCCCCTCTGAATTTTTAAAACACCGGAAAATCGGTGGCTCCAGAATGGTTGGACTAATAACGTTGTGAGTTTATGGGGGGGGGGGTGGCTGAAATGGAGGATTTCCCTTTGAATCAATCTTCTCTTTAGCGCTAGGGATTTCCAGTGGTAAGTCATTAGTACTCGTTTGCATTTCCTCTGTTGTCAACTTAAAAATGCGAAGAATCTAGAAAGAGAGAGAGTGAGAGAGAGAGAAAGAGTGAGTGAGAGAAAAAAAAAATGGTCGAAACGTGTTTTTTTATGTTAATGAAGAAGGGCTGTCCCCAATGCGATAATTATTCGCGAAGCGGAAGCTGAGTGCTGAGTTCTTGCGTCTAAAAAGGTTCTTTATTGCAGTTTATGTTCCCTTAAAAAAAAAAAAAACTACAAACTGGCTCCGTTCTCATCCTCAAAGTGTTCTGACGTTCCATAATTTCTCACGTGGTGGTTATAGGAATGGTTGGTGGTAAGGGGGAGAGGTGTCTCAAGGAAACACTTGAACAACTTTGAAATACGTCCCAGTTTTCGAGAAATTAGTCCGTCCAAAACTGTTGTGTCAAGTTTTAAATAAGCGAGTTTATTTTAGGAGCAATCAAGAAAGCACCTGCCTTTTTATTTTCTCTCTCTCACTCACACTCTCTCTCTCTTTCTCTCACGCATGGAAATCAAAACTAGCCAGTCGAAAAGGCTCAAATATTTACATTTGTGACGAGATAAGGAGGTTGCCTTAAAAAAAAAAAAAATTGCAGTACTTCAACATGAATGAGTGAATGAAATCACTTGATAAGATGTTAGCTTTTTTTTTTTTTAAATTACAGGAATGTTGGGTTATTTACACAGCCCGACCACCCGACCAGACTTCGACTCTGATTTACTGTAATCAGGTTTCTTGTTTGTTGCCTTATTATGGTACGAGAAAGGGATTTTAAACATTATAATCAACGCGGGGACTGAAAGAAAATGTGAATAACGATCGCTGATTATTATAATTAATTATTAGCTGCGCTTAGCCGTCGACAGTTGAGAATATCTCTCGACATTGACGCATCGGGAACGGACACGAGATAAGAGTTGGTTTATACCTCCAAATTCTAACTTGGTGGGCCACTGACTGTGGTATAGTAATGGATATGCATAGCCGGTATTGCTGTTTTTCTATTATTTCGCGTAAATTTTGGGTTTTTCTCATATTTGGAGATCGGTGGGCATTCACCGAAGTTAATAAGTCGCTTTAAAAAAGTGTCGCTGAGTGCTTAAATTTTCAGAAATCGTGTAACTGTAACGCTACATCCTAGTGGTTTTTAGGCCTTTAGAGTCGTAGATATCTCCATTATTTTCGAGAATTCCTGGCAAATCGCTCTGTGTGGCCTCGGGTTAACTCTCTCTGCGTAACTACTTATTAAAAATATCTCACGATTTTATTTATTGATTGCTTCGAAGTTTTTTGTCAAAATCCCTCTAACGAGGTAGCATCCTACCTATATATTTCTATCCTACCTATTATATTTCTAATAATAAGCATGGAATGACTGCTGAATTCCTTGTACGAATCGTTACTCAAGGATCCGTTATGATTATGTCCGAAGCATACGAAGGTCATTCCAGTGAAAAAATTATCGCTGAAAATTGCAGCATCCTTGATCAACTAATTCCGGGAGACTTACTGCTGGGCGATCGTGGTTTTCACATACATGATCAGGTCAACCGTCACATGGCTGAAGTTTATGTACCTCCTTTCACCAAGGGGGTAAACAATTAAACCCCATAGACGTCGAAAAGTGTCAAATTGCAGAAATCACATCATGTTTATTTACCTTACCGGTGGCAACAATGAGATTGTTCATTATGACGGGTCCGATGGACTTTACGAACCCCGATTTGAAATTGGTGTAGGACTCCAAGGTTTTGTAGCTCTTGAATTGATCCATCGTATAAGCACTCACACCGAAGACCAAATAATTGACGAAGTCCATGTTAAAGGAGGAAAGTGACGTGCATCCGAGGAGTAATCATCAATTCTTTGAACAAAAATTTTAAAATTGCAATTACCCCACGATCTCCGATCAAACTTGTAAAGGAACGTTAAGCCCTATTCAGGGAAAATAATCTGAAAGTTTCCTTTATCGAATTAGCCATCTTAAGCGTAGAGGCCTTTCAAGCACAGACCCCAATATCTATCAATTAACTCTGCCTTAATTTTAAGCCTTAAGCTTCCATTATAAGGCCTTGAATAAGGCCGGTCGCCCACTGGAAGCGTTTTCGAGCGGCGCTACAACGAGCGTACATCTCAAAGCCTTGAATTGAATTGACTGCAGCTAAGCCTGCAGTGGACGCTGTCACATCCAATTTGAGCCTTAGGGATGAACGCTCGTTGTAGCGTCGCTCGAAAACGCTTCCAGTGGAAGACAGATCCAAGGCCCCTGAATACGAACGAATAGGGAAAAAACAAATTCCATCAACAATAATTCAATAAATAAGGAGCTTACAATCTTACAAGTGGGTCGACACCCAGTGCAGTTATTTTGGCACGGTAACGCTCTCGGAGAGCATCGACAAGGCTTTCAGCGTATGAGCTTAGCTTTGTGGGGTCCATTTCACTTCAAAATAATTATATAAAGTCACAGGAGGGAACTTCATAACAAGAAAAATGACTTTTTCTTAAAATTCTCTGTACGAAGACACAGCAAGCTGCCCGCCAAATTAGAATTTTCACTCTTATCAGTGAAGGTTAGGCATTCGTGTCCGCTCCCGATACATTGCACAAAAAACTGGCTCTTGGGTTTTTGAGGTTGTGGGTGGGGAGGCAGGGGCTGTAAAGCGAAAGGCTCCCCCCCACAACCATCACCACAAGGGGGAGGGGGATTTCTTATTTACTGCCGTAAGGCAGGAGGATTTTCACTGTTTCAAGGTATTATAAAACACGGCTTTTGATCCCTTTAAAACACACATTAGGTCTATTCGTTTGTCGTCCGGAGCTGCACTATTAGTAGAGAACCTATAATCAGACAGGTAAAATCACAGACGCCATGTTCGCTCTTATCAATTATCAGTCTTGTAAAATCCACCTTTTGTTGATGTTTTGTGGATGTCAACAAACCACCCCCCAACCATTCTTATTAAACTGATAAGAACGAACATGGCGCCGTATGCGTCTACTCGTCTTTAAAGGTTCCTTACTATTAGCACTGAAAGTACTAACCTTTCATTATTTTTTCGCGTTATTTCACATGATAACCCGCGAGGTTGCAAAATTTCGTGCTGCTCGGAGTAGTCCGGGACGACAAACGAATAGACCTATTATAACACTTGGGGCCCTAGTTAGAGGTGTCGGGAAATAATCCCGCAAGCGGTATCCAAGGACGCTTCATCAGGAATAGTATTATCTCGCCATAGCAACCACCTCACGTGAGTTTTTCCCGACAACTCGGAATAAGGCCCCTGGGGGCTTATTCTCTAACTCCGAAGCAATAGCTTTTTCGAAGTCATGTGTTTATTTCATTAATTTTCTTCAAACAAATGAATGAAATAAACACAAGGCTGGCGAAAAAAATATTGCTTGTTGTTAGAGAATAGGCCCCCTGACACCGGTGGGATGTGAGGGGTGGGAATCACTGTAAAGCATCCTTCCACTGGGGGGGGGGAGGGGCAAACAACCACCATAATTGCTGATAGCTTGGGACGCGGTTGCAAGTGCAAGGAACTGCAGCCGTACAACAAGCCTTGGATTATTGGTCAGTTGTCAGTTTCGGAGTTTGAAAGATGTGTGTTATAGGCCCTGAAGACCACGAGTCAAACCGGAACGATTTTTGTCCAAAAAACGTCCAATCTTATCACTAAACTGGAAATTAATGACACAATCCCTTTACGGGGCCTGAAAACCCGCCCGAGTAAGGATCAGAAAATGATAAAATCCGTTCTACAGTCAAATAAAGTGTCAAAATGTCAAATGAACAAAATAAAGTGACAAATTTTGTCGCTATAGTAACTCGATTTTGGAATCGTGATAGTCACTAGTCGGAATAAATTCACAGTGACCACTTTCTGACTGGGAATCAGAAGAATAAAGCGTAACAAAAATTATCGTCTTAGTACGAAAGGGGAGGGCGAGTACCCGAACAAAAAACCAGGTTACTATACATGGTGGTCGGTTTTGACCAGTACAAAAAAAAATTGGGTGAAATTAGACCTCATTTGTGATCGAAAATGCCCCATCGACTATGGTCCGAAGATCAAAACTCTTCGAGGTATGATTTTTCATATGGTTTTTAAGGCTTAAGTCACTTAAGCCCGTCACAGGGGGGGGGGGGTGACGGTCAATACTATGAACTTACTTGTTCTTTCTCGGAAGTTAAAAATGAGGGAAATGAATCAGTAACTTTTATAGAGCGAGGGATTTTGCCGCTGTCAACGATGACTAGCGCGCATTCAGAGGTCATATTGACCCTCCCCCCTCAAATCATAAGAAAAACAGAAGCAAGAAAAATTAATGTACCTACACATATAAATTGTTAACGCCTCCCCTTACCATCAACCGTCCCCTGCCACTCATCACTCCATTCTCTAACCAGGGGCGGATGCAAAGGATTGACCGGCCACGCGGGCCGGGTCACTAGAAATATATCTGCCCCTTCTTTTTCCATTATTTCATGTTAATACATAACCTACATAATATGTAGGTATATATACATAATATTATTATAACTTAAGGGATGTAGCCATAGTTGCCAAAACCTTTGATTTCACCCCGTAGAAGATTATCGTTGACCAACCGGTTCAGTCAAGGAACTTGAGAAATTGATGCGTACTAAAAAATAGCCAATACCTACTAAAATAGCTATTCCAAACGTAAAGATGGATAAACAGACGCCAAAAAATTCTAGTTCTGACGATTCGCGCTGTGAAAATGGCTAAACTGACAATTTTCACTGTATAAATGGGCGGTCTGACTCGTATCAGGAAATGGCTAAACTGATACTATGCGCCCTGAATATGGCCAAACGCAAAAATGACGATTCGCGCATTGAAAATGTCGAAGCTATAATGTCCTGGCCTGATAATAGTAAAACCGATCACTCTCGCGCCGAAAATGGCCATCCTGAATAACATTCGCTCAACATGGTTCAATACATAATATCACCATCATAATATGTTCATCATAATATGTTGGGCTTTACCTCAACGGACTATTCATGCCCAAAAACCGGCTAAAATGACGATTTGCGCCCAAAAATGGCAAAATAGAAGATTTGCGGCTTTGAAACGCGGCCTTCAAAATGGCTAAACTGACCATTTGCGCGCTAAATATTACCAAATAGTTCCGGCTCCGAAAATTTGCATTTACGCGCACTTAAAATGGCTAAGCTAACGTTGGCGCCATGAAAATGCCCAAAAATGATGATTCTTGACATAAAAATGGCCAAATCGACGATTCGTGCACCCAAAAACGGTCAAAAACATGAGATAAAATACCCATACATGCCCTATTATTCATATAATTGCCAACACAGACAACTCAGGCCATGAAAATAAATGGCAAAACCAACCGCTTGTGCTCAAAAATGACCAAACTGGCCATTCCTCTCTTAGCACTTGTTGTCTTGAATTCTTGGGCCGAATTTAGAAGCGCCAGGAAAATCGAATGGCATACGGCGAATTTTCTGCCCCCTCCCCGCCCTCACCATATTTTTTGTTGAGAAATGATTCGAGTGACCCACCCTCCAACCAATTTTACTAAAGATCCAGTAAATGACTTTACTCCAAATGAAGTAATGAACTGACAATTCCCCCGAAAACTGGCAAATTCACCCAAAACCTGAAGAATTCACGACAAAACTGGCGATTTTGTCCAAAAACTGAAGGTATTATCATAAAACTGATGTTAAACTCTAAAACTGGCGATTTCAACTCAAAGATGACGACAGTACGCTAGAACTGACGAACTAAAAACTGCCTTAAACCTAAAGATTTTACCTTGCAACAGGAATATCAACTCTAAAATTGACGATTCTACACCAAAACTGACGATGATACTCCAAAAATGAAGATTCCACCCCAAAACAGACGATTTCACCCCAAAACTAATGATTTACCACACAACAGATTGTTTTAATCCTAAAACTGTCGATTTAACCCCGAAACTGACGATTTTACCTTGAAAATAAATAATTTAACCGTCGATTTCAATGAGGAAGGTGCATGTATCACAAATGTTGGTCTCTGACGCTTTTTTATTGTGAAATTCGGTTAAATAACGCGATTGGCATCCTTTTTCACAATAAAAATGAATGCAATATTATTTAAAATATTATATTTTTATGTATGGACAGGGTTCGAGGGGGTAACTACCTACCTCAGCCCCTGTGTGACGTACCAGAGCTTGCACGATGCTACTACATACACTTCTGAAGCATTGGGGCGGCATATTTTCTGACTCATCAACCTCTCACATACGTTTTTGTTTATTTTTTGGTTTATTATATCCGTGTGGCTTGTGCGGGCTCGTGTTTACTTTCTTCGAGGCGAGTTCTTCGTTCAATCCATAAAAAAGATGAGACATTTCATCTGCGAACGATTACTTCGTTAAAACATTGTTTTATTACACTTATATTTGTCCATTAGAGATCATAAAAGACCCAGGTGGAATTTGATAAGCCGATTCAAATAATCTGCCGCGACCATAACAAACTGGGAGCTTTGTGAATACATTTCCGAAGATTTCAAGATCTCTACGGAAATTCCAAAATTCCAGAGGTGCGTGTATAAGTGTAAGTTAATAAATGGCGTATAATTATCGGATTCATCATTTCTCCTGTGTTTTTTTTAATCAGGTCGGCCCAAAAAACTTATGGAGACTAACGTATTGGCCACGTCCAATGAAAAAGAGAGGGAAGCTCCGTAAAAGTACAGTCAATCACCTAATTTTTATATGTATAATAAAAAAATTTATTTGATTTTATCAATCACTATCAAAACAAAAAAGATAATAATATTTTGCTCCAGTATAATGTATAAGCTACCGCAGTAGGACTCAATCTGAAATAACTACGTTACACATGATATAAGCAGGAGGGGCAGAGTATAAAATCGCTCGGAGGGAAAACAAAAATTTCGAATTAACTACTTTCAAACATTTTTTTAATGGTTTTATTGATGAATAATTCGTTAGAAATACATCTCATCGTGTTTATGGTTGACCAAGCTTTCAGAATAAAAAAAAAAAAAAAAAAAAAAAAAATCATGTTTCTTCCTCATTCATGTTGGTACCACAAAAATGAATATTTCACCTCAAATTTGGCCTAAAACTCACGATTTTACCCAAAAAATGGCGAATGTACGCTAAAACTGACGATTTTTTCCCCTCTATTAATGGCGGATTTCACCACCTCGGCTTAAGGTTTGGCTAACATTAAGTTGGAATTAAGAGAAAAAATGCATTGAATTGCCGAAAAACTGACGATTTTATCCCATAACTAAGGATTTACCGCAAAACTGACGGTTTAACCCTAACACGGCGATTTTAACCTGAAACTGATGACTCACATCTCTAATACAGGAAAACTTTACTCCAAATACATAAACTACAAATTTGCCAAGAAACGTCAAGATTTACTTTTCTCCTCTTAAAACTGACGATATTTTATTCCAAAACTGAGAATATTACTAAAAAACTGACGGCATAACTCTAAAACTGGCGGTTTTACCTCAAAAGTGACGATTTTACCTCGGAACTGAATATTTCACAACAAAACTAGCGATTCTACCTCAAAACTGAGGATTTTATCCAAATACATTCCCACAAAAGGACTGCTTAACCCTAAAACCTGTGATTTTACCCCGAAACTGACGATTTTACCTCGAAACTGAAGAATTTAGCCTAAAAATGGCGATTTCTCAACAAAACTCATGTAGGTACCTCAAAAGGGAAGATTTCACCACAAAACTGACGATATTTTACCCAAAAAACTGGCGACTGTACACTAAAACTGACGATTCTAAGACTATTGGCGTAACTTGACGTAACGGGATGTTCCGGGATTTAACGGGGCCGTGTCCCGTCCGGTCCAGTCCGTGCGGTTGATGTGGGCTCAGCTCACCTCACAGGCTAGGAACGGTCAAATCTTTTGTGCTGAAAAATCTGAGCCAATTCCAGACGTGAACTGACCCCCGTCAACCTGTCCACACCAGACAATCACTGAACAGGGGCGGAATGGGCTATTTAGCTGCATAAATTTGCTATTTGTCAATAACTCTACCCCTATTTTCTATGAAATTGTCATTCCAGGGCGTTTTTTTAGCAGCGCGGAGGCGAGGAGCAACGTAAAGAGTGTAAAATCCGAAAATTTGGCATAAGTAGCCACAACATCGGGTCGGTTTTAACAAAAAGCTATTTAGCCCAACAAAAAATCAAATACTTGCCTTGAAAACTTGGGAATTGGTTACGTGACCACCAAAATTTAATTTTAGCCGCATAAAACGGTCAACTTCACCACCGGGCTTATTACTCCTCGCTGAACAAGGCGCGCGAGCACGTTACCGGTGTGGAAGGCTTGGTGGTCAGGTGTCTTATGACGACAAATTTGTCCTCCTGCGACGTCCAGCCAATGCTTTGCACTCTTCTTCAGCAGCCTGCGCCCGGCGACCTCAGGCCTGGCTGGCGCTTCAAATCCCTACCCCTCCTCCACCACCAGTAAACCACAGTTTTCTGGTAAAAATTGACTGATTCCTTCGAAGTATTGAGTCCTCCGAAGGGATAAAAAAATGTTTTTTTTTTGCGGCATAAGGGGGCGGCTAAATAGAGCTATTGCCCCGCTTCCTAGGGGAAAATCCATCGTTTCCAGTCATTCCAGGGAGGGGGCGGGCGGGGGCAGCCCATAGTTGATATAACCGTGACCGTTCAATCGCGAGGCGTTTGTAAAATTGAATGTCTCCTTCGGGCAATACATTTCACAGTTGAAAAGGCGAGCACCCAAATAATAATGTTAACTCCCCTCCCATACCTCTTTGCCATTCACCTTGTTTATCGTCGGAAAGGGTAGTTTTACCTTATGAACAGTGGCGTGCCCAGGAATTTTCCTTGGGAGGGGTTTTCTAATTACAAAATTATAATGTATATAAAATGGTGATTTTTTTACAGAAATGGGGGGGGGGGGTCAATCAGTTTTAAGGGCGCGAATAGCCAGTTTGGCAATTTTTTCGGCGCTGCATGGCACAAATCATAATTTAAGCCATCTATACAAGGCGCGAATGATCAGTGTCGGTATTTCTAAGGCAGGAATTGTCCGCAGTTTCACCGTTTTCAAGCCGCGGAGGATCAGTTTTTTTTTGGGTGCCGATAGCCACTTTGAAGACGCGCAGTAGCCTCTGTAGGGCGCAAATGATCTATTTAGCTGATCTTTAGACCGTGAATTTCTGGTACGCGTATGCCATTTTTAGGACTTATATAGTCAGTTTTGCTATTTTTAGGGAACGAATCGTCAGTTTAGACATTTTAAGGGTACGTGGTTCAGTTTGGCCGTTTTTGATGCTGGATAATGGTCAATTTTGCATTTTCAGGACATGAATCATCCGTTTCGGACCTTTCAAAACACATTTCTCGCGGGCCGCTATATGTAGAGTTGTTATTACTAATTTTAGGACGTGAATAGCCAGTTTGGCTATTTCTACGGCGCAAAATGTCATAATAGTCATTTCTAAGGCATGAATAGTCAGTGCGATATTTTCAGTGCTCGAATCATCAGTTTTACCAGTCGAAATGGTCAGTTTTGCTGTTTTTAGAGCGAGACATTTCTATTTTTCCTAGCGCTAATGGTTAGTTTGGCCAATTTAAGGACAGGAATCGTCTGATTAGGCATTTTCAAGGCGTGAATCGTCAGTTAAGCTATTTTTAGGGCGCGTAGTCTTGAAGCTTGACATTTACATAGGGCGTCAAACCAAGGCGATAATGGTCAGTTAGGGCATTTTTGGCGTGCGACTGGTCGATTTTGCCATTTTCAGGGCGCAAATCGTCAGTTATACTTTGCCCAAACATAGCAGCGTAGGCGGGTTCAATTAGTCCCTTCTAGCCAATTACGCACGCATCGTTATTTTGACCATTCTTGGCGCGCAAATTGTCTATTTTGCAACTTTCAGGACAGGAATAATCTGTTAAGGCATTTCCAGGCCACCTAGATTCATTTTGGCCATTTTAGAGCGAGAATCGCCAATTTGGCTATTTTTAGAGCGCGTGAAGTCATTTTAGCGGTTTTATAGAGTGGTAAATGCCAATTTTTAGGGCGCAAATAGACATTTTAAATGCAAGAATCGTCAGTTTTGCCATTTGGAGTCGCGATTATAGTCAGTTTAGCAGTTTTTTGGAAGTGAATTACGGTCCTGTCAAGCCATTTTTAGTCAGTCTAGCGAAGCACACAATCTCCCAAGCCCAAGCCCCTCGCTTGAGCAAATCCTGGATCCGCATCTGAGTATGAGTATGCCATTTTTAGGGCGTGAATAGCCAGGGTTTTTTTTAGGGCACGAATGTTAAATTTAGACATTGTGAAGGCTCAGTTTGGCTATTTTTGACGCACGAATGGTCGTTTTTGCCATTCTCAGGTCAGGAATAATCTGTTTAGGCCTTTTTAAAGGGCGAACCGTCAGTTTATTGTTAAACTGACTCTATGTGCCCTAGTTCTGGGGCATATAGAATCGGTGTTGCCGATTTTGCCCAGTCTGGCCATTTCTAGGGCGCGTAGAGTCAGTTTTGCCATTTATGTAGGGCGTGAATAGTACGTGAAGTCAAGGCGCGAAAACCGTTAGTTTGGCCAATTTTGGCGCGCGGGTGGTTGATTTTGCCATTTTTGGAGCAGGCATCATCTGTTCAGGCATTATCAGTGCACGAATTGCCAGTTGTTCCAGTTTTATGACTCTTAAAAAAAGTCAGCTTGCTGGACACTTTAGAGCTTGGACAATTTTAGAGCGGGAATCACCTGCTTGGCTATTGTTAGCGCACTTATGTATAATCAGTTTGGCTTTTTTCAAGGCGGCATCAGTTTTTTGCCATTTTCAGGGTGCGTGAAGACAGTTTGGCAATTTTTGTGGCTCAAATATTTAGTTTTGCCATTTTGGGGCGCGAGAGTATAGTCAGTATAGGATTCTGTGTGGTAGGGATAGCTAATTTTAGGCAGCAAATGGCTGTCAAGTCATCTTAAGTAGAATTTCTTAAGCCCCTCTCTCTTGAACAAATCCTGAATCCATGCCTGGAAAGTGGAATAAATACCATTATGCCGTGGATAGTTACTTAGCGGGACTAAATTGCTAAAAAACGAACTTTTAGGGTCATACAAATCACGTTTTTGTTGTTTCTTTTGTTTGTTTAATTTTTAGTGCATTTCATTTTTTCTTTACTTATTCATTTCATTTTATTTATTTATTTTTTATTCCTATTTCTTAACTATGGTGGGCTGAAGTACTCTGGGAGGGGTTCTGACCCCCAAAACCCTCCCCATGGGCACGCCACTGCTTATGAAACTAATTTAATTTCAATAATTTATTAAAACGTAACCGAACTGTAAACAGAAAAGATACAACAACCACTATTCACGAGGTTTCAAGATCGTTTGCAACCACGGTTAATGAGTTTAGTCGTTCCTTTGTCTCCATATTTCAATCCTTCTATTCAGCCGGCGGCAAGTTTATTTTAGTGCATTTCATTCTGAAAATGCACTATTGGTCTCGTCGTGATGGTGGCAAACATGGGTCATGTCATGTTTTTTTCATTTTTCAGAACCTCTAGAACACGAATTCAGTGGTCTCCAGGATTCATATACATATATGTATATATGTAATATTGTGGCCGTTTTCTTGTTAGCACGATAACTCTCGAAGAAATCAATTTAGCGGAACGCGCTTTGGCACAAAAATCAGTAATCATAAGACCCCGGTCGGTATTGCATTTGGGCCAAATCGGTCAAGGTGGAGGGGGGGAAAATAGGGGTTGAAATGGTCAAAAAATCACTATAAATCACCAGTTGGTTCTAGAAGCATTATATTACGATGATTTCATTTTGAAGTAGTTTAAGTTCAGCTTAAACAAACCCGGCAGCAAACAGTACGATGGAGGGTCAAACATTAACGAAACAAATCATGGTCTCAACATTACTACTTCAGGGACAGCTTAGGGTATCCATATACAAAATGAAATGCACTCTTTCCGACCGCCAGCTGCCGGAGCGAATTTTTTTTTTAATTAGTGAACTCCTCTCTAAATCGGTAACAATAGGGGTGATGGGGGGGGGATGGTTTATATTTTCGACCGAAAAAGCTTCGTCTGTGATTCTTCAAACTCAGCGTCTCACCGAGAGCGGAATTCAGCGCGCGCGGCGTTTCAACTCAGTGAGGAAAGGGGGGAGAGGGCGGGTCTTTTAAGCCTTCGACAATGCGCTCTATATGGAGGCTGAGAGCGTCTTTCTTGTACTTAACGTTTTATCATTTTAGGGCTAAAGAGTGTCTTTAGCGCATTACGCCAGTTAGCGCAATGACGAGGAAAGGGGGGAGGGGAACGGATTGGCAGGAAAGCACCTAGACGTGACTGCTCTGAACGCGTTGTGAATTCGTTGATTGGGGTGTATAAAAATAGAAGAAAAAAGAGAGAGTCACAAAATATTCGTGTGCTTATGCATAGCCCCCCCCCCCCACCGTAACCATTTTTTCCGTTCCAGCGACTTGGAAATTCATATTATGCCTGATGGTTTTTCCTCGCTCCCCATTCCTAATAATTGCGTTTATCTTTCTCATATCATCTGAATATTATTACCATTTATACAAAACTTTAATTACTTGTTCGGGATAGAGTGTTGATTGCCCCCTCCCCACCCCACACTACCGCCGACAAGGTATAGGGCAGTGGCTTAAGATCGACGTTGCATAAAATTCCGTTGTGACAATCACGGGGCTTTACTTCAACTTCAAACTTCAATTTCACAAAACGTTAAGTCAGTTTCAGGGTAGGGGGCGGGGGAACCACTACTCGTGTCGTGGAAGAAAACACGCTGGCCAACGGTCGTTCCGGTTTTTCAGCCGTTTCATGGTATAGCGATTTTATGTCACAAAAATTCCAATTTACTATGTGATTTAAACAAGGTGACGAGAAATCGAGGAAACATCAATAAATTTACATTCCTCAAAGCGAAGGAAGATAGACAAGAAACTAGAAAAATAAAAGGACTGAATTATTATATTTCATTCTTTTTTATGTGCCAACTAATTCGAATTAATTGAATAAAGCTTTTAAGCCTCTCCCCCCCCCCTAACACACTGGGAGAGAATTCCTCCACAATGGGCGTAAATTAGTACCCCGTCACCTTTAAGAAAAAGCTCTTCCTCACCCCGTCCGACCCAATGAAACCTGTCAGAGGCGGTCTACTGCCCCCCCCCTTACCACACTTACGCCGGATGACGGATTGAACTAATTGACTGACTGTTTTATTATTTTAAGCGTCAAACTTGACCTACTAGTTCGTCTCTTAGAAGCTGGGAACTTGAATAATTCGTTAATTCAGAGTGTCTTTTTCACCAGTGACTGAAATGATAAAAACCAATTTAAAGGGATGAAACATTGGAAGGAGGAGTCGCGTGGAGTCATTGTCTCTCAACTGGTGGCTTCCATCCTGCTTAAATTGTTTCTTTAAATAGCGATTACCAGTACCAACTGCCACTTTGTTTTGTTTAACTCGCTTTGCTCATAGTCATACCACAGTCACTTTTCCAGGTACTAAAAAGAGTCGATCACCCTTCAAAAAGAACATTAGGGGGGGGGGGGTTATATAAATAAAAAAACGTGACCCGACAGGTCTCGGACGGCTTGATCATAATTGAGAGATTATGACTTTGAAAAAAAAAATGTAATAAGCGCCCGTTCAATTATAAAGAAATGTTAGAAATTCTGTCACGATTCTGTCATTTTGTGCCCTATTCGAGGCGTAGTGCTACCAACTTTTATTGTTTGAACAATTTTTCTCTAACCCTATAACGCCTAGAGAACAAGACACCTTGAAGCATCGCTCATTTTTCATCACGTTGTACCTTTTAAATAGCCTGAAGCGTTCGAACCGAGTGATTCTCATTAAAAATTCACGATATTAAGCCGTTGATCGCTTATACAATGTTTTTTTTTCTCTCTCTCTCGACTACCTGAATGGAACATTCATTTTTTTAGTTTGAAACTTATCCCGAATTCCATTAAACAGCGAATGTTTTTGATTAACTGATCACGATAAGATCCTCCGCGTTTCGAATGCCGAGTCCCCCCCCCCCACTCACGCCGGCCGTCTTTTAGGGGTTTCGACCTTTCGACGAGAGAAGAAGAAGTTGATACATTTGAAACTGTGGAGGACCCTAACACTGTGTGAGTTTTGTTTGTGATCGTTCGATGGTGGTGTAGCGATGCTAGTGTGATGGGGGAGGGGAGGGGGAGAATTGACAGTCCACTGAACATTCACACATACAAGGGGGGGCGGAAGGAAGAAAAACAACATTTTCGGTAACAAAAAGTGCGTTCATTCGAAAAAAGGGGTCGGACTCGAACAAACTTCTCGTGTGGAGGGGAGGGGGAGGGAAACACCAACCGTGAAACCGCACTAAGGCAGTGACCATCAATCATTGAAATTACCGCGGCATTTAGACAAGGGGGGGGGGGATATTTCGTTGTTGTCTTTCAAGTTACGCATAAATCTCACCCGTCGAGTCGTGAATAAAAAAAACATTTTGATAAAATCCCTCCGGCATCTTTGTCTAGTGTTTAGTGAGAGTTGCGTTTCCATTTAATCGTCCCTTGATGAACATCCGGGGTGAAACAAATGTGAAAATACATCTTCTCTCCCCCTCCCACATCGAACAAACTAAGCGTTAGGACATAATTCAAAAGATAATCGCTGAATGATAGGGGGATCCCCCCGCCAATCCACCGCTACATTACGTGATCAATAGCGTGAAAATTGCAAACAGGTAGCAATTACCAACCCATTTTCATTCAATAAAAGTGAGGAAGACGAAGAGGAGTAGAGGGGGAATCTGGTTATTCAACTTGAAAACCAGAAGTCCTCTGAATGAGTCGAGTGACGCAAGACCAATAGGGCAGAGATGTATTGCTGGGTTTAGCATACTTGCCTGCCTGCAGGGGCACCCACCTTCTCGATTTTTGTGACTTTCTTCCTCCGACATTGGTGGACCCAGATTTTATTTTCTCAAAATAGGACGAGATAATTTTAGGAGGGAAAAGGACGAGATAATTTTTAAAAGTTCCGACTGGCAAAACGGAGGAGGAGGGGTGATCGTCCCCCACTTGGTCCTTCGTCCTGCACGATACTCCCTTTAGGCGGTTTGGAGCACTGGGAGGATTTTAACTACAACTGCGGACAAATTTTACGGTATTTTTGAGTTGCTTTAATCACAGAGTTGATAGAATCGTAAGAAATTGATCAATTCCACGATAAAAATAGACATTTCCCACCAGAAACGCGGTACATATCTCCAGAACTGCGTCAATTCCTACAATCTAGCCAATAAAACCCCAGCTATTTGTCCATGAAACTAGTTTCAGTGGCCCAACAACTAGCAGTGAAGCCGAAAAACAGAGACTAAAGACGCCACTGTTTCGACGGTTTTCGACCTGAAGCACACGAAGCGTCAATTTGCAGACTTTACCCTCACAAACTGATAATTCGTATAGAAAAACGGCCAATTTAACATCAAAATAGTAATTCGCAACCCTAAAACTGCCTGTTTGACTGTATATCAGGCTCCTTTGATTTGTGAACAGCATATTTAGCCACATGAACTTGGTTGATGACCCTCCATACAAGCTAAACACCGAAACTGTCAATTTAGCCCATTTGAACTGTTAAAAACTGTTGATTTATTCCCTTCAAATGTCAATTTGACTGGGAAATTAAACATTTCGCACATGAAAACCCAGAAAATCGGCACCAAAAACAAACCTATCACTTTTCACTACATACTGAAACTTCCTAGTCTGCCTATTTGAGGTCAATGTTAGGCATAAAAATTGGGGCGTTTTCAGACAAAGTTATGCATAAAAACTAGTCTATTGGACCCCTCAAGCTCGAAAGCACACTTGGACCACAAAATCTGGATTTTTTACCCAAAACTCGTGAGTTTACCGTAGAAACTAATTTTTGGCTGCAAAAACGATTAATTTAGCCCCAAAAACACGTTTACTGAAGGCATGAGGAATCACCCCCGAGAAGGGAATACCCCCACCCCACACACAGACTTCTAATTATGGTTGTTGTCCACGATTGATCCCCAGGAATCAGATAATTTCGTCCAAAAAGTTGAAATTTGTGGGTTTTTACTCACTGGAACTGAGTAGTTGGCTCAGGGGTGGCAATTCAGCAATTCCAAGGACGCCGAATAAGAAATAACATTATCCCGCCATAGCAACCGCTTTTTGCGGCATTTTCACACGGCTTAGGAATGCGGCCCCAGAACTTTGAAGCTTTTTTTAAAAATCTTAAAACACACCAATTGGGTTGCAACTTCCGTTGTTATCCTTCAGTTCACGGGTCAAATCACCGGTATGCTTTTCTTCCCAATCTGAGATTCATGCAAGTTCTCCACTAAACAAACGGTTTTAAGCTGACGTGTAGCTCCACAAATGAAGATTTCACTATAGAACTGGCGATTTTTACAAAAAAAAAGGCCAAAACTCAAGATTTTACCCTAAAACTACCGCTTTTACGCTAGTTTTAACGCCGGAAATCACTAACTAGCAATTTCCTGTAATCTAAAAATCATGATTTTATCACAAAACTGCGGCGATTGTACCCAAAAAACAAACGATTTTACTCCAAAAACTGACGGATTGAAGCCGAAAACCGGATATTTTACTCTAAAATTTATGTTTTTACACCAAAGCTGACGTTCACCCTCAAAACTGAAGATTTCACTACAAACTGACGATTTTACCCCAAAACTGATAATTTACTCTAGAATTAACGATTTTTAGCCTAAAACCAAGTATTTTTCTCTGAAACTACAATTTCACGCCGAAGCTGACGTGTTTCCCAAAGTTGACGAGTTTACTACAGAACAGGTGATTTTACCCCAAAACTCATGATTTCACCTTAAAACTAACGTGTTTACCCTAAATCCACCTTTTATGCCCTCCGAAATGACGATTTCACCATAAAAGTATATCCCTTAAACTACAATTTTTACTCTCAAAATGAAAATTTTACCCCAAAACTGACGCTGTTTCCTTTTTCTCCCACCTAGTAACAATCTCTGTCTGTTTACAGTCGTACTATCCCTGCAAGAGTGCTACGTGTGTAAAAGTGCCAAGGATTATGGTCACGCCGAACTGGAATTTCAATTCCCTGGTGAGCACATCGATGTGTGTCAAAAAGGAGTGACTCCAGCGTCGAAACCGTGCCCCATCAAGTACAAAGGCTGTCTGACGCAATACAACGGTGATTCAACCCCCCCACCACCACCTTTCCAACTACAGCGATAGCCTTCACCTTGCACCTTGCATGACGTGGCGGGGCGGGCGGGGGTATTTAAATATAGGGGGAAAAAAGGATGTTTAGTGTCAAATAATTCGGTGTGAGAACTTAATTTTAAAAGAATTCTGTCGACGAAACCAGTGATGAAATTGTCATACTTTTTTGGGGGGCTATTAAGCCTCATCCGCTTTCAATATTTTACCGAAAGTGCTGGGGTGGTAGGGGAGGGGGAATAAAAAAGGTCCGATGAATACATAAACTAATAATAAATTCAAGATTTCAGGTGGAGCGAAAAAAAACAAGAACTGAGCTATGAAACCGGCAGCCAATAATTTATATATTTTTTATATGAACCCTGTCCAAAGCACAGCGTTTAGTAGTTAATTGCTGAAGCCTACGTGATTTATATAGTACGGGACTCGAACTTGTCCTTTCGCTTTAGGAAAGGAAACAGTCCCCCCCCCATACCCCTTACTATCATCATTCCAAATCATAGCTTCGGTCGAATTTATAAAGGGGGTCGAACTATGTTTACTCGGGGTTGCGGTAAAAACCCGTCCCGAACGGTTCAGGGGGAAACGCTCATTATTAAATGATTTCGAAATGGATGATTGTTGTGAAATAAACTGGGAGAGGTAAGGGGGGAAAGATATTAGTTAGGAGTTTTTGGCTCGTGATACCGAGAATCGGGGGCGGGGAGGGGATTTAACATTTAAAACTGAGTGAGCGAACCCGCAAAGGTCAGCTATAAAGGTACTATCGATCACATTTTAAATTAAATTTCGCCCAGGCCTGACCCGTCCTCTATCCCCCCCCCCCACAGGGGTACTTCACCTAAAAAGGAAAATTTTCTCACAGGGGAGCACGTAACGAGGAGTTGCAGCGATTTAGGACTCACAGTGTGTCAAAGGGCGAACAAAGTAGAATATTGTTACTGTCAGGGAAATCTGTGTAATTTGGACGATAAATTGACGGACTTGGCTCCCGCTCTACCACCGATGGACGATGAAGACGAAACCGAAGGTACCTCTCACCCACCTCCACCCCACGCTATATTGGACACTAAACGCTGTTATTTTTCTAGGAAGTGGATCGAGAGAAACGTATCAAACGACGTCATCATCAAAAGCCACTAAAGGCACGTCACCGCCGTCGTCTGCCGCCACTCAACCGACACAAAAAATGACATCAAACGGCATTAGTAGTGGGGGTAGTGGATGGCACCAGTCCAGTTTTTCGCCTTTCTCGCTTGCATTCCTCCCATTACTAGGCGTTTTAACGCTGTTTAATTACCCGTAAAAATGGTGTCGGACCTTAAACAAAACGTGCCAACTCACACACTTGTGATATTTTGTATTATTTTAAAAAGTCGCCTTTTGTACCAACTCTCCCTAACTGCATTCCCTTCGTACAAAAGTGACGAAAAACAAAAAAGGCTGTCAATGCGCGGTTTCAAGGTTGAATTATTGTAATAAACAAGGCACTAACCGCTTCGACAAAACATAAACCCTTAAAACCGGTATGTAGTTGTAAGAATGCACCTTTTACGTACATAGCCAATTAATTTGCATTATTTACAAGTATTTTACCCGAGAGGTGTTAATCTATAAGGAATCAATAGATTCCCTTGGTATTCACCTCAGTAATAGAGCTGTAAGAGATAGTTTACGACGTGCTAAGTGTCATAAAAATAAAAAAAATGCCAGGTAGTTGAAGCGGCGGGGGAGGGGACTGCCAGTAGTTAGTTTCTCACGAAAAATATGTTCCTATTCTCGTAAAACCTTGTTTTTAAGCGTTTTTTTCTACAGTTTGAAATGTTTGCTACTTTTTATTTAATTACGCGTAATTTCTAAGTAAAACTGACAGGGCGTTACTTGTATTTCTAAAATTAGCTCTCACCTCCTACTCCTTTGAAGTACTTTGGACCCACTAAAATAATTGTACGGTTTGGGGGGGGGGGGATTCTAGTGGGCTCTTCGAAAGCTAGTCATTTTGCATTTATTATCGATTTAAAATCGATATGAAAGTGTTTTGATTTTTTGGGTAGGGAAGGACACATAAATAAAAATACGTTATACGCTGGAAGAACTTCTCAAACGGCCTGGGAAGTGCTCCCTTGGTCCTCCCACCCCGTCTCTGCAACTCCAATTTATTTGACCCCCGGATCCACTTCCCATGCCATAAAAAAAAAAGCTAAACTCACCGTTGAAGAGCAGATCCTCGTAGTGAACGTCCTGTTTGTTGAGAAGTTCCCTCTCTTTGTCCTCCCATTTCTTTCTGAGGTCCTCCAAATGCATGTCGTTCGACATTAGCTCACGATCCTCGTCAATTTCAGACGCCACCACCGACGCCGCCAGTGGATTCGGTCTCTGTTTTTTTTCAACTTCATGCGACAACTCCTTGTCACGCAGCCTCATCGCCTCCAAATCCGATTTGTGACACCGTCGCGTTCGTCCTAAGCAGTCGGTGTATTCGACCCTTTTGTTTGGAAACGGGGGAAAAATGGTTAAACGGGGGAAAAAGAGATTTGCGGATTTTCTCACCATTCGTTTTCGTCGATTTCAATTTCGCCTTCTTCCGACACGGGAGAATCTGGACGTTTGTCGTATTTCCCCTTAAAGGAAACCGGAAGATCCGATCTTGTCTCCTCTCCAAAGTCAACCACCGGATCGGGTTCTTTCCTTTCAAAATCGACCAAATATCTCGACTTTCCATCTTCCGACACGAGTCGACCACTTTGCAGTTGGTCGTACAGCGACGATTTAATTTGTAGGACTTCCCTGCAGTTGAAAACAAAAAACAAAAAACGCTCAATTGTTAAGGCGCGAGGAGAGGGGGATAAAAGTGCCCAAAAAAGTTACCGTGATTTTTTGAGAAGGTCAACTTCCTCCTCGGTCAATTGTTCGCGATCCTTCGAATCGCGATCGGCGACGCCTGGGTTTGTTTTGACTTGTTTAACAGGTTTTGAGGGGAGTTTGAGAAATTTGTCATTTCCTCGAAGTTGATCCGCTTCCTCTTTCTTTCTGATGAGCTCGGCTTTTAAACTGACGAGCTAAAAAAAAGAACGAAAAAAATCGAAAATAAAAGGGCTAGGGAGACGGGGAGAGGGCAAAAGGCGAGTAGGTAGCCCTTAACTACGGATTTATAGGTCCCAAAACTGGCACTTTTGAACCCAGAAACTGACTGATTTGTCTGAGTACCCAGTCACCCCTGCTTTGGAAACAGCATATTCGGACACCGAGCTTAATAAGCGATCTTAAACTTTATAACTGTTTGTTTAAACCTTTAAACAGGCGCTTTGACACGATAATCAAACATTTCGCCCCTGGAAAAACCTTTAATTTGTCTCCAGAAACGGAATTTTGGTCCCGAAAATGACTGAGCAACTGTCTTCCTAGCAGAAAACTGGAAATTGAGTCCCTCGAACGTGATATTTCTGACCTTCCGCGATGTTTTTTTTCATTTTTATTTTACGCCCACCCAGAAGCTTCAAATTTGGCTCTTGAACTCCTGGATTAACTCCCACGGTCTGTGACTACAAGTAATATTAAAAACTGTACATTTCGCGTCTTATAACCATCCTGTCTTCTTTAGCATGATCCCCCACCCCCACCAGAGAATAATGGGTAGAGGAAGCAGTTCATTGTGATATTCAAACTGACTACTTGACCAAGAAACTAACTATTCGGTCACCAGACCATTCGGCCAAACAGCCGAATATTAGTCCAACTATTTTGGCTGAGAAACCAACTTGTTAACCACGAAACCGACTATTGGGCCTAGAAACCGACGCCATAGGGGCCAAGAAACTGAATATTTTGCCTAAGAAACCGAATACTTGGCCAATAAACCGACATTTTACAACCGAAAACAACCATTTAGCCATGAAACCACCAGTTTCACTCAGAAACTGAATTTTTTGACCATATATTAGGCTTTAAAAAACGACGGATTAGCCCAGGAACCGACGAATTTAGAGGGAAAACCAAATATTAGGAGAAGAAAAACAGACGAGTTGCGGCAAGAAACCGAATAATCACCGAAAAACCCGACGAATCGGCTTGAGAAGCCAAATATTTGGCCAAATAAACCGACTGTCCTGCCAAGAAACCGACAATTTAGCCAAAACACTAACTATTTGACCCAGTAACTGACTTTTACCGAATTTTATGCATGGAAACCGACAATTTGAGTGAAAAAAATAAGACTATTTGGCCCAGAAACCGATTAGTCGGGGCAAGAAACTGAATATTAGTGCAAAAGTATAGCGTTGTGTTTGGCTGAGAAACCAACTTTTTGACCTTGAAAACGACTATTAGGCCTAGAAACCGACGATTTGAGCCAAGAAACCGACAATTTAAGCCAGAAACTGACGAGTTGGTGGGTGCAAGAGACCAAATATATTAAGCAACGAAACCGACAATTTGGGGCAGTAAACCGAATATTTCGGGGGAAAAAACCAGCGATTTGGGGCAAGAAACCAAATATTAGCCCAAGAAACCGACGATTTAGCCAAAAAACCTACTGTTTGAGCCAAAACTGACCATTTGGCGAAGAAACAAATACTAGGCATAGGAACCGACAATATGGGAAAAAACCTACTTATGATGATGAAAATTTTGTGTATTTTACAGCTCAAAAACAAATAATTTATCCCAAGATCTCGGCTATCAGAAGCGCTCAGTACAGAACTCCCTCCAATGTGCGACCCCCCCCCCTCCTAGAATCAGGCAATTTTGTTCAAAACTAGTAATTTGACTTCAGAACCCCACTATGGACGAGGAAAGGAGTCGACGATTTTAGCCCATCCCACCTGGAGGATAGAGCGTTGAAAGATGCTCACCAAATTGTTTTGCTGAATATTCGGTGAAGCCCACACATGCGCTATTCTGGAAGCTGAAATTGAAACATGAACTAATTCGCGCCTTACGGAGGCAACTTCGTGACCAAAATAGACAAAATACTCTGATCCCTACAGTAGGCACTTAGACGGCTGAAATTGTTAAGTATGAATTAAACAATTAGTCGAGTAGTCACAACGAATTTTTATTATTGTTAAAGGTTTAAAGGAAATTGTTAAGGTGCACTGAACTGAAATACTGTTCTTAGCACAATTACGCGCCATGAAGGCTGGAAAGAGCACAAATATTCGCAGCTAAAAATGCGAGAAAAAAAACAACGCTCAACGCCTATCCTATTCACTGCTTAAATTAAGAAAAAGAGCTAATTCGCGGCTTTAAATTGAGAAAAAGCGCTAATATGCGAGTAAGGTGTGGAAAAAGGGCCATAATTTAACACTACGTGGGGTTGATTTCATCCAATTTGTCAAAATTGGGCACTGAAATCTCCAGGTTTTCTACACTTGTGTATCACTAGCGACAAAGTGAAAGTACCTACTATTATTTAATAAATTAATTAGACTGATATTATCCGGACGACGATGGAAGGGCATAGCCCAACACGATTCGAGTTTCGAGAAAAAATGGCTCCCCGGCGGGATTTGAACCCGCAACCTCTGGATTACCAGTCCAGCACGCTGCCATTTGCGCCACGGAGACGCCTATGGGAGTCGTACTCCGAGGGATAAGCTAAGCCAAACCCCACCCAGGTCCATTGTTTCTCGAAACTCTAGGCGTTTCTCCTGATCGGTAAACCACGCCGAATTTTATCTTATCCCTCGTATCTATCTAAATCATCAACCCTCCGAGCCAAGAAGTTCAATTTTTTGGACTGGTAATCCAGAGGTTGCGGGTTCAAATCCCGCCGGGGAGCCATTTTTTCTCGAAACTCGAATCGTGTTGGGCTATGCCCTTCCATCGTCGTCCGGATAATATCAGTCTAATTAATTTATTAATTAAAATACCGGCGACAGATTTATTCATTATATCCATCTACCTACTATTATACTATTTCATATGGAAAAATGGAGGGGATTACATGTGAGGGGGGATTACTTCTCATAAGGGGGGGGGGGAGATTTCGCTTCCAGCCATCAGAGGGGGAGAGACATCGTTGCTACAAAACTAGCGATTTTACCTAGAAACTGACGATTTCATCCTAAGACGGGAAATTTTACGCCACAGCTTGCAAAATCATCCCAAAATTGTCGATTTGACTCCAAAACTGACGTATTTCCACTAAAACAAGCGATTTTACCTCCAGAACAGAAGGTTACACTACAAAACTGATGGATTTACCCTAAAAACTGACGATATCCACTCAAAATGACAATTTTACTCAAAAATTGACGATTGGATGACAGCGGCACAGGTGACCGTGAGGTCAGACCTCGACTTGATCCTAAAAACTGACGAACGCCACCGCGAGTCTCACTGGGTGACTCTAGTAACCCGAGGCTCAAAACTAACCTTACACCACAAAAAATATCTCTTACCCCAATAATAACACAGAACTTGTCCAGGAAACTGTCAATATTGCCCATTTAACTGGCGATTTGACTGGAAAACCTTTGAAAAAAAAAAAAAAAAAAAAACAGAAAGGGGGAGTAGTCAACCCGAAAAGGCCAGCCTCGTCACCAACCTTTGGTGTGGGGCAGGGGGGCTTCGCTGACGGAAAGCTCCAAATTTCTCAGATGTGCTGCTACCATTTTACGGACGGAGCACGCGGACGAAATGCTGAGCGTTTTCCTTAGGCAGATTATGGGTCCTTAGGATGGGGGAGGGGTAGTCATGTCATGACGGTGCTAACTTAACACAAATTGACTCGTCCTAATGATCCAAGGAGGGCCTGTCTAAATGGCAGATCTGCCAGATCAACAACTCGCATCTGCAGATTAACACCCCAAATCTGCAGATTAACACATAAAATTCCGTAATTTAACGAAAATAGGGCTATAATAAAAAAAAAGTTACAGTAGACACATAATAGGCACAACATAGCCGATCTCCATCAATCACTTTTGCTTAATTCATTCAGCCTTAAATTGCGTGCAACAGCTCACTATCCCATTTGTGAAAATTTGCCTCAATTTCGACCCTACTTTATTAATATACCTGGCACTTGCTCCCGTAGCATGCAGATCTGCAGATTCATAAAAGCCTGCAGATCGGCCTCAAATTCCGCACCAGACGTTTACACACGATTTATGATAATTTGCCTCAATTTCGACCCTTCTTTATTAATAGCACTAGCACTTCCTCCCTCCCGTAGTATGCAGATCTGCCGATTCATAAAAGCCTGCAGATCGGCCTATTTGCGTCAATTGTTCAGCCTCAAAATGCATACTAGAGTCAATCATACCATTTATGAAGATTTTCCTCAATTTTGACCCCAATTTTGAGGAAGTGCCAGTTCTATTAATAAAGAAGGGTCGAAATTGAGGCCAGTTGTCATAAATCGATTGTAAACTGTAAATCAAGTCGAAATAAACTGATTGTAAATTGAGGTCGATCAAATGACGCAAAAGGGCCGATCTGCAGACTTTTGTGATGAATCCGCAGATCTGCACGCTACGGGAAGAAGTGCAAGTGTTATTGACAAGGAGGGGTCAAAGTTGAGGCAAATCCTCGTAAATGATATGAATGGCTGTAGTATACATTTTGAGGCTGATCAAATGACGCAAAAGGGCCGATTTGCAGGCTTTTATGAATCTGCAGATCTGCACGCTACGGGGGGAAGTGCTAGTTCTATTAATAAAAAAGGGTCGAAATTGAGGCAAATTTTCACAAATCGGATATTGAGCTGTTACGTGCAATTTAAGGCTGAACGAACTAAGCAAAAATGATTGATTGAGGGAGGGCCGTATTCATAGCCGTCACTCAAGCTGATTGAGCTCGGTCGTTTTTATTAGTGAATCATCTGTTATGAGTCGAAATAAGCGAATACTCAGCCTGAGTGACGACTATGAATACGGGTCGCTTATAATTACTGTCTCTTCAAAATACGATCGGCTATGTTGTGTCTATTATTGGTCTACAGTGGTTTTTTTTCTATGGTATGGATTTTAGGTGTTAATCTGCAGATTTGGGGTGTTAATCTGCAGATGCGAGGTGTTAATCTTGCAGATCTGCGTTTTAGGCCTGCCGCAAATTGAGCCCAGGCGTGGGTCAACCAAGCTCAAAAATTTTAACTGTATTTGATTTGATTTTAACTGCTGATATTTTAACTGTTTTTTGAGCTTGGGTGACCCACGCGTGGGCTCAATTTGCTGCGGGCCTTAGACAGACCCATCCAAGAAGCATCCGACCAACGCGTATGGAACAACGAATCGTAAATAACAAAATTTTTATCACGGGCATGTGACAACCTGTCGAGAGCTTCGCGGCGATTGAATACATTCGGAATTTCGCAGAATTTGTCGAAAATTAAGAAAATTTGCCAATGAAAAACTCACGGAAGACTTGCTGATGTCAATGGGTCGTCCCGACTTCATGCTGACAGCCTGCCTCTCACAAGTGACGATGAATTTCAATTTTTCGAGTGAAATCCACGACGCAACGAAAAACACAAATTTACGTCATTAAAAATTTATATTAAAGGATTTTTGATCACAACAAGACGACAGCTAGAATTGTAATACCACACTGTTATCTCTTACTCTTCAACATGGGGGGGGAGAGTGACAAGACGGTGATAGCGTTGATAGAGGAGCGGCTGCACGTGATTCTGGTGATTTTTCAAAGTTCTGTGGACAAAAATGTTTTATTTAGTCGGAATCGGGCTAGGAAATTGCAAGAATATTACGGTTGAGGGATTAGAAATTGTTACAAATGCCGATCTTGTCTACTTGGAAGCGTACACGTCGATACTCAGCGTTGGTAAACACGTCTTGGTAAGTGTTTAGATTCTTGAAATTTCGTCCCTTTTTGTTATTAATTCGGAAGGGAAAATCGTTCAGGAAGAATTCTACGGAAAGGAAATCCACGTAGCCGATCGCCTTATGGTTGAACAACAGTCGCACGACATTCTGACCGAAGCCAGAGACAAAGACGTCGTCATGCTCGTCGTGGGCGACCCATTTTCCGCTACGACGCACACCGATCTGATTCTACGGGCGAAAGAACTCGGCGTACCGACCCGAGTGGTACACAACGCGTCTATTATGACTGCCGTGGGGTCCTGCGGACTTCAGGTTTTTTTTTTAGTATAAAGCGACGACATCCGTTGAAGTAACTTTTTTAATAAACTTGTCTTCACTTCCCCACAGTTGTACAATTTCGGTGAAACCGTTTCAATACCATTTTGGTTGGATTCGTGGAGACCGGATAGTTTTTACGATAAAATTTGCCGTAATAACGAACGAGGACTTCATACTCTCTGTCTTCTTGGTGTGCCTCACTCTCTGTGGGCGGTTAAGGCGGTTGAATAACGTCGACTGTTTTTCAGACATTAAAGTGAACGAGCCAACTCTAGAAAGTTTAGTCAAGAAAAAAAAAGAATTTTTGCCCCCATCGTTCATGACAGTTGCCCAAGCTGCCCGTCAATTGATAGAAATCATCGAGGCGAAGACTCAAAACGGTGAAACCCCAGGTACACCCCCTCCTCACAGGCTTCCCCTCCTCAAAACAATCGCTAAATAATTTGTTTCTTAGTTGTAACAGGTGAAACAAAAGCTGTGGGCTTAGCTCGAGTTGGATCGAAGGACGAGAAAATCATTTGGTGCTCGTTACGCGACATGGTCGAAGTTGATTTGGGGCCACCCCTTCACTCTCTGGTAATAGTCGGGAAAACGCATCCTCTGGAAGAAGATTTTCTCAAATGTTTTGCGCTCTCGTGAACGCTTCGTCGAGGCACTTTGTTATTTCTATAAGTGGGCAAGCGATTAAAAATGTACCGAAAGCCAGCTTTCCACAGGGTACTATTTTTGGACCAATTCTGTTTTTTTAATGCTGTTTTTTAAAATTCCGCTTTTAAAGCATTATAACCCTGAAAATATCTACAAAACGTTTCCTTTCGGTTGTTCCGTCAGTTTGAAGACAAATTCATGAATTTATTTCGCTGTGGCGCGTCACCGTCACGACATGAAAAAGAGCGAAGAAGGTTGTAAAAAGGTTTACGGAAGGTTTGGTTTCCTCTCGTGGCCGACTGATAGTGATAACTAGCGAATGACAGTAATTAAAGCACTAGCGATTCTGTTTAAATTAATTTCGTGTTAAAAAAACGATTAATTGCTTTTTTTCGCGAACTATGGAGCAGCTGCCCAAACTCACGAGATTCATTCGAAGTCACTCGAATCTCGAGCCCAGGGAGCCGCTGAAAGACAAACCGTTTACGAACAATCACAACACCGCGTTCCGTGAGTCTGTGTGTCAGGATGTTGCGTGAGTATTTTTTTGCGATTGCTTTCAATACATTGGCTGAATTGTACACACAAAAAATCGATCGAATAGCGCTCAGTGGCATAAAATTGTCGAGCTGGCGGTGCCCACCAGTGGTCCGCTGAAGACTGTCGCCGACCATTTTCATTCATTGAGACAGTGCGCTAAGGAAACCGCTGGTATGTAGAAACCTCATCCCCATCACCATCGCTAACTTTCCGAAATTGTCAAAAAATGTCTCAGAAAATCCTAAAATGATCGACGAAATCGCCATCATGTTTCTGGAGTTTTTCCTGGACCAAGGGAAACCGTTGGTGGCCCACTGGGAATTTATGCTTCGAAAGTACGGGCTGAACCCTGAACAGGTCAATCAAATCTATTCGGTGAGTTTTTTCAATTTGTGTATGCTTTTGAGGAGATCTTCGTGGGTATCGAAACAACTCCCCCCTCTCCCTGCAACTGGGTGGATCCTCCGGTTTCTTTGCCTTATAGCCAGGTTCCGTAGAAAAAAAGACAAATTGTTCTGTTCATGCTCATTAATAATTATTAATTGGGGCTAATTATACACACTAGTGCCAAATAGTTGAAATTTTGTGTGTGTGTGTGTTTGGGGGGGGGGAGGATTAAGACAAAGAACCAGCATCTTGATGGGACGCTCGCTTTAGTTTAGACAGTAAATTGCTTGATATAAGACTCGGTGGTGCCTCTATCGGGGGGAGTTTCAAATGTACGGTATGGATCGCTTTGACGAGCAACGGATGTGATGTCAGTGACACCGCTGTCGGTCGCCGTTTTGGATTTTTCGCCAGTAGCGAACGGGTCAAATCTTTCAATAGGTTGGAATGAGTCGACGGGAATCCGAGGAACAGTCGTTCAACGGACTGTTCGGAGAGGACGGCAGCCATTCGCCCGGCTATTGACTCCGACTCGAACGGTGGTTTGAGAGCTGTCAAATGGTACAGAAGGCATCCCATGCTCCATAAATCAGTTTCTTTCGAATTCCTTGGCATTTAAAAAACGAAAAAAAAAAAGTTTAAAGACTCAAATTTGTAGAACTAGAGTACCGCCCCTTACTTTCCCCCTCCTATAAGCTCCGGAGCCCAACAAGACGTGTGGCCTTTCAACCCTTCAGTCAGTTCACTTTTCAAACGTCTAGAAATCCCAAAATCGCAAAGCTTCAGCCTGTAGCCCTCTCCGCGTAGGACGTTATCAGCGTGAATGTCCCGATGAATAACTCCTTTCTCATGAATGTAAACCACCGCATGCACTATCTAGACAAAGTTTGACTCAAAAACATGAAATTAAATTCACGTTCAACCTCCCCCCTCCACCCCGCCCCTAGGAAGTTACTTGGGCGAACATATCAACGATGTCACACTCGCGGAAAACACTCTCGGTTTTCTGTTTTTCCTCTATCATCTCCTTCAGCGTACCGTACGGTGCATACTCCATTGAAATATAAAGGTACGAGTCCCTCACATCGTGCCCAAAGTATCTGATGACGCATGGATGCTTTAGCGAGGACAATATTTCGGCTTCTTTGAGTGTTTTTTCCATCTGAACACAACGAAAAAAACACGATTTTAACCGTTTGGGGGAAAAAAATTGTTCGGTTAAAACGCGAGTACCTTTTCGGGTGTACACCCGCCGATGAAAATTTCCTTAACGGCGATTTCCCTTCCGCCTTCATCATTGCCCTTGTACACTTTTCCATAACCCCCCTGATTTATGACGCGCTCCGTCGTGAAAAACATGTTTTCTTTGACAAATAAAAACTGAGAAAATGGCTTGATGACTTACGGATAAGACAAGAGAAAATATTAAAAACTGTCGCCTCCAATAAAAAAGTGTCAAAGTTCAACTTTTTGAGCTTTCCCTCCCCTCCGCACGTCACAATGGTTTCCCTTCATGCATACGTTTTGGACTTCGGTACTATCGGGAGCGTTTTTGACCCTGAATCTGTACGTTTAAACTGTGAAAACATTTAGCTCTAGAACTGACTTTTCGTCTCAAAAAGAGTCGATTCCCCACCGTTGGCCTAAAAACAATCAATTTTGGCCAGAAACATTTTTTTTTTAGCTTCACAAAAAGCGCAATTTTTAAACATTATTTTAGTCAAGAAATCGCAAATAAACCTCTATAACTGGCGATTTGTAAATTTACCCCCCCTCCCTTCTTCCTCACCAGACACCGGACTCGCGCTCTTTTAGGGCCGGAAACGATCAAATATCGTTTGTTGGCCTAAAAAAAACTAGTAATTTCCATTAGGAATGAAACCACAAAGTGGGTCGGCAATTGCTGACTTTACTCCACTCGCTCACAATAATTCATTTCAAAAAACAGTCATTTTAGGCCTTTAACTGCTAATTTTTAACCGACGAAACTGCCTATTTGTCTGAATTCCGAACACTTGTACCTTGGAAACGGCATATTTGGGCACCAAGCGGCCTAGAACCCTAAACCTGCCAGTTTAGCCTGTTAAAAGAGGTGAGGTGAGGGGGGTTGAATATAAAATTACACTTTTCGCCCTAAAATACATTGAAATTTCCCTAAAAAAATTGACTTCCATTTTAAAAAGTTACAATTCGACCCCCCCTCCCGCCACCCACCAGGTTACAGAACTAAGGGCGTGGAATACTTGTCAATTTTGCCCCAGAAATAGGACTTTTCGCATCATAAACAACAAGTGTAATTTACTGTTGTAGCAGTAAATTAGGCCCCTGACCCTTCAAAAGATTATAAAACCAGCTATTCATACCCCCCTCGACCATACCGGAAAGGTCAAACCTGGTTTTCTGCCCTGAAAAAATGTAGCACCAGGAACCAAATGTTAGAGAATTTTTTGGTTCAAATAATTATCTCATAGACACCGGTACCGGCAGGTTCTGAAAATATTGACGTTGAAACTGATTATTCGACCAAGAAACCGAAAATTTGGCCAATGAACTGACAGCTTGGTCAAAAAACCTACCATTTGGCCAAGAAACCGACGATCCGTCCAAGAAACATCCAATTTGTGCCAAAAAATGTGACTGTTTGGTTAGAAAACCGACTATTTGTCAAGGAAGCGACTATGTAATGAGTCAAGGGGCCAAATATTAGGCGAAGAAACCGAAAATGTTTGCCAAGGAACGGAAAGTTTGTCCAAGAGACCAACCTGTTGGCCGAGAACCCGACAATTTGTCCAAGTGACGCACTCAGTGGCGTGCCCAGGACTTTTTCTTGGGAGTGGTTTTCAAATCGCAAATTATTATGTACACATAATAATTTTTAAAAAAAATCAATCCTTTGTTTATTTTCACGAGTCATTTCCCGGGCACAAGTGGTCCTTTTAGCCACTTTTGGGTCGTGATTAGCAAGTCAAGCAATTTTATAGAGCAAGAGTAGTCTGTTTATCCATTCCTTCCTTAGGGTGCGTGTATCCAACGCTGTGAGCGAGGGGGAGGGGTCAGTTGTAAGGTGGAAATGGCCCATGTTCGGTGCAAACGCCATTGGTCAGTACATTCGAATAGCTAGGTTTGACCATGTTTGTGTGCAGATAGCCATTTTGAAGGCGCGATTGATCGCAGTTTGGCCCTTTTTAGATTGTGAAGTGAGAATTGCCGGTAGGTACGAGTTGGGGCGTGAAAAGTTTTGCTTTTTTCCCGCGATAATGCAAGTTTCGCGTCCCAATTTTAGTGAAGCTGCAAGTTATTTATTTCTTTATTTCCAGTTCTCAAAAAACAAAAGTATGAAGAGAGAGATTTTAGGCTCAGTTTGGCCATTTTTTACGCGATAATGGTGCTTTTTGCCATTTTCAGGGCAGGAATAATCTTTTTAGGCCTTTTCAAACCACACAACGTCAGTTTAGCTGCTCATAGCTCACATAGAGTCATTTTTATCAATTTTAGGGCGTGATTTGCCAGTTCGGCCATTTTTACAATGTTAACTGTCAGTATGGCCATTTCTAGGGCGTGAATAGTCAGTGTGATATATTTTGTCGGCAAGAATCGCCAGTTTTGCCATTCTAGGGTCGGAGCGGTCGGTTATGCTGTTTTTAGAGCGGGAATTGCCTATTTTGCGTCTTTCTAGGTGCGAATGGTCAGTTCGCCCATTTTCAGGGAGGAAAGGTCTGCTTGGGCATATTTTCAAGTCAAAACTTGTCAGTTTATCATTGTTTTTTTGGCAGACAGTTTTGCCGATTTAATGGCTCGAATACCCAGTTTGAAGGTGCATAGAGTCGTTTTTTGCCATTAAGAGTTAAGAGTACGTCAAACCAAAGCGAGAACGTTGGCCATTTTTGCCGCACGAATTGTCGGTTTGCGATGCCTTCTGGGCCAATTTATTTAATATCCCAAAATGACCGATTTTAACCTGAAACTAACGCTTTTACTCCGAAACAGACGACCCCAAACCTGACCAAAACCGATTATTTTACCTTAAAACCGACGAATTTTCCCTAAAATTGCTGATTTTGGGCAGACGACTTCTCTACTTTTTGTGTTGTTTGGGACTGACAGTTTCACTGTGCGAACGTTAAATCCCCCCCCCCCTTCGCACTTCAATTTTCATCAACAAAACTGACGATTTACTCTTACAAGGACGATTTTACTCAAAAATAATCAATTCACTTTGAATCAGACTTTTTACTGGGAAAACTAACGGCGTATCAGCTTCAATGACGTTTTTCCCCCGATACGATTTTACTCCTGAACTGGCGATTTTCCCCGAAAACTGACGATTCTATCCCTAAAACGAACGATTTTCTCCCAAAACTAACCTATTTACTTCGAAACAGACGTTTTAACTTTTAAAACTGACGATTTTACTCTCCGGGGTGAAATCTAACCAACGCTTTTTGTCCAAAACCGATGGTTTTAGCCCAGATATGACCGAAATTGCTTATTTCTGGGCAGAGACTTCAAAAACTCTTGAAAAATGACAGTTTCAAAGTGGGAACTTGGGCCCCGCCCAACAATGGTCATCCAAAAACTGACGATTGACTCTTACAAAGACACCCCCAAAATAGACGATTTTGCTCCAAAACCAATCAATTTACATCTAAACTGTGTTAACCTATGAGATGACTATCTTAACCCGATACTTACAGGGGACCCTCCCCTCTACTAACTTATGATTCTATAGCCAAAAATGGACAGTTTTTCGCCAAAACTGACGACTCTACCTTGAAACATACGATTTTAACATAAAACTGACCCCCTCCCTGTGTCTCCTCTCCTTAGGGCGTTGGTTAATACCATAGAGGAGGGTGGGGGTGGGGGAGAACACAAACACATAGACCCCCTTGGCTATGCTACCCCCAAGGGTCACTAATGACAGATTTTCGTCCCCCTCCTCCCTTCTTACAGATTGTAAAAAGCATCGTGTCGGAAGTCGACGAAGAGACGGTTGATAAAATCCGCGATCAAATACAATTGTTTAAAAGTAACACGAATAAACTTCAATGGTGCGGCATTTTACCGTACCGGCCGCCGAACGTTTGGGCTCCGCCTGACACCAGTTTTCTGGCCGATCTCGTCAACGACAACCGTCGAACTCTCGAGAATTTTTCCATGGCCTATAACATTACGGATAAACTGACAAAGGAAGTGCCTCCGGCCGCCGAGAGCAAAAAGGCCGTGGTAATAATCACCCCCTCCTCGTCCACCTACTACTCCTCGCTCTTTATTTTTTTTTTTTTTCAAACAGTATGGCAAAGCGTGGCTTCTTAAAGAAATCGAAAGGTGTTGTTCGAATAATTTCGGAGTAACCGCCGCAGATATCACGGAATCCGTTACTCAATTGTTGACTTCATCCAAAACGAGCGATGAACTACAGAACGAGGTTAGCCCCCCTCCCCCAACTACTAACCTATTTACGTCTACGTAATTTTTTAGCTGTTTGATTTGCTCGGATTCGATAATATCGAGCTAATTCAGTCGCTGTTGGAACACAGAAAGGACATTTCTTTAAGCCATAAATTGGAAATGGATAGGAAGATGGCGCCGAAAAGCTTAGGTGACTGACGTGGCGTGGCGTGAAGAGAAACAGCCTAATTGTTTTTTGCTTTTTTTATGGCAGTCAACGACAAGAAAAATGAGCTGTTCGTCACCCAAGTGACTGTTAACACTTCCGGGGAGAAATTATCCGATAAACAAGCACGAAAGGAGGGGAAGAAATTAGCCAAATTCGCCGCGAAGGAGGACGTTCTTCTATCGACGTCGGATAAATTTGATCCGGTCGAGCTTCGAGCTAAAAGGTAGCTTTTGCTCCCCCCCACCCACATCATCCTTATCTTTGAGGTACTCACACCCTCTCGCACAACAGGATAGCGTCACTGAGCCAGCCAGCTCCAACGATTGACGCTCCCGTGGAACGGAAATTCGTTTACAAACCGGAAGTGTTTCCTCACGTTTATGACAGCGTGCGACAAGCTCAGAGCACAGCAGGTAAACTCCGCCCTCCATCCACCCCCTTATCCAGGCTTCGCGATTTCAATTTTTTGGCTTCGTTAAGGCGTTGTAACGGGAGTCAAGCTGATGCTTCCTGACGACGTCAAAAGAGTGGACAACAAACAGTACGAGTCTGTGTACATTCCAATTCCGACGTCCTTAAATTTGGAAGTGGGGAAAAATTTGATTCCTGTCAGCTCTTTAGACAAGGTTTGGACTCCCCCACCCACCCACCCACCCATCTTGATTAATTAATTAGTTTATTAATTGATTTATAGTTCGGACAAATGGCTTTCGACGGAGTTAAAAACCTCAACCGTATTCAGTCCGTCGTCTTCGAAACAGCCTACAATACGAACGAAAATTTGTTGATTTGCGCCCCAACGGGAGCTGGTAAAACGAATATTGCTCTTTTGACCATTATGCACACGATACGGCAATTTATTGAGGATGACGTCATCAAAAGGGACTCTTTCAAGGTATTTTTCTCGATTTATGACGTCAGATGTTGCGTTATTTTTTTTACTCGTCCCCGCTCCTTTCTTCAGATTGTATACGTCGCCCCGATGAAAGCGCTTGCCTCTGAAATGACCGAGAATTTCAGTAAAAAACTCAGTTGTTTGGGTATTAAAGTGAGAGAATTAACGGGTGACATGCAGCTAACAAAAGCCGAGATACTTCAAACACAAATGCTTGTAACGACGCCGGAAAAATGGGACGTAGTCACTCGGAAGTCGACGGGTACTTAGTGACGTGGTGGCCGCTTGGGGTGGGGGAGCTGTTTTAATGATTTTTATTTTGTCAACAGGGGACGTGGCGTTGGCTAAATTAGTCAAGCTGCTTATAATCGACGAAGTTCATTTACTTCACGGAGACCGGGGGCCGGTAATAGAAGCTTTAGTCGCCCGAACTTTACGCCAAGTAAGCTCCCCCCCCCCCAGTTAGACTCTCACCTTCTATCTAACCCCCCACGAATTCCACGTGGTTTTCAAGGTGGAAACATCTCAAAGTATGATACGTATCGTCGGTCTGTCGGCCACTCTACCCAATTACATCGACGTAGCCCGATTTCTACGCGTCAACCCCTACCACGGGTTGTTCTACTTTGACGGTCGATTCCGACCGGTTCCTTTGGAACAGACGTTTATTGGAATCAAAGCGGTTAAACCAGTTCAACAAATGACCGACATGGACGCTGTGTGCTATGAAAAAGCCTACGAACTGGTCTCCCGAGGGCACCAAGTAAAGCCACCAATTGACCAACTGTTGACATTTCTCTGAAAACTTTTTTTTTTTTTGCGCTTAGGTAATGGTTTTCGTCCATGCACGTAACGCCACCAACAGAGTCGCTCGCTGCCTCATGGAAATGGCCAGATCCAAGGGGCAATTAAAAGCTTTCAAGCCCGAAGACGGAGCTTCGCGTACTAATTTCGTAAAAGCGTTCGATAAATCGCGTTCGAAAGAGCTGGGCGAATTTTTCGCCTGTGGATTTTCCATTCATCACGCCGGACTTCTCCGCAGCGACAGGTAAGATATTTCGTCGCTCCCCCCCCCCAACCCACTTCACCACCCTGTAATTGTCATTGGTGGTCCTTGACCGAAAGGTTGGTTGCCTGTTTCCAAGCCAAATTTGACTGTTTTCGTCCTGATAGCATTCTGGCCGAAATTCACACTGAGGGGGGTGGAGTGAACAGTTTCTAACGGTCTTTTCGTTTATTTATAGGAATCTCGTCGAAAAGGCCTTTTCAGCTGGACATATCAAACTTCTGGTGTGTACCTCAACACTTGCCTGGGGTGTCAACCTGCCGGCTCACGCCGTCATAATAAGGGTGAGTCATTACCGCATCCTCGCCCCTTCTTCTTCTCCTTTCACCCTTAACTTTGACGGTTTGTCGTTAAATCGTCACAGGGCACGGAAATATACGACGCCAAACACGGCTCGTTCATCGATCTCAGTATTTTGGATGTACTGCAAATATTCGGTCGAGCCGGACGGCCTCAGTTCGACACTTCAGGTCACGGTATCATCATGACGACTCACAACAAACTGTCGTACTATTTGTCGCTGTTGACCAATCAGTATCCCATCGAGAGTAGTTTTATTAATTTCTTGGCGGATAATTTGAACGCAGAGGTGAGACAAACACCCCTCAACGACCCACCCAGTTAACGCCGTCACGTTTTTGTTTTCACAGATCTCGCTTGGAACTATATCCAACGTGGATGAAGCCGTCGAATGGTTGAGCTACACTTATCTGTATGTGAGAATGAGGATCAATCCACAGGTGTACGGACTTAATTATCAAGACGTTGAGGTAAGCCCCCCCCCCCCATAACTCGCACCCGAAGAGGAAATTCATTTTTTTTTTGGTTTTTTAAACTCTCGTTTATGCCATCAGAACGATCCTCTTCTTGAGACAAGGAGAAGAGAATTAATCGATCAGGCGGCTAAAAGTTTGGATAAGGCGGAAATGATTCGCTACAACACTAGAACCGGAGATTTAGCGATTACAGGTTAGTGGTTTTCTCCGATTTGACGAGATCCCCCCCCCCCTAGATTTCAGAGTCCTTTCGAAGAGCTGGGTGGGAGAAAAGGGGTGTCCAGCCTTTTGGGAATCCTTGTGTTTGGAACACCTTTGAAAGCTGGGCGCCGATTGAGAAGCTGAAGCGTTCCCTCTTCGACCCCCCCCCCCCTACATCTTTAAAGCAAGCCACGTGGCCCTTGTTGCTGATCCTCCCCCTTCCCAGTCAGTCAGCGCTGCGTCGAGGTACGGTCAGGTAACAGCCTCTTCCTTGGGGGGCGGTCAACGAGGGCATTCAGTGCGTCAATTGCCGCCTCTGCTGAGGGCTATTCCCTCCCTCTTTATCTCCAAGCTCACTTGTTTTTTTTTTAGTGACTAAACCCAGCCAAATTATTTATTTTAAGAATCAACTCCGCAAAATTAGTTTTTTCAACTCGAAATGGGTTTTTTAGCAGAGCCAAACTCGCAAGAATGTTTTTTTAAATAGCTGAACCGGCGAAATTAGTGGTTTCAAGGGCCAGACCCGCAAAATTTGTTTTTTGAGTCAGTCAAGAGCTACATTTGCAAAATTTGGTTTTTTGAAGCTCCAACATTGTAAAATTGGTTCGGGGGGGGGGGACAACACTGCAAAATTTAGGAATTCCACTTTTCTGCCCCCCCCCTCACCTTTGAAGTCCGTTCCTGACCTCTTTCTTCCTACCGAAAACGTTGCCTACGTGCGGACTACGCCCGTGGACGGTTGAAAGCGAGGGGTGTAAACTGAATTTCTCGCTTATCTTTTCAGTGGCGGCGAAAGTCAGCCGTCATTGGGGGAGCAAGAATCTGAACAATTTTGCGAATAAATTATGCCTACGTGTGCAAAAATACAATTCTTGAGGCTAAACATTCCAAATGTTTCACCAAATTTACCGCCTCTTCATGAAATTCTCTCGTTTCTGGGTTGATTTTCCTCGGTAATTTGAGTCCTGAAGACACAGTTTTACTAGATAAATGACGTGTCATAAGCTAAATCGGCTACATCGGCCATAAAATGACGTCTTCACACTATACAGAGCAAAAAATTAGTGTGAAAGAGCGTAAAAGAACAGTAGCGGACCGCCCCGGGCCACCTATCAGAGAAGACCTCGAAAAGCTTAAATATGGACAACTGATGATCATAGATTTAGGTACGTGAAAAGGAGCTTCGGTATACGATTGGACAGAGACTTGGCTCGTTTCGACGATTTTTAGCCCATCCGACTTGGAGAATAGAACGTTACTGGTGATCAGCAAACAATGTGGCTAAATATTCGATCGAGCCCGCGAAAGCGCAATTCTGACGGCTAAAATTGAGAAAATTTGTGCCTTCCGGAAGCAAAATCGCGGCTAAAATAGAAAAAGTTCGCTGATTCCCAATTTTCTTGAGGTCCTTAAGCAGATAAAATTGAGAAGGCGCTCTAATATGGCAATGTTGGGGCGAGTAGCCGGCAAACAAATTTGGAAAAAGTGTTAATATTCGTAGCTAAAACTGTAAAAAAGCTCATTCCTCGTTTCTCGTTGCTGATTCTCGGTGTATAATGGCAATTTGACGGCTAAAATGTACTAAAAAAACCGCTAATGTGCTGTTTTTGGGCCAAGCCCGCGGCTAAAATTGAGAAAAATCACCTAATCCGTCGATGGAATTGAGTAAAAGCGCTAATTCGCGAATAACCTGTAGTGAAAACGTTAATTTTCGGATAAAAAAAAAAAAATCACTTATTCGCGGCTAAAATTGAGAAAACGCCAATCCATGTCTTCTAAAGGAGATTTCGAAGCTAAAACTAAGAAAAAGTGCTAATCCATAACTAAATTAAAATGAAATGGCCAGTGTGGGGCTGAAATGTAAAACAAACGCCGTACTCACGGCTAAAACTTGGAAAAATCAATAATTAGCGCGGCTAAAATTAAGGAAAACTCAAAATGTTCAAATAAAGAAAAAGCGCTAATTCACGAATAAAATGGACAAAAATCCCAACAAATGTACAAAATTGAAAATACGCCGATCTTCGGCATCTAAATGCAACTTATTTGTGGCTAAAAGTGAGAAAAATCATTAATACAGAGCAGATACTAAAGGGCCTCATAGAGTTATCCGCCCCGGGCCGCGATAGGTGTAGGTTCGCCAGTGGCTGTGAAATGTATTTTCCCCTCTGAGCCAAAATGCCCATTGAGCGCATTAAAATATAATTTTCGAGGGGATTAGCCTTTCAAAGCCCAAATTTCGTGGATTTGGATCCCAAAGAACCAAATTTCTCGGGTTTTAATCACCCAAAAAGACCAACCAGGAGGACGAAACAGTTGATTCCAGAATCACATTCCTCTTCTTTACGGTCTTGATTTGAATTGTCTTGGTTAGATGGCTAGAATTGACAGTTTTCACCCCTTTAAGCCCAAATTTTAAAGATTTGGCCCTTTGAAAAATCAATTTTGAAGGATTGACTCCCTCAAAAATCCAAATTTGCGGGGTTGACTCATTAAAAAGTCACGGGGTTCAAGATAGCAATTTGAGACGTTTGTGGCCTTTAAATAAACCTTTAAAGCTTTAAATATAAACACTTATTCTCATTTCTTGCCGTGATTTAGCATGAGTGAGATTTAGCACGAATGAGCGATTTTATCACATTTAGCCATGCGAGTTAGCACTTTTTCCTCATTTTAGCAGCATATTAGCAATTTTTCACAACTTTAGCAGCAAACAGCGGATGCTGCTCAAAATTGAGACCGACCATTTCACACCAAAACAGAGGATTTTTCTACAAAACTTTCGTCCTTTGTCTAGTATATTTTGTCTAAAAAGAGGTAAATTTCATCCTAGAAACGGTCAATGTAGAAACTGTCAATTTTGTCCTAGATACTATCAATGTCGTGCTAGAAACTGTCGATTTCGACGTTAGAAACTGTTCATTTTGACGTTCAAGACTGCCAGTTTCGTTAATTATTCTCTGTCAAGCGTCAATTTCGTCCTATAAACTGTCGTTTTGGTTTTGGAAACCGTCAAAATCGACGTTCGAAATCGGCAATTTCGTCCTATAAACTGTCAATTTTGACGTTCAAAACTGTCAACTTCGTAAATTCTTTCTATAAACTGTCAATTTCGTCCTAGAAACTGTCGTTTTCGTTCTAAACTTTCAAATTCGCTGTTCAAAACGGTCAATTTCGTACTAGAAGATGTCAATTTTGTGCTAGAAACCGTCAAATTTCGACGAGGAAAACCGTCAAATTTGACCCAAAAAACAGTCGTTTTCGTTCTATAAACTGTTCATTTCGGTGTTCAAAACGGTTGATTTCATCCTAGAACTGGGGGCCTTTGTACGAAAGTTCGGTAAAAAAATGCCGCAAGCGGGATCCAAGGACGCCGAATAAGAAATAACATTATCTCGCCATAGCGACCGCATCACGTGACATTTTCACACTTGGTTCGTACTAAGGCCCCCAGTTCCAGGGTGAAACCGACAGTTTCTAGAGCTAAATTGTCTGTTTTTAGACTGAAATTCAGGTCTCTAGGCGGAAGCGACAATTTCGAAAACAAAATTGACAGTTTTGAACGTCGAATTTGACGGTTTTCTAGAACGAAAGCGACAGTTTCTAGAACAGAATTGACAGTATCTAGGACGAAACTGTCATTTTGTTGGTCGAAATTTACAGTTCATAGGAAGAATTAACACAGTAGACAGTTTTGTACGTCAAAATTGACATTTCAAAGGACGAAATTGACAGTTGACAACGACAGTATCTAGGACTAAATTGTCAGTTTCTAGGCTGAAATTGAAAGTTTATAGGACGAATTGACAATGTTGGTAGTTTTGGAACGTCAAAATTGCAGTTTATAGGACGAAATTGACGGTTTCCAACGACGATTTAAAACTATTCAAACTGTCGATTTCGATGGAAAAAACATACGGTTCAGGGTTCTTCTTATCTTGGCTGGGGTATAGTAACTGTCGACTTGGTCCTAGAAACTGTCAATTCCGTCCTAGAAATTGCCAATTTCGTCCAACAAGACTGTCAATTTTGTCCTACAAAACTATTAATTTTGGCCGCTTCCTGTCCCCCGTCTCGGCGAACCTCTCATCTTAGCTGGTGACCACTGTCTCGTATAGTTTGATAAGTCCCTGGTAGTGTGGAGGGGGGTTGTTTTGGGCTAGGGACTCAATGGGACAAACTAGCCGTGCGTCTAATTTTTTTTTTTTTTTTTTTGTTCGCCTTATTTTTTAAGATCTCGGTCGAACTGCGAGCCATTTCTACATCAAGTACGACACCGTCGAAGTGTTCAATGAAAAACTAAAAGAAGTCATGAATGAATCGGAAGTTTTATCAATGGTTTCACACGCCCAAGAATTTCAACAATTAAAAGTAAGCCGACGGCATTTTCATCATTTCCGCTAATTTTACGTCATCACTCCCCATCCCGTTCAACCCATTCAAAGGTTCGGGACGATGAAATGGACGAGCTCGAGGAACTGGCCGGTATGTGCGAGTTTGAAGTACCCGGCGGCAAGGAGAATCTTCACGGTAAAGTCAACATTTTGATGCAATCCTATTTGAATAAACAGCGCGTCAAATCCTTTTCGCTTATGTCCGACTTGAGTTATATATCGCAAGTAAGAGGCTGTAAACTTCCCTCTCCGCCTCTCCACCAATACTCACGCGGATTATCTTTTTCTTTTTTAGAACGCCGTACGAATTATAAGGGCTCTTTTTGAAATAATGTTGAGAAAAAACAACGCCCTACTGGCCGGTAGAATTCTTCAACTAGCTCTTATGATGGAGCACCAATTGTGGAATTGGCAGACTCCTTTGAGACATTTTTCGATTCTCTCGTTTGAGATTTTGGAAAAAATTGAGGCCAGGGATTTAAGCATTGATACTATCAGAGAGATGGACTCGGCTGACATTGGTTTGTCTCCCGCCCCGCCCGTCGTATTTGACCCCCCCCCCCTGCTCACTTATAATTCTGTTTCAGGAACTTTAATTAGACATAGTAAAATGGGGGTGACTGTCAAAAAGTGCGCTTTTGAATTTCCTTTGTTGGAACTTTCCGCCTCGCTGCACCCCATCACGAGGACGATTCTTCGAGTTAAGCTGTCAATTACGCCGGATTTTAGGTAACCTGACGTTTTATTTTGGAGTAACTGTGACGATTTTAATTTTTTTAAAAAAAATGTTTTTTCAGGTGGAACGATAAAGTTCACGGCAAAACCTCCGAGTCCTACTGGGTGTGGATAGAGAACCCCGAGGACACGAGTATCTATCACTCGGAGTATTTCCTGCTCACGAGAAAACAAGTCATACTGAAGGAAACGCAAGAGCTGGTCATGACAGTCCCACTCGTCGAGCCCATACCGCCGCAGTACATTATTCGAGTCATTAACGACCGTTGGTTGGGTTGTTCAAATGAGCTCGCTATCGGCGTACAGAATTTAATTCTACCAGAAAGCCACCCGCCGCACACAGGTAATTGTGAAGGGGGGGGGGGAGTTGTGTTCGGGGACGGAAATGTACGAAAACGTTACAATTTTTAGAACTTTTGGACCTTCAGCCACTACCGGTTAAAGCTCTGAATAACGTCAGTTACGAAAAACTGTACAAATTCACGCATTTTAATCCAATTCAAACGCAATTATTTCACTGTCTCTATCACACGGATCACAACGTCCTCTTGGGTGCTCCTACTGGGTCGGGTAAAACCATCATGGCAGAAATCGCCATGTTTCGAGTGTTTAATGAAAGTCCCGGTTGCAAGGTATGCAATTAGGCGTCAAATTTAGTATATTCGGTTTAATAGTTTTTTGTGGTCCAGGTTGTGTATGTAGCGCCTCTGAAGGCTTTAGTTCGAGAAAGAATGGACGACTGGAAAGCTCGACTGGAGAACCATCTCAAAAAATCCGTCGTCGAATTGACTGGTAGACCTTCGCCTCCCTCCAACCCCCTCCCCTGGCGTTGATTTTCCACAGATTTTTTGTTTTTTCAGGTGACGTCACACCCGACGTTCAGGCGATTAACAACGCGGACGTCATAGTGACGACGCCGGAAAAATGGGACGGTATTTCCCGTAGTTGGCAAACTCGTGGCTATGTTCAAAAGGTCGCCCTCATCGTTCTCGACGAAGTTCACCTTTTGGGTGAGGACCGTGGGCCCGTTTTAGAGGTGATCGTGTCGCGAACGAATTTCATTTCGGCTCACACGGAAAAAAAACTGAGAATTGTCGCTCTTTCAACGGCGTTGGCCAATGCTCGTGACTTGGCCAACTGGCTGGGCATTAAACACGTGAGTTTTTCGTTTCACCGGCGCCTTCTGACGTTACTATTTTTTTTATTATTATTTCTTTTTAGATGGGTCTCTACAATTTCCGGCCCGCCGTCCGTCCGGTTCCCCTGCGCGTTCACATAAGCGGCTTCCCCGGCAAACACTACTGCCCTCGAATGGCCACCATGAATCGACCCGTGTTCCAGGCCATCACTCAGCACTCTCCTTCGCAGCCCGCCCTTGTGTTTGTCTCCTCCCGACGACAGACTCGACTGACAGCGCTCGATTTGATCGCTTATTTGGCTGGGGAGACGAACCCTAAGCAGTGGCTTCATTTGGACGAATCCGTGAGTGACTCCCCACCCCCTCCACACGACCACTACCGCTTTTCAATATGACGTCGTCATTAAATAATGATTTTTAAGGATATGGACTCGATAATAAGTACCATAAAAGACACCAATCTGAGGCTTACTTTAGCCTTCGGTATTGGCATCCACCACGCTGGTCTCCAAGAAAGAGACCGTAAAACTGTGGAGGAATTATTTGTTAACCAAAAAATTCAAGTAAGTCGAATTATTTCGTTTTAAAAATCGTTCAAATAATAAAAGTTCCCGTTCCCCCCCCCCCTTCAAAGGTCCTAATCGCTACGGCCACTCTAGCCTGGGGCGTCAATTTCCCCGCTCATCTCGTCGTCGTCAAAGGAACGGAATATTTCGACGGCAAGTCAAAACGCTACGTTGACATGCCCATAACTGACGTACTGCAAATGATGGGACGAGCCGGCCGGCCTCAGTTCGACAACGAAGGGGTGGCAGTCATTCTTGTGCACGACGTTAAAAAGAATTTCTACAAGAAATTCTTGTACGAGCCATTCCCCGTGGAGTCGAGCCTTCTCGACGTTTTACCGGACCATTTAAGCGCTGAAATTGTTGCCGGAACAATTGGAACGAAACAGGACGCCCTGGATTATTTGACTTGGACGTATTTCTTCAGGCGTCTCTTGAAAAATCCGTCGTACTACGATCTGGAGTCGTTGGATCCGAAAGATATGAACGAATATTTGTCTAAACTCGTAGACAAAACCCTCATGACTCTTTACATAGCCGGGTGCGTCTCTCTTGACGAGGTAAGAGCTCCACGTTATTTAATTTTTGTAATTAGGGGGGGGGGGGGTTGAACCCTTCGTGGATTCAGCGCTTGAAAACCTCTGAATTTCTAGGGTTTTGTCCCTTGAAAATTCTAATTCGCGGTCTCGGCTCTTGTTCCCGCTGTTTGGCTTCTCTTGACGCCTCAAAAATTAATTTTTTTCTTTTGTGGGTTGGGGGGGGGGGATCACGCCGTCAACTCTTTAAAGAACGAAATTCGGTGTCTGGAAAACCAAATTTCACTGGTTTGGCTCTTAAAATAGTAAAACCGCTAATTTTCATTCCCGGCCACCTTTTGACTTTTTAAAAATTCAGTTCATGCTCTTCGGCTCAGATTTGGGGACCCAAAAATCGTATTTTTGGAAGTTTGACCATTTTAAAAAACGAATTCGCGAGGTTGGATCTTTTTTAAAGGACAAAAATTTAAAAAAGGATTCGGAGCCTGAAATACTTGAATTTGCGGATTTTGGGTTCTCTGGCTTCACGGGTTTGCCCCCTCAACAATCCACCTTAGCGAGACAAATTTCACAGTTGACCTTGAAAATTACCGAAGGTTTGACTCTCTCAGAAAACCCAAAATGGAATTTTTATAGAATTGCGTGACCTGAAACGCTAAAATTTCATGGGTTTGCCCCATGTTTGTTTTGGAAGGGCCGTCTTTACTAAAAGACGGGACCCCTTAAGAACAGTTACCCATCTGTTTACTCATATACAATCACAGCACCCAGCCCATCACCCAGTAGTGGCGGACGTAAGCCTTACTGAGCATCTCGTTACTTTACACCCTGTAGAATCAAATTTCGTCGATTTTTCTCACCAACAAAACGACGTTTTTGTGGGTTTGCACTGTAAAATTCCCTAAAACTAAAAATAACCAATAAGCTGATAAACCAATTTCACGGGGAGGTGGAGTGATAAAAAGACACCAATTTCACGGATTATGCGCACTAAAATCCCATTTTGGCAGGACTGACTCACTAAAAAAATTTAATTTGCACTATTGAAACCATTTCGCGAATTTTTCGCGCTAAAAACCATTTCACAGATTTTTTTCTCGATAAAAACCATTTCGCGGATTTTTCTCGCTAAAAACCCATTTTTATGGTTCTGGCTCACAGAAACCCCAATTTCGCGGTTGTTTTAATGCTGGAACCCAAATTTCGGACATGATTGTTGCCTGAAAACCAATTTTGCGAGGTTCTTCACACCAATTTTCACGTCTGGATCCCTAAATAATAAAATGTATTGGATTTCATTTTCTAAAACCCCTAAATTTGGCCGATTTTTTACGAGCCCAAGATTACGCGGAGTTGTCTCATTCAAAACCACAAGTACGCGATTTTAGCACACTAATCAAAGCATTTTGGCGATTCTGCCTCATTAAAACACATGAGATTTGCTCGCTATACAACCAATTTTGCTCGCCTTTAGTCACTTAAACGCTGATTTCGTGGGGTTTCCCCTCAGAAAAACTGAAACCTCAATTTTCGTGGGTTTGGGGGCTTGCTGAAACCCCAATTGCGTGGGTTTTTGGGATTGTTGAAAACACCATAGGTATCGTGGGGTTAAAATGATCCATTTCACAGGCAGAAAACACTTTCTCAGTTAAAATTAGTTTAAAACGAGCATTGGCATTGTCTTGGCGCCTTCTGGAGGCAATTCGCAGCTAAAATACGCTGATCCCTATTTTCTGGAGGTTCTTAGGCGACTAAAACTGAGGAAACACACTAATTTGCTGTTCTTGGAGCAAGTACATGGCTAAAACGTTGGAAAGTGGTAATATTCGTGGCCGAAAATGTGACAAAGTGCTGATTTGAGGTTTCAAGGTGAAACTTCCAGAACCAAAATTGCGCTGATTCAGAGCTAAAATTTAGACAAATAGCTAACTCACGTCACAAGGCTAAACGATACTTCGCGGCTAAAATTGAGAAAAATAGCTAAAATCGTGGATAAAGTTGAGAAAAAGCCGCAATTCGCGCCTAAAATTACGGAGACGTCAATTTGCCACTAAAATTACGAAAACACAATAATTAGCTTCTTCGTGAGCTCAATGGGGAACTTGCATGAATCTCAGATCGGGGAGAAAAGCATACCAGTGATTTGACCCGTGAACTGAAGGATAACAACGGAAGTTGCAACCCGAGTGGTGCGCTTTAAGATTTTTAAAAAAAGTTCAAAGTTCTTCAGAAAGGGATGGATGGTGCGAGGGGAAATGACGTAAATACTTACTTGTGAAGCATTTGAGGGAACTCTAAAATTGTTTGTTTACAAATAACATGAAAAATTTCTTCCCAGTAAACGCGTCTAACCCCCTCTTCCCCGCATCATCAATTTCAATAAGTAAGTTTTGACGTAATCGAACCCCCACTCAAAATTTTTAAAAATACACTAAAAAAGCATCCTTGACTGATTTCAAAGTTTAATGTGAGCAATAGACTTGTGGAAGAGCCCTAACACCAACTTTTGAAAAATGTGCAAGTTCCCCAATTTCGCTCCGGCAGCTGGCGGTCGGAAAGAGTGCATTTCATTCCGTCTACGGGTACCCTAGGCCGTCCCAGAAGTAATAATTTTGATACCATAATTTGTTTCATTAAGCCGAACTTCTTCCTCTATTTTCACCACCCTCTCTTCAAAAATGTCGAAAAGTTTCGGTAGTTTTCCAAGGGCTTTGTTATATTAAATATTTGTGCCGTATTTTATAATACCTAAACGTGTGAATTTAAGCGATTTTTTTGAAATTTCATCCCCCATTTCACCCTCCCCCATCAAAGTTTTCGATAAATCTCAATGGAACCCAGGGCTTAGGTTGCATTAAATTATTGAGTCGAATTTTAGAGCGCTAAGATGAACTAGTGAAGATCAACGCTATTTTTACACTTCCACACCGGAAAGACCACCCCCACCACCTTTACTTTTTCGAAAAATTGAAATGGGAATCAAAGGCTACTATAACATGGAGTATACGTACCGAATATAATGCTTCTAAAATCAACTGGTGATTTATAGTGATATTTTGACCATTTCAACCCCTATTTTCCCCCCCTCCACCTCGACCTATTTGACCCAAATGCAATACCGACCGGGGTCTTATGACTACTGATTTTTGTGCCAAAGCGCGTTCCGCTAAATTGATTTCTTCGAGAGTTATCGTGCTGACAAGACCACACACTTTGCTTCCACTCCGGGGGCACCACCCCCTCCCCCTTGACTTTTTCAAAAAATTAAAATGGGAATCAAAGGCTACTCTAACATGAAGTATACGTACCGAATATGATGCTTCTAGAATCAATTGGTGATTTATAGTGATTTTTTGACCATTTCAACCCCTATTTTCCCCCCCTCCACCTCGACCTATTTGACCCAAATGCAATACCGACCGGGGTCTTATGACTACTGATTTTTGTGCCAAAGCGCATGCATATATATATATGAATCCTGGAGACCACTGAATTCGTGTTCTCGAGTATTAATATTGTCAGTTTTTAAGCCATAATACTTGATAAATGTTATATTTTTAGGGTTTTGGCTTTTTTCTTCTTCTACTTCTTCGTTTCCTGTGCTTTCGCCTTCTTGTGCTGAAGGCATCGTCAGAGAACTTTTTTGGGTTTTTTTATTTTTAAAAATAAAAAACCCCATTTCATTTTTTTTTTATTTTTAAAAATAAAAAAACCCAAAAAAGTTCTCTGACGATGCCTTCAGCACAAGAAGGCGAAAGCTCAGGAAACGAAGAAGTAGAAGAAGAAAAAAGCCAAAACCCTAAAAATATAACATTTATCGTGTTCTCGAGGTTCTGAAACGTGAAAAAAACATGACATGACCCATGTTTGCATCATCACGACGAGACCAATAGTGCATTTTCAGAATGAAATGCACTAAAATCACTAATCCGTGGCTAAAATAAAGAAAATGCGCTAATTTCACGGATAAAATTAGGATAATTCAATAGCGGCTAATGTAAGGAAAAACACGATTTCACGGCAAAAATTTAGAGAAGTCGCGAATTCGTGCGTGGCTAAAATGAAGAAGAAAGTAAATGTTTCCCTCGGGGTAGGTTTCCGGGCTAAATTTTGCCCAAAACGTGGCATTTTGCACATAAATCTTTCGGATTTTGCTCACTTGTGTGAACCAATTCAGAAACCAGTAATTCAGAAACCGATCCAGCCCGGGGAAATGTTTTTCTTTTTGCGAGAAAAACTTGTGAAATTTGGTATTTTAGAGAGCGAAATCCGAGAAATTGTTTTTTTTTGGTGAGTCAAACCTGCAAAAATGTTTGTTTAGTGCGAAAAAATTGGCGAAATTGATCTCTGAATAAATCCGCTACACACAACAAAATGCGAAAGTTATATTTTTGTCGAACTCGACACGCGATAATGTTTTGTTTAGCGATGAACGTAGGGAAAATTGGTTTCTAGAGAGTAGTGAAATCCGAGGATATTGTTTTTAGTGAACCAAAACGGCTAAAATTGAATTTTAGAGCGCAAAATCTGCGAAAAAGTTGTCTGAATTTGAGCACGTTTGTTTGATAGAAACAAAAGTCCGTAATTTGTTTTTATTGTGAGCTTGACATGTAAACATTTTTTGTATTTAGAAAAATCCGCAAAATTGTTTTTTTAGATAGTGAAAGCCTCGGGATTTTCGGAGTGACATTTTTCGAAATTTGTTTTTCAGTGAGCCAGATCCAGAAAAATAGCTAATTTTCTGGAAAGAAAAATCAGGAAAATTTATTTCTCAGTGATTGAAATCTGTGAAATTAATTTTTTTGTGGGCCGGAGCTGCAAAATTGTTTTTTGTTGTGCGAAAACGATGAAAGTGGCTTTTGAATTAGGCCACTCCGCGAAATTGGGACCTTTATTACAAAAAAAGCCACGAAATTGGCGTTTTTAGTGGGTGCGGGCATCCTAGAAATTGGTTTATTGCCGAGCAAGGACCAGGTACAATTTTGACGAAGCAAAATGTTGTGAACCTGCTGTTGGATTTTAACTTTTTGATGGTATCTGGGGCCCTGGGAGTGGGCAGCTGCCCCACCAAAACCACGCTTACCAGGCTAGGGGAGGGTAACTACCCACCCTTGCCCCCCTCTGACTACGCCCTTGGGGGAAGGCCCTACCACAGAGTTTTTTGTGAGAGTGAAACCTGCCAGCGAAATAGGTTTTTCTAGGAGCCAAATCCGTGGAATTTGGCCAAACTCACGAAATTGAGGTTTCTGATATGCAAATCCGTTGGATTTCATAGGATACAAACTGTTGGCTTTTGAAAGTTCCAAACACGAAAAGACGAATTTTTCAAGAGCCAACCCCCCAAAATTGGTTTCATCTGAGAGCCAAATTTGTAGAAGTTTAGTCGTAGAATTTTATGCCTTTAAATAGCTAAACATGATAAATTGTACAATGTTTTGTACGCCGAACCCACAAATTTGGTTTTAAATGGAAAAGAAAGCGCGAAATTGATTTTTCCACGGGACAAATCCGTGAAAATTTGGTTTTTTGAACTAGCGAAATTCGCGTTCAACTATTGAAAGAACTAATCACGCCAAAATGGGTTTCATAAGATCCAAAGCTGCGAAATTGGTTCCGCCCCGCTTATTCTCTCGAAAAACCCGATGCGGTTTTTTCAGAGAACCAAACCCGCGAAATTTTGCTTTAAGGTGCGTTTACACTGAAGTGTCGCGCTACATTTATTGCTTGAAATAAGTGTCAGACACAAATTTCCTTGGTGTAAACACAAACTTCCAGAAATTTTAATCAGAATTTGTACGGTCAATATAGAAGTGTCTGACACTTTACATTTATCTCGAGACATAAGTGTAGCTACATAAATGTCAGACACTTCGGTGTAAACGCACCTTTAGGATGTGCCAAACACCAGAAATTGTGTTTTTGGCTTTAGATGAGCAAGACTCGAGAAGTATGGCTTTGATGGCGGGACTCGCGAAAAATTTGGTTTTGATGGATCTGCCCCTGGATCTTGGATGGATGTGGAATGGGAATGCCTCCCCCCCCCCTTGAAGTTGGTTTATGAGAGAGTCAACCCCACGAAATTTGGTTTTCGAAGGATCCAAACTTGTGAAAATTGTTTGGGTATGAGTGCAACCCTCGAAATTAGTTTTTTTGAATGAGAAAACCTCTCAAAAATGGCTGTTGAGATTTTCAAAATCGCTAAATTTGGTTTTTGTAAGACCAGAAACCCACGACAGTGGTTTGTTAAAACAGCCAAACCCGCCAAATTTCTCCTTGGGGGGGGGGGGGGCCAACATGCGAAATTTGTTCTTTAGATAATCGAATCCTATGGAATGAATTGTAAGGGAGCGAAGTCGGGAAAATTTGACTTGTTATAATTTTATAGCCGAAGTAGTGAACGGTCCTTGAAGGAGCCGTTGAAAGCCCCTCTCGCCCCCTCCTCCTCCTAATGATTCACCTGATATTAAATTTTGCCCATTCGATTTTCTTTTGTTTGCGCGCGATTCTCAAGGACGGCCGTACTTTGAGCACCACTTCCATGGGTCGAATCGCCGCCTACTACTATTTATCGCACAAAACGATGCTTCAATTGAGGGAACAGATGAATCCTGGGCTTAACCTCGAAAAATGCATGTACACACTCTGCCACGTGCATGAATACAGTCAAGTTCCTGTGAGGCACAATGAGGAAAACTACAACGGGTGAGTGGGCGGAGGGTTCCCCTTTCCGATCTTTAATGGAAGGACGTCGAACTTTTCTCTCTTTTTTTTGCCCAGGGAGATCGCCAAACAGTGCCCTTGGCATGTTGATCAACTTCAACTCGACTCGCCACACATTAAAACTTTTCTGTTACTTCAAGCGCACTTTTCACGGTTGGAACTCCCATCGACCGACTACTACACCGATTTAAAGTCCGTCCTCGATCAGTCCATTCGGATTTTACAGGTTAGGACAAGCAAAACAAAAAAAGAAAAAAAGATTTCGTCGACTTACCTACGTAATTTCCAGGGAATGCTCGACGTTGCCGCCGAAAGTGGTTGGCTCGCTTTGTCTCTTCGACTTCAAAATTTGATGCAAATGATGATGCAAGGTCGTTGGCTCACCGATTCACCATTTACTGCACTGCCTCACGTTGAGCCATACATGGCACCGGATCTTCACAGAAAGTCGGCGCTTCAGACGCTACCCAAGGCGGTTCATCGTGCCAACGAGAGCTACGGAGCTATCGCTCCGCTTTTTATGCCGGAGTTGGACGAAACTCAAATTATTGACGTAAGCTCTCCTTTTTTTTTGTAAAACAAAACAACAACAGAAAAGTGTTAATTTTACGTTTTTTCCGAAGGTGTACAACGTCTTAAGTTCCATGCCCATTCTACGAGTCACCACCGCTCTGAACGCCCCACATCGAGGTCAAGAGCGAACGACCCCGTTGACTCATCGCCAACAAATGAAACCCGTTGAAGTTGACGCCGCCTCCGAGTGCACTCTCACCGTCACGCTCGAGCGCGTAAACAAATATACCAATAAGCGAGCGTACGCCCCTAAATTTCACAAAGCCAAAAACGAAGGCTGGTTCCTATCATTGGGCGAGTCGTTTAAAGATGAACTCATGGCACTGCGACGCGTCGCTTTCAGTCAGCGTCGCACGACTGCTCAACTCGTCTTTTACACACCCGAAAGACCCGGTAAATAAGTCGCTTATTATACATAACAAAAAAAAACCTCAGCGATTTATTGTTGTACATTGTCTCTTAGGACCGTGTACGGTGACCCTTTACGTCATGTCGGACACTTATTTGGGCCTCGATCAAGAGTACGACCTTGTTTTAGACGTGAAACCGAATACAAGTCTACGAAACGAAGAAGAAAGTTAGAAGAAAGTGTCTCGCTTGATTTTCCTGTGATTTAAGATAAGAAGACTTTAAAAAATATTTTTTATGTTAAAATTAATTCCTCAATTTATCCGAATTGTGTGTGTTTTTTTTTTGTCATTTAAGAGCATAATTTCTAGGCTGTGATTTATTATTGCGATGTTAGCATTTACAGTCTGAATAATAAGGTATGAAATGCGAATATTTCCATGTAAAATATGATTTTACTTATTTTTTTGTCCGAATAGTTCGTCGATATCGGAGTTCAGTTGATTGGAAAACGCTTCAAATGAGAATTTCTCGAGGAAACGCGCCTCGCCGTTCTTACCCATAAATCTGTATCGAGCAGTGTTCTCGACGAGACGCGCCATAGCATCGGCGAACGCGTTGCTATCCAACTCGCACAAAAATCCTGACCAGCCGTCGACGACCGTCTCAGTGGGGCCGCCACTGTTGCAAGCGATGACGGGCAGACGAAAGTACATGGCTTCGAGGGGAACGATGCCAAAGTGTTCATTCGGTGGCGTGTAGACGAGAGCGTCACCGAGGGACAGAAGAGCCACTTTGGCTTTGTCTGACGGTGATTTGAATAGGTAGACACGGTTGTCGAGACCCGACAATTTGACGATGCGAGCGAGTTCGTCGTAATAGGAGACGTTCTCTTCGACGCGAGGGTCGCAACCGCCGGCGATGACAAGAATAATACGGTCAGCGTCTTGAGGTAGTTTTTCACCAACAATTTTCAAGGCGTTCACCGCCAGTTCGAGATTTTTTTTCCTCTCAAATCTATTTATCGATACAAATACAAAGGCGTTGTTCGGCAGTTCTGGCCTGCCCGTCTCAATAGCGAACGTTTCGATCGGATCAATAATCGTGCTGCGTAATTCATCAAAAGCTGTCGTATTAATCGAGGGATACAGAATAACAGGAGATCTCCGTATTTTACCAAAAGTCTTCTCGAACACGCCCTTAGTAAACTCACTGTTCACGTACAATTTATCCGCCCTTCGAATCGTTCGCTCTTCCAACCAGTTCAAAGGCCACCTGTACGCGTCCTTCAAACGTCCCTCCTTTTTCGACAGTAACTGGTCGGGAAAATGACAGTAGAATACCACCCGCGGGACCCTCCATTTGAGTACGGGAATGCACACGGACACAAGGTCGCAAAATACAACGTCGACGTTCTCCTCAAACAGAACGATAAACAGAGCGCAGTAGATCATTTTCAAATAGGCCAAAAGGGCGAAGAAACGGCCAAATATGTGGCGAGGTATCCAACGCCCGACGACTCGAACGGGTAAAGTCCCATCCGCAGTCTCCTAGAATGTGAAAACGAGGAAGTTTTAGGGCCTGGGAGCTTTGAACTTCCCTTGGTCCACCACTTGTTGGGGCGAGGAATTTTACAGAGGCAGAATGAAGGCATGAGGGGGGGGGGTCACATGTAGCAGTCAAGGTGAGGAAGGGTCTCTCCTACACAGTTCAATAGGTGAAAATTCTCAATTTCAGACCTGATTAATCTTTTAACGGGCAAACATGGCAAGGTCGCATTATTCAGTCAAAATGACCATTTTTGGACCCTTAAAAATCAGCAGTTTGTTTGCCTCCAAGAATTATATTAGGGTCAAATTTTGCCTAATTTCAGCACTGTTTAAGTCGTCACTCCTGAAAAATCCGAGCTAAAATTTTTGAACTTCCTTGCAAGAGCCTCCGATCCGTCCACTTGTGTGGTTTGGTGGGGGGGGGGGGGCTTTGGTGACTCCAGCCGGCATTTTTTCTCTTCACACAAGACTTGGAGCGTACGGCAGTTTTTACAACAACGCTCTGAAGCAGTTTTACTGCTTTTGTTGCCAGTTTTTGATCCTTTTGAAAAATTGATTGATCGAATTGTCGGTTTTCGGAGGCACATTTTCCACTTACAGGGCAGATTTTGTGATTTTTTGACGAAAAAATTATCTTTTTCTGGGTGGGGTAAAAGGTGATTTCCCGGGGCTGAGTACACCTCGCAGTTGCTTAAAAGAATGAGGAGGGTGGAGGAGTGTGTGAGAGAGGAGAAGTTATTTCGAGTTTTTAGAATGATGGAATCGTGAAAAAACAGTCAATAAATTACGATTTGGAGCGGGCACGAACAGAATATAGGGGAGGGGGGACGAAAGCTTCACACCTATCGTACATTACAGTGCAAAATCTGATCATTTTCCCTCAAAGTACTGACTTTTGCCAAACATTCCCCTCGCCCGCGACCATAATAACCACAATTACCATAATGTCATTGTTGTGAGGAGGCATGGGGCTAATTTCATGGTTTTAAGAGCGGCGGGAGGCCACTGGCGTTCCTTTGAAGGTGCCCAAAATGAATGGGTGGGGAGAGGGGCCAAAAACTAGAATTCCAGAGATTCGCGGTGATAGGCTGTCGAAAATGAGCAAGGACGCGCGTTTTTTTATCAAGTCCCCCAGGACCTACCTCAAAAGTGTTGAGGAGCCCAGTTCGAATGGTCGATTTTTCATTTTCAGGGCGAGAATCATCAGCTATGCCATTTTTAGAGCGTGAATCGTCAGTTTTGCTACTTGCAGGGCAGGAATCGTATGCTATTTTTTGAAACATTTTCAAGGCGCGAATGGTCAGTTTGGCAATTTTTGGACTTTGAAACGCCAGTTTTGTCATTTTGAGGGCGTGAATCGTAAGTTTTTTGCTGAATCGACCCATCGATTGCCATTTCAAGGCCCGAATCATCAATTCCTTTGTCGCTAATAGTAAATTCTTTTGTAGAAGTAGTTTGGTTGGACGGTAATATTCTGAGTTATTTTTATCATTTTTAGGGCGCGGTTGGTCGGCTTTTGTCATTGTCAGGGTAGGAATCGTCAGTTTTAGGCATTTTTGAGGCGCTAATCGTCATTTAAATTGATATTAGCCGTTTTTAGGACGCGAATGACTAGTTTGACATTTTTGGGGCGTGAACTGTCATTCTGGGTATTTTTAGGGCACAAAGTCGATTGAACAAGTCACAGAAGTTTTTGATTAATAGGGGAAAAGTCCGATTTCCAGAGGCCTGTCCAGTGGTTTGGCTATCTAGAACTGAACCCTGGACTGTTTCGCGAATTTCATTGGAAACTATCAATCGCATCCAAATCAGTCCCGGAAATTGGCAATTCTCTGATCTGAACTGACTATGTCGCCAGCAAAGCTGGAAATGCAGGCATAATTTTAATCATAAAATGGCATATTTTATCCCCACCCCTCCATTTTTATGCTCCGGAGCATAAAAATAGAAATGTTGCCCTCGCGGCATTCATTAGCACAAAAAAAAAACGCTCAATTAGTCGCAGAATTTGGTATGTTTGTTGAGGGAACTGCATTTTCCGTCGTAATTCAAACCAAGAAATCACACAGTTACTTATCGGTAGCGTTAACTGTAAAACAGGGGCAATTCGCAGTCGTCTGAGGGCTGCTCAGTCGCCACACGAGTTGCATTTTGGGTGTGCGCTAAGGGGCCTTTGAGGCGGAGGAACAGCCTCGCCCAATGCAGCCGTCGATTGGTCGCTCAGGAGTCAAGAGAATCAACTACAACGCAACATTTTGTCTCTTTTGGCCTATTGGACGGGTTTTTGGACGGACACCAGCCCTCGCGAGACTCTCGGCAATTTGAGCGTCGACCAAGGAACCCATGTAAGTACACGCGTACACACAGTTCCGTGGCCTGAAGTGGTAAATTATCATTTAATTTTGGATTTTTTTTTTTTTTTTTTCTGAAAAAAGTTGATGAGCAAAGCATTAGCCCTGCCTGTGCCTAAACGCTTTAAGAGAATGACGTCACAGGAGACGGCAGAAAGGAATGAACCAAAATCACGCGCAGACTTAGTGAACTAAACAAAACAAAAGTGCTTGGGAAAGTGCTGGTATTCGTGCCCAAAAATGGAGAAAAAACACTAATTCAAGGTTTCTTGATGCAACTTAATGCAAACTAAAATTTTAAATAACGCTAACTTGGGGCAGAAATCGAGATAAATGACTAATTCACGATTGAAATTAAGAAAAATATCTGATTCAGAAGTGACAGAGTGACACTTCTGACAGAAGTGAGAAAAAGTGCTAACCAGCTCGCTGGTGCTAACTCATGGCTAAAATTAAGAAAAATACATAGCTAATTCACGGGATAAAACGGGCTAAAACTGAGAAAAGGCGCTGAAATCGCGGGTGAAGTGTAAAAAAAAGCAGTAATCCGAGGTTAAAATTACGAAAACATGAAACATAAATTATCGGCCTACACAGAACGCACGTTTGTGGCTCAATTTCAAACGAAGCGATAGTTCATGGATAATTCATGGCTAAATGTAAAAAAAAGCTAATTCGCGTGAAAAATTAATAAAAAGTGCTAATTCGCGGATAAAATTTGGTAAAATCACTCATTAGCGGCTAAAGTTAAGATATTCGCTAATTCCTAGCTAAAATGGGAAAAATCGCTAATTCACCGATAAAATTGTGAAGAAGCACTGAATTGGGGGAAACCCGCTAATTCGCGATTAAAATTGAGAAAACGCCAATTCGCGGCTTCTGAAGGTAACTTCGTGGCTCAAAGTGAACAAATTCGCTAATCCACGGCTAAATGAGGAATATGCGCTAATTCGCGTATAAAATTCAGAAAAAAAAAAAACGTTAATTCGAGGCGAAAATTTGTAAACAAAACTCTCATTCAAGGCTCGCTAGGAGCTTTAATTAGGTAAAAACGCTAATTCATGGCTAAAATAAAAAAAATGACTATTTAAGGGGTTAAATTGAGAACATTTTGATAAATTCATTGAGTTGAGGTTTCCGGCATCCTCGGAGGCTAAAATTAGGAAATAGCGCCGATTAAAGGGTAAAATTGGGAAAAGACGGTTATTAGCGGATCAAATCAGAAAAAATAAAAATTCATTGCAATCGCTAATTCGCGGCTATACTGGAGACAAATCGCTAATTCGCCGATGAAATTGAGAAGAAGTGGTGACGTGGGGGAAAAACGCTAATTCGCGGTTCCTCAAGACAAATTTACGGGGGGCGTTAGTGAAAGATTCACTCGGGGCACCAAATGTCCAATGGGTGGCAACGCCGCCACGTCTAGGGCAAAATTTATGCGAAAGATCACATGGCAAACTTAAAGCGAAACTTCCACATCTGAGGAAAAACTCTTTCGAAAGGTCCCTCCTCAACGAGTAAACTACTCAAAATGCCACCACGATGGGGCAAACGCAACTTTCGGGAAAACACTCACGTGAATCACCACTTTCAAGGCATACGCGAAGTGCCACGTAAAGGGCATCAAATAGGCGAAACGCTTCACCAGGAGCAATGTTATGTTATGTTTGTCCATTTTATGAAGAAACTCGTCATTTTCACAAAGAAATTGTCAATTCACAAGCAAAATGGTCTTTTTTATGATAAAACTTTCAATTTTATAAGAAATCTTAAGCTTATGAGCATAACGGTTGATTTTGGATCCCCCCCCCTCCGAAGTAATACCGAAAAAGTGGTCAATTTGATTAGTAAATCTTCAGTTTAATAAGGAATTAGTCAATTTTATGAAAAAAATGACATACTGTATGAGGAATTGTCAATATATAATGAGAATTATTAACTTTTTGTCGATTTCATGAGAAAATCGTAAATTTTCTAGGATGTTAATTTTAGGACGAAATTGTAATTTCACGAGGAAATTGTAACTTATCCACAACAGTTGAATTTTGGTCCCCGGAACTTATTAATTTAGCCCCATGACTCGGTAGGCGTCTGCCCTTTCGGTGATTATTGTTAATACAGTGATTCGTGATCGCTTGGAAATTATCAATTTTATGAGGAAATTGTCAATTTTTTAAGGAAATTGTCAATTTTATGACGAATTGTCAATTTTAAAAGGAAATTGTTACTTTTATGAGGAAATTATCAATTTTACGAAGAGACTGTCAATTTTATGAGGAAATTGTCAATTTTATTAGGAAGTCATGAATTTTATGAGGAAATTGTGTGTTTTATGAGAAAATTGTTACTTTTATGAGAAAATTATAAATTTTGTGAAAAAAACAATTTTATAGGGAAAATTTCTATTTTAAGAGGAAATTGACCATTTCATAGGGAATACGCTTCGAAAAAAGTATTGTTGTAGTACTCCACTACGCCTTCCCACCTAAAAGTCTTCAATTTTACGAGGAAATTGTCTATCATGAGTAAATTGTCAATTTTATGATTAAATTGTATATTTCATGAGGAAATTGTCAGTTTTACGGGGAAATAATCAATTTTATACGTAAATTGCCTATTTCATGAGGAAATTGACAATTTTATAAGGAAATCGTCAATTTTATGAAGAATTCGTCTATTTTGTGAGAAAATTGTATTATATTGTATGAGGACATTTTCAATTGTACGAGGAAATGCTCAATTTTATGAGGAGACTGTTAATTTTATGAACGGCTAATCTCGGGAAATTTGATTGCCAGTAAAGTGCAATTTCGCTGGGTGGCCTACCTCAGTGACCGAACCGTCACTGGTAAGAACCGTTTTCTGCTGGTTTCACTCAATAAAAAAGTAATTTCCCGGATTTCGCTCACTAAAAAACCCAATTTCGAGGATCACAGTATTAGCCATGGGACATAAGAGCTTCCCCTGCACTACTGCGAGTTCACTTTATTCGGCGGGAGGCATATTTTACTAATAGTTCACGTTACATAGGTAGTTGTTGAATGTTGTTGTTTTTTTCCACATTTCCAGCCTTTGGGTTTCCTCAATTTTCCGATGTTTATATTATCAGAGATTGAGAACTGTTTCTGTCAAGCAACCGTGTGGTATTGTTTGGTGAGGAGGCCGGATGGGGTCATAATATGGCCCTCTCCTTAAGACGACTCTAGGTCCACCCCTGGGCTTTTAGTGGTTGAAGATTTTGTGGTAGGAGCTCTGCTGTGGTCGGTTGGAGCTTTACTGCGGTTGGGACTTAGCTGTAGTTAGGAGCTTTGCTGTGGTTTGGAGCTTTGAAGTGGCTGAGACTTTGCTGTAGCAGGGACTTCACAGTGTTGGAGCTTTGATGTGGTTTGGGCAACCCTGTTACTTAGATATTTGCAGGGGTAAGCTTTTATTTTGGTACAAAATATTATTTGGCACTATGATGAAGGGGAGGGGTGTCTGTGAAAAGGGCCGATTGAGTTACATCCCCCGGGGCCGCGAACAACCACTCTCGACATGTGAATTGTGTGAAGTGACAATTTTTTTTTTTAAGCGAGTTCTTCTTACCTTAAAACAGTGCCTCTCATTGTGATACGACGTGACAAAACTGACGTCGTGTCCCTTCGACTTGAGAGCGAGAGCGGCGTCAACGACCAGACGCTCCGCACCGCCCAGCCCAAGGTCCGGGTGAAGGAAAATTATTCGTCGACCCATGGCCGAAAGGATTGACACGAATCGTTCGTTAAATCGACAAATTTAAGAGAATTTCCGATGAGATGGAGCCGGGAAGATTCTAAGAAAAACACGTAAACATTCGTGATTATGACGGTTGTTTTATCAGACAGAAACTGATAGTGAAGGGTCAATTTTGTTTACCTTTTTTTTCGTTTCGCTAAACGTAAAAGTCCGATGGACGTCTGACTGATGGAAATCAAAAGGGTTCAGCGAGGATCTATCGAAAATTCGCGTAGCGCCTCGTGGACTCAAAGGCATCCTGCTGCAGTGGCAACCTGACCTGAGACCTGATGAGTGTCCCAAATTTAGCGGGCGCGGGACTGTGATAAGAGCTTTACGTTGTCGGAATATCTGAAACAGAAATGTGAGGCAATTTTCAGTGTTTTTTCGGCTTGGTAGTGCCCTAAGGTAGTTCAAGTGTTGGTGCGGCTCAATTAGGCTGACCCCTACCCCTCAGCATCACCGCTCTGTGCCTTGGGAGACATCCGTTCGCCATGGGCATAACAGGGCTAATCCCGTTCGTCAAAAGCGCTTCGAGGCCGATCAACATCAAAGAGTACGCGGGATGTACGGTGGCCGTCGACACGTACTGTTGGCTTCATAAAGGAGCGTTCTCTTGCGCTGATAAATTAGTCAGAGGGGAACCGACTGATCAGTAAGTCACCCCCACACATTCAGTATAATGCCCTCAATCTGGGGAACCGTAGTTTTTAATGTTTCTCCTTCAACTTTAGATACGTCCTGTACTGCTTGAAATTTATTAACATGCTCCTCTCGTATAATATCAAACCAATTATGGTGTTCGACGGACGGCACCTTCCAGCCAAAGCGGACACCGAGAAAGGGCGAAGAGAGTAAAGAATTAATCCCCCTCCACCATAATGGACACACATCACCACAGCCACAATGTTTTTTCAAGGAAGAGGAAAGAAAACAAGGAAAAAGCTCTGGAACTCCTAAGGCTCGACAGAGGAGACGAAGCTCGAGTCTTATTTCAAAGGTGCGTCGACGTCACCCATGAAATGGCTTTACAGCTTATTAAAAGGTGTCGAGCCATGGCCGTGGACTGTATCGTCGCCCCCTATGAGGCCGACTCCCAGCTCGCCTATTTCAACATCACGGGCATCGCTCACATTGTCATCACTGAAGACTCTGATTTGCTTCTATTCGGCTGCTCAAAAGTGAGAGGATTTTGAAGCTGATGTTTCAACTTCGCGATTTAAATTTTCACATTGAATTAAAAGGTTTTGTTTAAAATGGACGCCTACGGAAACGGGTTGCTGGTGGAAAAAGAGAAGCTTCCTATCGCTATGAAACTTCACCCGGACAAGTTCAGCATAGAAAAGTTTCGACATATGTGTATCCTGTCAGGCTGTGACTACCTCCCTAGCCTTCCAGGCATTGGCCTTGTGAAAGCGTGTAAATTCATCAAGAGAACGGCAGAATCCAACATGTTGAAAGTACACTCTAATGGAGGGGGTTCAGACCATTTGACCGTGCCCAAAACTGGTGCTCGGGCGCATCATTGACGCTCATGCCAGTTTTGGACACAGTCAGACCACCGGTCGAAACGTCTAAAACTATTTTATTTTGTCTATTTTCAGGCATTGTCAAAACTTGGCGCTCATCTCAACATGCCGAATCTCGTCGTTTCCCCAGACTATAAGGAGAAATTCACTGCCGCAGACGCCATGTTCAAACATCAGCCCGTTTTTGACCCATTGACGAAACGGATCGTCCCACTGACACCACTACCGCCGGGGCAACATCTGCCCATCGACGAAGAGTTGCCCCCTGATATTTGTTACCAGCTCGCTTTGGGCAATCTTGAACCATTCACTTTGAAAAAACTGGACGACTGGGACCCATTGCAACCTCAGGTTAGGCTCCCTCTCTCTCTCTCTCTCTCTCTCTCTCTCCCAGGAGACCCAAACACCATTGAAAACGTCACTAACAGCTCTAGTCATGTTTCAGAACCATAAGACAACTAGCTGGAACGGAGTTGGTTGTAAGTCGAAAAGCATTTGGTCTGACAGTTACGTCGTGCCCAGACCGCTGCCCGCTAAGCCCGACCCTAGGGCGGTGGAAAGACCGACGACTCAGGGTAAAACGGTTAAACAGTCCGTTAAAAATTTGACTGATCGAATTAACCGGCCGCCGTCCCCCATCAACGCCCGCGCCGAGAATCCTCCACGGTCGTACGGTACTCAAAGGCGGTTTGATAAACGCGGCGCGTTTCCTCTTTTTTTCACGTTTTTTTTTTTTCCTTTTTTTCAGACCCGGAAGCCGAAATCGAACGTCTCAGGGAGCGGTTCAGAGAGTCGCCACCCCATAAAAAACAGTGCCTGAGTCAACAGTCAAACGAGGAGAACGTTGAGCCGGCGGAGGACGACACGGTTGCCGTTGAAGAAGAAGAAGAAGCCTCGTTACTTCAAATTCTTGATGAAATCGAGTCGGGTGCGGTTTCACCTCCTAAAACGCCTCGAAATCCGTTTTCAGCCGCTCACAACTTGGGAAAAACTACTGAAACGGCAAAGCCATCCGGAGCACTCGCGAAACTGGCAAAAATCCGTAAAACAGTGGTTAGTGACGATCGCGTTGTTAAGAGCCGTTTTTTCGCTTCGACTCGGGCCGGCGACGACAGCACAACGACGACGACGTCTCCAGTACCAAGGGGACGAGAAAACGACGATGTCGAATCCGTCCTGAATGCACCGACTGACGACGTTGCCGGTAAAAAGACTGACGCAGAGCTAAGACTGACAACCGAGACACCCTCGGTCTACGAGTTTAAACTTCCCGACACTCCGTGCGGAGGCCTCGCTAAACTCGATCTCATTTCAAAATTACTCAAAGAACAACACTCTCCAACCGCCTCCGCCACGACCACGCCACCGCCGCCGATTAAACCGACGTCGAATCCGTTCAAAAAACACTCGGATAAACCATGTAAACTGACTGACTTTACAAAATCAGCGCCCTCTCCATCCACCTCCACACCATCGCCCTCTGCGAGGGAGGTGGTCGCCTCGCAGCCCCTCCCCCCATCAACACCATCAACAAACACAAAATACATGCTCAAGTCACCGAAACACGTCGGCCTTAAAAGAAAAAAACCGGCCACTCGCCCAGGGCCGGGACAACCGTCCATTTTTGAAATGTTCGCCTTTCAGCCCAAGTAAGCCACACCCACCACCCATTCATCGCAATTTTGGTAAATTTTGAATTTTTTTTTTGTTTAGGGCAAAAATGTCTTCAAAACCATCGATTTAATTCAATCTCGTAAGTTCCTCAATTTGTTGTGTAATATTTTTAACTTTTGTGATATCGTCGTTCAAATAATTTACAATTTTCTACTTCTAGTTTGTTTGTTTGTTTTTTTTAATTCAAATGTATAAGTTCATTCGACCCGACCTCGTCAATTTCACTGTCCAAACCTTTGAAATTGACGTTTGCGGTTGCGTTAAAAACACTTTGGTGTCAAACGAGCGTGTAATTTTTCTTGTGATCATAGTATTTTTTTTTTTTAATAACGGCTCCCTACGCGGTTTTACGAGCCGTCAAAATTTCGCGAACGGCCCGCTCTAAATCAAACAGATGACGGTCGAAGGAGAACTCCCCCTCCTCAGATGGCGCTATTTGACGAACGGCTTTCGCCAAATTGAACAGATACTCCGAATTGGGTCCGCTCGAGCCTTCACATTCGGCTATTTGTTGAGCCATCTCTTTGAGTGGTGCCTCACCGGCGTAGTACTCGTTGTCGGGCGATCCAACGTAAATGACCAGTTCAATAGCGGAAGCGGGTCGACTGTTTGCTGACTCCTTTTAAAATAGAACGTCAGGGTTGTGGTGGGAAGTGTAGGGACGAAGAGGGGATTCTATATCGCCGGGGTTATTGTACGAGAATTAATCATCCTTGCCTGAGGTCCAGGGTAGAATATAACGGTCTTTTTGTCATACCCACATTTCTCCCGGTAGTCGAGCCCGTACAAGACGTCGTCGCAGTCTTCGTCTTTAATTTTATAGGCCACGCCCCAGACAACGTCCTACAGAGAAAAAAAAATCGAAATTTATGGGTGTTTTCCGGTTCCATGATTCGTGCGGGAAATTACCTGCGGGTTTCCGGAAGGCAATAATGTCACCACTCGACCAGGCTGGAACGATAAATATTAAAAAATTGAAACTGAGGAATCCCTGGCGATAGTGCGTTTAAAGTGGAGGGGGGGGGAGGGCGTTATTTTTCAACCTCCTTCCGGACTGATTGTGAGAGGGCCATGCGTACTCAAGGCCACAATTGACGAAAACCACAAATCCCCAGGAAAGTTCCAACAACAAGAAACTTGAACCACACTCTAAAAGTCCAAACATGGAAAAAAAAGGTCTAATCACACCCCGCGGCGGTTCTGGCCGCTACGGTCCGTTTTCAGAGACCCAACGAATTTTTCCCGCTGACAGCAGCCGCGTGATCGTCAGCGAGTCGAAGGAAAAACCTCGGAGGAAGTGGGATCTCGCTGGCCCCCGCCTTGACGTGGTGAAATTCGGCCTTAAACCAACAACGCGAAACGCTCATTTTTGGCCCCTTATGAAGGGAGGGGGAAGGCTGACGGACCTTTTAAAGGCATTTGGGCTGAATTCCCTGGCATTTCTCAGTTCTGCATGGTCAAAGGGATCGAATCACTTCAAAAAATGACCCTAAATTGTCATTTTTGAGACGCGCTTAAGTGCGTCCAGGCCGAGACTGTCTGAATTGGCCAGTTGAGCGTGCCCCCCCCCCCCTAATTTTCCTGTGGACAGGCAAGCGGGTCTCGCTGGCCTGTCGTAAAGGGGAAAAATTCCTACGTAAAACGCTAATTTTTGCCCACTTTGTGAGGCGATTCCGTTATTTCTGGGCCACTTATTTGTGCTGTCAACCTAGCCAACAGAATGGTTGGAGTTCTTTGAGGTCCGACCTTTTGTGGTTCCAACTTTTTTGTGTTTCGAACGAATTTTCCTTGACAGTTTTTTGTGCTTGTAGCTTTTTGTGGTTGAAGTTGTTTGTGCTTGGAGATTTTTGTCGTTCGAGCTTTTCGTGGTTGGAGATTTTAGTGGTTGCAGTTTTTTGTGGTTCGAACTTTTAGACGTCCGTGTTTTTTGAGGTTCAATTTTCTTTTTGCAATTCGAACGCATTGAGTATCTATCCACAAAACGCTCAAACCAAGAAAAGCTCGACTCACAAAAAGTGGAACCTCAAAAAGGTCTAACCACAAAGAAATCGAACCCACAAAAAGCCCAACCACAAACGTTGCAACCCCAAACATCTCATAATAAAAAAGGCTCCAACCACAAAAGACAAGAGCCACGAAACGTTCAAATAAAAAAAACTCCAACCATAAAACGTTCTAACCACAAAAACTCCAACCACAGAAAAATCGAACCACAAGAAACTCGAACTACAAAAAACTTCAACCAGGAAAAGCACTAACGACAAAAAAGCTCGAAGCACAAAACGCTCTAGCCACAACATGCTCCAACCAAAAAACTGCAAAACAAAATAAACGGGGAGAACCACTTGAAAAGCCTTAACCATTAAAAGTTGAAATCGAAAAAGAACTGAAAACAGAGAAAATTCGTGCGTTGAAACAGGCCAGAAAGCCCGAAAATCACGGGGGGAACCCCCTACCCCCTTCATGTTCTGATTGGCGCGGACGAGGGTGGTTTAATGTTCTCTCGACGGCCCCCTTGAAGTGCTCATCAACCAATTTGAGGGGCATTTTTGTTGTCAACCGAGCCCGCTGTATGTTGTGTGGTTCGAGCGTTTCGAGGTCCGATTTTTTTGTGGATTGGTTTTTTTTTGTGATTGGAGCTTTCCGTGGTTGAAGCTTTTTGTGATTCGAATCACAAAAATAATTCCAACCACAAAACGAACAAACCACACAAAGCTCCAACCACAAAACGTAAGAACCACATAACTTTCAAACCTCAAAAATATACAACCACGAAACGTTCTAAACACAAAAAACTCGAACCACCAAAATTAACGGGGAGAACCACAAAGAACTCCAATCATGAAAATACCAACATGATAAAGCTGGAACCACAAACTGCCCTGCCGCGGCTATAGTTGACGAGAAAATTCGCGCAGGCGCTTAAACAAGCCCAGAAAGGCCGGAATCAGGGGGGGGGGGGATCCCTTCAACGTCTCTAGATTCCATTGACGCGGGCGGGCGTGTCAGTGTAGGAGAGGACTACGCCCGCGGGTGGTTTGTTATCCTGTTGACGGGCTCCTATTGTAGGACCCCGAAGCGAATGTGGGTCCTCCTAATTTGTGGACCAGCCTATAACTCACCCTAAAGGGTTCCGACTGGGTTGATTTTCTGATTCAGACTCTGCTCCGGTGGCAGTAAAACCCATCAAAATTTGGCGACGATCGGATAATTTGCTGAACCCCTTCCCCCGCACAGGAGCGTCTTGAATTCTGCGGCCCAACCCATAACTCGCCTTGAACTGCTCCGATTTGGCTGATTATCTATATTTGTACTCTACTCCGGTGCAGTACAAGGCTTCAAAATTTGGTTACAATCCGTTAGTATGCTGACGCGCTTCGTCAGCAAATTTTGATGGTTTGTAATGCCACGGAGCAGAGTCTACAGAAAATCAGCCCAGTCTAGTCGGAACACTTTTGGGCGAGTTGTGAGCTCGTCCGCAAATTCAAGGCGCTCCGGTACGGGAAGAAAGGGGTCAACAAATTACCGGATCGTCACCAAATTTTGATACCTTGTACTGCCACCGAAGCAGAGTCTAAACACAGAAAATCAGCCCAGTCGGAACACTTTAGGGCGAGTTATGGGCTGGTCCGCAAATTAGGAGGACCCAGCGAATGTCGCAAGACATGACTCCCCTCGCTGTCACAGGTGGGAAGAGGTCCCTGAGGTCTATTCCTGGAATAGACCTCAAGGAGCTAAATCGCTTCCTTCTCAGGACGTCTTTCATAGTCACACCTTCACCCAGTACGTTCCTTGGTGATAGCTGACAGTACAGGGTCGGAGGGGAGCCCTCAGAAGTCCTGCACAGTCTTCCTCTCCCTCTCATAACGACCAAAGTGGGGGGGAGGGGGCAGTGACAAGACGCAAACCACAGGAACATCCCCGGTAATGACGGCAGGGGGAGGGCATCTAACGTGGTACCGATCCGATGACCGGCCGGTTGCCCAAAGGCCTCACACAAATCGTTGGATTAAATCAAAATACGCGGAAGTTTACACACCTTTTCCGGCACTCCTCGATGATCGGGACTCGACTGATAGAATCGCCTGACGTACCCTTTAATGTAACCGACGACCTTCCTCTCAAACTTGAAGTCCGCCTTCCAAATTAGCGAACCGTAACCGAACAGCCACATTTTTTGGACGATATTTTAGTGGAAATTTTCAAAACAAAAATTTACTGAAGGCACAGTCAAATCCAAAACAAGAGCACCAAAAATACGAGAAGGTTTCAACTGTTATCGAGTTCGGGGAAGCCTTCAGAGCAGCGGAAGAGCCCAAAGAGCCAAACGGTCGTTGAACGTTGGGTGAGGGACGGCGGACGGGGCTACAAAAGTGGCAACACACTCCCCAAAATGTTGTGGAATATGCTAATATCTATTTCTTTCTCCAATAATTCCAGAAAAAGTTGGAGTGGAGGGTTCCGCACTCTTGTGTACCACTTTTCTGTCTCAAAATTGTACATTTTTCACAACGTTTAAAACTAAACAATTACTACAATCCATTATTATGCCCCCTCCTAGCGTTCTCACACCACCACGGCGTGGTAAAACGAAATATGGGCAGGGCAAATCGACGGAAATTTGTTGAATTCTCTGGCAAATTGAGACGTTAAAGACGTCGCTCATTTAAATGGATTTACTGTATTTCTGACGCTTGCATTTTTTCCGAAACCTGCCGGGCCCCTAAAAATGGACATAACGAAACAGGTTTGTGCTTGTACGGCTCTACTCGACACGCCTGGGTGTGTTTTTTTTCCGCCGTTTTTTCAAAGGTCAAAAAAATGATCGCCTTCATGGAAAAAGAAGGCGACGAACGAGCCCAAGAGATCGACGCTAAAACCGACGAAGAGTTCAACATTTTCGTCGGTCAAATGGTTCAAACTGAAAGGCGTGATATCAACGCTTATTACAAAAAAGAGGAAGACCGGGTCCTTCGTCAAATTATCCTGTAAAAAAAAAAAAAAATAGTGTTCATAATGGGTGGGGTGGGGAGGAATATTAAGCGTCGGATGGTTTGACAGGAGCCAAGCGTCGGCTTTTAACGCGTCACGCTTGCGAATGATGCTGTTCAAGCAGGAGGCGCTCGAAACTATCTTCGACGAGGTGGTGGATAGAGTTCGTCGAGACATTTGTCAAAAGAATTTCTATCGAGACATCATGAAATGTCTTATTCTTCAGGGCGCAGTCAAGGTATTTATTTTGTAAAAATTTTTGTTTAGGGTGAGGAGATCGAGAACTGAATTAAGCATAATTTTCCCATGTTCCCCTATGGCCCCTCATCACTAAAAAATTCGGACGCCCCTTCCCCCCTCCTGGAACGTCGTGGCGCCTTGAATGGTTTCCACCCTTCGCCCAAAATGGAAATCAAAGGCTATTCTAAGGTGGAATGGTGGAATATACGTACCGAATATGATGCATCTAGAATGGCCCATTTTTTCTCGATAATCGAATCGTGTCCTTCTATCGTAGTAGAGGTAATTTCTGTTACCAATTATTGTTATTAGTTATGTGTCTTCGCGTGCGATTTTCAAGATGAAATTCGTTTGAAAAATACGTTTTAAATAAGCGAACCAGAATCGAAACAGCAAACAGCATCCTTCGCATGCTTGCTAGCCGGCACGAGAAGTTCGCGGCTTCGTCCACCACCCCAATGTGAAGGGCTCAAAGCCGACACAGCCCAAAGCTAGAACTTGCAGCCACAGCTCAGCTTTACCAAAGCCCGCATGTGAAGGCGGCTTAAGAGTTACAGAATAGGGGGGCTGGGGGACTATTCTCTAAAGCGGCCCACACACGGTCAAACATGCTTGACAAGCATGTTTGCCAACCTCGCTTGACAAGCAGATTTGATCGTGTGTGGGGTCATGTTTGAAGGTTTGAAGGATTGACATCATTGACAGTCAGGATTGACAATAAAATTAATGAAATCGCATGACTTCCCGATATTAAATTCGATACGGGAAAAAATTACAGAATCTCCTCCCTGACTCGATCAAGATACAGTTTTATTTATTTGGTTTTATTACTATTATTTGACTCATTTTCATGAAGAACTACATTCAGTGCCAGCCTTAAGGGGGGGGGGGCTACCGCCCGGGAGCCGTGTCCTAAGGGGCTCGTCAAGCAAAACGAGGAGGGAAAGGGCGGACGACAGAATAATTAGAATCGTATACATATATGTATTTCACAGCGAGTGAGGAAAGCGCCACTTTACCCGCGAGTTTCGCACTAAGCTGACATAGTCTGTGACGTGATGTTATGAAATACCCCGCTAAGATTCTTTACTAAGAAGTGTTTCTTTCGTCAAGAGAATGAGATTACCTTAGTGCAAATAACCACTTTATGCAAAGGTCATGCAAAAAGTACTATTTCGCGCATCCCGGAAGCAATTTTGAGCCAGAAATAGAAAAAATACGCTGATCTCAAGTTTTTGTAGGTCTTTAGGCGGCTAAAATTGAATAGGTGCGCTAATGTGCTGTACTTCGGGTAAGTGGAAGTGGCTAAAAGTTCAGAAAGTGCAAATATTCGTGCACAAAATCGGGAAAAATCACAAATTCGAGGTTTCTCGATTCCTCCACCAACCTCCTAGCACTAATTTGGGGATGAAATTGAGAAAAATGGGTGATTCACGTTTGAAGAATAATCGCTGATTCTCGTGAATCAGAGAATTTTCTCAATTTCAGCCATTTCAGTCATTTTTCTATGCGTACACAAGTCAGAAAAACCGATAAATAACGGCTAAAATTAAGAAAAATACTTAACTAATTTGGGGGGGGGGGAGTTTAAAATTAATAACAAGTGCTAATTCACGGATAAAATCGCCAAGTCGCAGCTAAAATGACGAAAAATAGCTGATTGCGTCTAAAGTGAAGAAAATTGCCAATTCGCAGCTAAAATCGAGAAAAATTGCTAATCAACCGATCAAAATGAGAAGAAGCACTGACGTGTGGACAATACACAATGTTCCGCGGTTAAAGTTGAGAAAACGCCAATTCGCGGCTTCGGAAAGCTCCGTCGCTGCAGAAAGCTGCCAAAATCGCTAATCCGCGGAAAAATGGGGAAAAAGCGCTAATTATCGCGGTGAAAATTGGGGAAAAACTCTCATTCACGACTGAAATGTAGAAAACCGCTAAAGCGGCTAAAATGAAGAAAAATGGCTAATAAGGAGGTTAAATTGAAATGACTTGAAAATTCAAATGTCATCTTGGAGGGGCGTGAGCCCCCGTTAAAAAAGGTAAAACTGAGTGAATGTTCCCTTCACCCTGAAGTCTCCGGCAAACCGTGCCACCCTCCTAATCAAGTTGGAAAAACATAAAATTTGGCCCTTCGTCAGCGTATTTAACGGCGATTCCTCTCTTCGACTTCCTAACCCAAACACAATTCTCGACTTTAGTAGTATTTGGTTCTTTTACGTCGCGGTTTTTTTTTTTTTTTTTTCTTGTTCTTCTTCAGATTCTAGCACCGAAGCTAATCGTTCGAACGAGAAAATCCGACGTCCCACTCGCCCATGAAGTAGTCGACGACGTTCAGTCGCACTACCACGCGATAACCGGCTCGACCGTGTGTCTGATCATTGACGAGACTCACTTTCTACCCGAGTCGGTCGTCGGCGGCGTTGAAATGTACTCGTCGAAGGGCAACGTTAAAATTGTCAACACTCTTCGCTATCGTGTCAATCTGATTCGGGAGAGTATGATGCCCGTCGTTCGATTCCACCTGTTCGGAGCGAATCCTCGACGAGTTTGGTATACCTGAAAAACAGGGAAGCGGAAAGGGAAAGATTAGCGAAGGAGAAGGGACGGGCGTTAATGATGGAAATTAAGTTGTTGTTTTTGTGGCATTAATACTGTTTAATACCAGCGCTTACGAAGAAAGGAAGAAACTGTTATTTACAAAACCGAATCGCCTTATTCTTTTGTAAATATTATACAATGGTTCAAAGGCACATAATATTTATAATACAATTATTTTAAAAAAACGCAATAGCTTTTCCTTTTCTAATAAATAAATAATAAGTATCAACATGTCTATGAGACTTAAACTTCTCGGAATAAAGCCTATACGAAATTAAAAAGGTTCGAAACATAAAATTTGTGGTTTTTTTAAGGGTATCGCCACGCCCAACATTCTCAAGAAAATTCAGGAACAAAAACTTATCATTCTGTCTGCTTCAGAAACCACTGTTTTCTTTATTTTGACTTTTTTTTGTCTTATAACTCTGACTACTAAAAAACTAAGGCAAAAAAACACGTTCTACTAAAAGAAAAATGTCTCTTAGTAACTCTTTTGTTTTTTACACGTAAAAAATATGAACAGAACAAAAATTTTCGTCTGGATTAGCACAGCCGCTTATATGCTCACATTCCAGGAAATATAAATAAATAGGACTAGATCGTTTGCTGCCTTAAAATTGAAAAGTAAGTAGTCTTTGTGGTAATATCTGAAATTTTTGTTAAATTTCTGTAAAATGCCAACAAATTGGTCCCATTGAGGAAAAATATAAAATGGTTGCAGTAGGTACCTCGTAAAAAAACGCTAAATAGGACTAGAATTCAACTACAGGGGGTGAATGGTTTAAAATAAAAGTTGGGGGCTGATGCTCGTGTCATTTTGTGTTGTGCTCAGAGACTTTTCAGATATTACCACCAATAAAAATTTAAAAAAATAATAATAAAAGTGGGGACCTATAAAATTGTGGCGTTGGGGGTAGGTGGAAAATATGGGGGGAGGGGAATAATGCCCGGGGTTCACACCATTATTACAACTGTACAATACCTCATTTTTCTTCTTCTTTCTTCATTATTTGTTTACACGCTGCACGATGAAGTCACTTCTTCAGCAGTCGTTGTCGCCGTCGCTTGCGACCAACAAGAAGAGGTAGTCTTGGTCGCAGTTGACGAAGACGTGTCCATTGACACGGACGTCGTTCTTAGGCACTGTTCCAATTCAAGGAGTTGACCCATAAAGTTGAGATTGGGCGATATGATGGGGCGTACGGCTTTAACCATTTTGTAGGCTTCAATCATGGAGACGCCCTTGTGTCTCATGATGTAGGCGATGGCGATGGTTGGTGACCGACTGATGCCCGCTTGACAGTGTATGAGAACGGCTCCGTTGCTTTTCCTTGTTTCTTCTAGAGAGGGAAACAACAAAAAAAAAAAAAGTAGGATAAATAAATGGTAAAAACACATATTTTAGGGCTAACTAAAAACGACGTTTTTTTTTTGTTTTTTTTTTTACACTAACAATCAATTTTTGGAGCTTTCAGGGGCGGATCCTTCCACGGGGGTTGGCCACCAACGACCATGTGTGACATACTAACGGGGCGGGTCAAGGGGCGTCAATGAGAAAACCAACAACAGCCTTCTGGCTGTCAATTCCATCTTGCATAGCCTTAAGGCCTCGCCACACCAAACGCGAACTGCCGCGCGGACTGGTCCGCTCGCTAGAAAACCATGACAACGTGGGTGAGGCATACCCCGTTACCATAGTTTTTCCGCGTGCGGACCAGTCCGCGCGGCAGTTCGCGTTCGGTGTGGCGAGGCCTTTATTGCAGACGCTCTAGTGAAGCGCCTTCTCAATCCAAGCAACCCCAATCGTCCTGTCACTCACCCGAGACACGTCAGGTCCACCAAACCTCACCGGGCACTACCCCTGTGGACGTGTCCATCCTCTCCTCCATCCAGAAAAATCCTGTCGGCTACGTGGCCTAATTCATCACCTGGGCTAGAAAGACCCCATCATGCCCCTGCGGCCACACAAGAGACGACGAAGAATCTCTGCCCATGTTATCTGCCACCGCTCCCTGCACGTTCATTCGCCTACGACTTGGGTGGAACACATTGGGAGGATCTGGGACATCTCTCACAGGGGTGAGGGGCTGGGGGAGTGTATTCGAAACCGCCGATGGAAGCCGTGCGCTTTGTACGCGATTTTTTCCGGTCGTTTGTGCGCGGTTTGGCACACGAATGAATGGCCAGATGAAAGAAGTCGAGTCACAGCTCACAACAGAAACGCCAAAAGTTGAACCTTTAAGCCGCCTTTACATGTAAGCTTTAAAAAGCTTAGCTGTGGGCTTCAACCAATCAAAGTACTCCGAGTCCACAGCGCGGAGCGCTTTGATTGGTTGAAGTCCACAGCTCAGCTTTTCAAAGCTTGCATGTAAAGCCGTCTTTAAAGTTCTGAAACACTCGACTTGCCCCCACCTCTAAAATCAACACAAAATCCGCTCCCTACCTCGCCTGCCATGCAAATTGGATGAAGCAACGGTCGACCGAGATCTCCTGCCCATCCTTCAAAGACTCGGCACCCCCCCCCCACCTACAGAGGTCCAATATGGTCCCAGAATTTGTGAAGATTCAAAAACCAACCAAACTCTCGACGTTGGCGAAACCAACGTCCGATTCCTTATTTAGGAAGTGTTGGATCTGGACCCAGGAACAGTAGGAGTTGAAAAGAGAGCGACAATGGGAGGAGGGAACTGAAATCAAGCAGTAAAGCGCTAAATCGGAAATTCTCCCCAATAACGCACTATACAAAATTGTGTTATTAAGTCCATTTCAGTGGTGGGGGGAGGGGGTTAAAAGACGAGACCTCAATTCGACGAGCAATTAACGCCTTTAGAACGTCAAACGGCGGTAGTTACGTACAATGTAAAGAGTAATAAGACGCTTCGTTACTCGAACATAAAAAAAAAAAACACGAAACAATAAAGAAGCGGATACCAACGAAGCCGTGAATCACTCGCCTTTAAACTAACAAGTCTCGCCTGTAACCCCTCCCCGTCACTCTTTCACCCGGAGGCTTTTAATGTCGTCATATTCTAAGCACGACTGTGCTTGATGACTAGACAATAAAAAGCGAAGGATTAAATCATACTTGGATTCCGCTGAAAAAAGCAGGTGATTCCGAGTGATTTTCTTGGAAATACAACGAGTCAAAAATATACAGGAGATTTCATGGAAATCTAAAGACGAAAAGTTTAATAATAGAGCACTTGTTAGAGCTTAATCGAGAGCTAACAATAAGAGCAGGAGGGTCGTCAATTTTAGGAAAATCGTTGCAAGACTGACTCATCCACTGTCAAGGAATCAATTTTTAAGCGCGTCAAACTTCGTCAGGAGAGTTTTCCCCCCCAACACCTAAACCGTGGAAAACTAAGATCGATACAGCCAGGTAATGACGTAATACCCTCCCCCCACCGAGTGAACGACCTCGTCACAAACTTGTGAAGTTTTTCCTCTAGGGAGATCGATCACCCTTTTTTTCGCAGTTTTTCGACTGTGTAGAGGTCACCGCTAAGGGGAAGCCACGGCGTCACTAGGCCAAAGTAAGATTAGCGGAATGAGTCATGCAAACCCCGTCCCACAACTAATATCATCGCTTTTTAGGTAATGCCCAATAATATAATAAAAGGGCACTATTTTAGATGAATGTGCGACTTGAAGAGTAATTGAGGGTACTGTGGAGGAGGTGAGGGCCCGCATTTACTTTTAGTGAGTCATAAAAGAAAAAAAAAAGATTCACGATCTTTCGAAAGGACATAAGGCGTAAGTAGAAAAGCTGCTTACCCTTTTTCTCCAAACAAAAACACGACCCGCATTGTATGTTTTAATAATATGACTCAACCTCATTTCAATCACGTCCCTGAAGAGCATTGAATCACTCATTCTGGGACTGACTTTCTAAGGGATTATTAGAGGGCGGCCGCTCGGGGCAAATTGGGCGGACGGGAAAGCGTTGAAGTAGACCGCGTGTCTGAAACGGTGGTTGGATAGGGTGGGCGGGGGAGGTCCTTGTGGAACCGACAAAACTAGGGAGATTAGTGGGCGGAAGTTGGGTTCGCAGGAAGTGAAACAATCAGGGAGAGGACATCCCCCTTTTTTTTCATGTTTATGTTCCAATTTCATTCATACGGGACACCTTTTTTCATTCACAGTCAAACACAACACAAAAAATTGAAGGTGAGGACTTACCGATGAACGTGAAAGCCTCCTCGAAAAACTGTTTGATATTCTGTTGACACGAGTCGGACGCCGGTAGCTGACGGTAACATATGCCACCCGGTTGGTGAGCGGTCGACGTCGCGTGAAGGGTCACGTTTAAAACGTGAGTGACGCCCAAATGTTTGAGAAGTTCAACGTCACGGGCGTCGCGAGCGTTGCCGACGTACAAAAAGGGTAGAACTCGCGACGGTGGATGATTTTCAATGTCGGGATCTGGGGACGAGGCCGGACTGAGGGCCAACGGTGCCGTGTGATCGCAGAGATCGCGGTGCCGTCGTGAGAACTCTTTGAGACCACCTACAATATAGGAGAAAACAAAATTAATAATTTTCTCGGAAATAAAATCTCGAGAGCAGTGTAAACACACTGAGCTAAGATGCGTGATATCAGTTTTCAAGTGCATCAGAACCAAAATGTCATACCCATATTAAGCCCCTAAGCTAATTAACGCCCTTAGGCCACTCCAATATGTTCTTCAAACAATTAAATCGAAAATATTTCACAAAAAAAAAAAAAAAAAAAAAAATAGCGAACCCCATCAATGCGGAGACAAATTAATTTAAAATACATTTTCAAAATTTTAATGACCTGTTCGGCTCCAGGTGGGAAGCGGTCCCAAATTAAGTTTGAGCACAAGACACGGAGCTTCTTTTTTCATTTTTCTTGTTGCTGTTGTTTCAAGTCTCAACAGCAGTAAACTCCAAAGATCAGTGTGTGACTTTTTCACTTGCACTTTTACACACACAAGCACAAAAAAAAAAAATTAAACGTCTTTAGTCAACACTCTCAGTTCAGCTTTCAATAGCTAACTGCCAGACTTCCACTGGGTATAGGACACAACAGGCGGCCTGGCCTGGTTGTGGAGGCATGAGTCATCCACACGGGTTCCCTCCCCCCGCACTACCACTACCCATCCATCGGTTTTTTCCAACACGTTGAAGGGGGCGAAGGGGTGGGGTGGAGGACTCGCTTTTATACTACGCCTGTTACCCCCACCACGCTTCCAAAACTAGAAATGATATAGGGAAGCGGTGTTGGCGGGGGGACTTAAATGTCCTTCGAATGTTTTTTTTTTTCTTCTTAATTAAATGGCTTCGAAGATGTTTTTTGCGCACCGGTGGTTCCCCTCCTTCCTAGAAAAACTTCGGTGAGGACACGGTGCAGAGAGGAGGTGGGGATCATGCAAAGATCCTAAATGTCAGTGTTATTGTTGTAAAGCAGAGAAAGTGACTTTGAATACCTTGTTATGACCTCACCGAGCAAAAACGTTCTTTAAAACCATTCAACTGAAGAAATGTTAAGGAGAAATTCTACAAATTCCACTGTTGAAAACTTTCTCAGTCAGTACAAGTGTCAAGGGAAGAGGGGTTAGGAATGAATTGAACGAGATCTGGGGGCCTGTTCTGTAGGAATTCAGTATTCTTAGCAATATCCTTTTCCACCCGTCCACCCCGAATTGAATCACATGTTGATGGGGAGAACGGGTGGAAAGAGACAGTTAAAAGTTATAGAACAGGCCCCCTGAAGTCCATTGAATTCATGTGAAGTTCGGGAAGAACATTTTTCAAACTTCCTGATTCTAATTTTTGGTAAGATGATCGGTTTAGTCACGTTTTTATAGTGAAATCACATCAAATCGGGTTCATTATAGAGCGTGACATCAGAATTTGACGAACAAAAACCCCTCCTCTTAACCGTTGGGAAGAGGAAAGAAAAACCCTTTCAAGATTACCGACCGAGAGACAATGAAAACATTCAGTTTATAAATACGTAACAGTAAATGACTCATGCAAAAAGGCAAGGAAAGGCCTTGCGTACACAAGTCTGACTTCACCTACTTTTTGAACCGTGTCGACGGGGTGAGAGAAATAGTTGGCTCGTTCTGCACAGTTAAAAAGGGCAAAAAAAAAAAATGTTTTCAACGAGGAAAAATTGGCCGAAAAATCCTCCCAATAATCGAACGTTTCAAAATGGAACACTTCCAAGAAGACTTATATGAGAAACCTTGACAGAACTCTTCAATGTCTGAGGAATTTGTGCATCAATCCATACGACGGCCAACAGTGCCCTGTCGAGCACTGTTATGTGCTTCTGTGGCACATCACCCATATTGAAAAAATGAAAGTCGCTCGCGTCAGTTGTCACTCAGAAAACGCTCGAAAATACTATAGGGGGGGGGGGCTATAATTGACGACTTAAGTTGCGTAAGGTTCGGGAAGAAAGGAGGGGACGCCCGGTTAAATAATCGCCTCGGAAATTCGGACCCTGAATAATCTGCACGAGAAATTTCATGAGATTATTGAACGCTACGCGAGAAATGTTCGGGAACTCGCAACTCTCCATGGACTTGTTGTCCACCCAACACCAGTGGAGGACTGGGAAGTGGTGTTGTTTGGTGGAGAGGGAGCAATATTTATAAAGCCGGAAAAGTCTCTCCAACGAAGAAAAAAAGAGAAAATGACTCTCGGAAAACCCTTCGTAATACCAAAAAAATGTGATTTTCGAGAATTAAAATTCACACAAAATGCGAGGGAATCTCCTCCAGTTTCACCTAAGACGGCGAATTAAGAGGGTGGGGGTCTTTCACCTTTTTACTAATCAAATTCCCCTCAACTCATTATTCTTTCAAATTCAAGATAATGGAAGGAGGGGGGCAATCAGTCACTGTCCGAGCTTTCCTTTTTCGAGTAAACCATCGACAATTATAATCTTATCGAACCGGAGAATAACAAACCCGCGAGTTACTCGGGCAAGATCAAACCCAATAGGGACGATGACCATCCTTGAAGCTTCATATCTGGTCGAGCGTACAATTTTTAATAAACGGCACATAATCCTGTGTAAATTGTATTTTTGATCGGTGAAATGACAACTACAGCTCATGCTCTTTCTGTCCCCCTCCCTCCAGTGCTGAATTCGGAACCGGCAAGCCTAGATTCCACGACCACTAAAAAAAGGCCCTGAAACTTGAAAATTCGCTAGAATTGATACCCGAAACCTGTACTTTCACCCAGGTAACTTCCAATTTTTCGGGAATTTATAGCTACAAACTATAGCAACTTTACGGCTACTCGTCAGACTTTGAGCGCTGTCGGGGACGGCTAACCCTGGTTCCGCGGTCACTGGAAAAAGAAGCCCGAAAATTGCAAATTCGCAAAAATTAAGATCATAAATTTGCAATTTTACGAAAACCAAGACCAAAAAACTAGCAATTTCGGGAATATTTAGACCCTAAATTTACAATTTTCAGAGTGTTGGAAATATTCGCCAATCTTTTGGCGCTGTCGGTTATTCTCAGCAAGACAAGCTGTCCTCAAACTTTCGGACCGGCGGTTTTCCCGGATAGAGGGTAAAAAGTTAAAAAAAATTCGCTCCGGCAGCTGGCGGTCGGAAAGAGTGCATTTCATTCCGTATACGGATACCCTAAGCCGTCCCAGAAGTAATAATTTTCATACCATAATTTGTTTCATTAAGCCGAACTTCTTCCTCTATTTTCACTACCCTCTCTTCAAAAATGTCGAAAAGTTTCGGTAGTTTTCCAAGGGCTTTGTTATATTAAATTTTTGTGCCGTATTTTATAAAGGCCCGTTCACAAGCTCTATGTTTACGTTATGTGGAGTCTATGCAACCAAACAAATTTATTCCCTCGAAAAATGAAGCATTTTTATAGGTTACATAGACACCACACAACACAAACATAGAGCTTGTGAACGGGCCTTAATACCTAAACGTGTGAATTTAAGCGATTTTTTTGAAATTTCATCCCCCATTTCACCCTCCCCCATCAAAGTTTTCGATAAATCTCAATGGAACCCAGGGCTTAGGTTGCATTAAATTATTGAGTCGAATTTTAGAGCGCTAAGATGAACTAGTGAAGTTCAACGCTATTTTTACACTTCCACCCCGGGAGGACCACCCCCACCGCCATGACTTTTTCGAAAAATTAAAATGGGAATCGAAGGCTACTCTAACATGGAGTATTCGTACCGAATATGATGCTTCTAGAATCAACTGGTGATTTTTAGTGATTTTTTTACCATTTCAAGCCCTACTTACCCCCCCTCCACCACGATCGATTGGGCCCAAATGCAATACCGACCGGGGCCTTATGACTACTGATTTTTGTGCCAAAGCTCGTTCCGCTAAATTAATTTCTTCGAGAGTTATCGTGCTAACAAGACCACAGACTTACTTCCACCCCGGGGGCAACACCCCCTCCCCCTCACCTTTTCAAAAAAGCAAAATGGGAATCAAAGGCTAGTATAATATGAAGTATTCGTACCGAATATGACGCATCTAGAATCAACTGGTGATTTGTAGTGATTTTTTGACCCTTTCAAGCCCTATTTTCCCCCCTCCACCTTGACCGATTTGGCCCAAATGCAATACCGACCGGGGTCTTATGACTACTGATTTTTGTGCCAAACCGCGTTCTGCTAAATTAACTTCTACGAGAGTTATCGTGCTAACAAGACCACACACTTGCTTCCACTCCGGGGGCACCACCCCCTCCCCCTTGACTTTTTCAAAAAATTTAAATGGGAATCAAAGGTTACTCTAACATGAAGTATACGTACCGAATATGATGCTTCCAGAATCAACAGGTGATTTGTAGTGATTTTTTAAACATTTCAACCCTTATTTTCCCCCCCTCCACGTTGACCAATTTGGCCCAAATGCAATACCGACCGGGGTCTTATGACTACTGATTTTTGTGCCAAGGCGCGCTCCGCTAAATTAATTTCTTCGAGAGTTATCGTGCTAACAAGAAAACGGCCATAAGCTTATAAATACACTATAAATAAACAATATATATATATATGAATTCCGGAGACCACTGAATTCGTGTTCTAGAGGTTCTGAACCATGAAAAAAACATGACATGACCCATGTTTGCCACCATCACGACGAGACCAATAGTGCATTTTGACATAAATGAAATGCACTAAAACAGTTTTGGTAACCCTAATGAGACAACCCTAGCCCCCCCTCCAGCAATCTACCCATGGCCATAGCCTCGCCCGTTTTATGCACCACTGAACTGGCGCCTTTACTCCCCCCTTCCACACATAGCTAGAATTTCACTACTGCTAAACAAGCGCAAGAAACATAAATATAAATTCTTTAGATAAAAATGAGTCAGACTTGAGAGCCGTGGCGTCTAAAGAAGACACGAGCGGCGTTAAAACGTAAAAAAAAATTGTTATTCTGTTTCTTTGATTACGTGTTTTCAACAATTTCAAAAGGCACAACCTCGATGATAACTTTTTTGTTTCATTGATACATTTAAAATTTGATGGCTGGTATGATCTCAAGAGGTGCGTAGAATACTAATATGTTGTATATATAACTGCTATAAATTTGATTCGCACGACCTTGGTGAAATCAATGTCAGTTTTTTATTTGTTATTACTGGGCAAAACCAGACAAATCCACCACGTTCCTTACCACGAGACTGGCGCCAAGGAAATTTGAAATGGAAATTAACAATTTTTTGTGGTTCGCAAGATCTTAAACACATCTTTCTTGGTTAATCATCAAAGTAATGATACATTAATGGATTTTGGTGGAGAGGGGAGGGCTCCGGTAGCAATTAGGGGCCCTAAAACCACCTGCCAACACCCCTCCCACCCCGTCACCAACCATAAGTTCGTTGAGCAACAGTCCAGAACAGGATGACGTCGTCGTCCGATTCAAAAACCGTAGGATGACGTACACACTAACCCCTTATACTAACGGTTGACAATAGCCAGTGAAACTCTCACCCCTCAACCCCGCGGTATTATTCATACGCATTGAGCAGATAAACTGTTAAGATTTGAACCGTTACACACCCCTCTCACCACCCCCCGTTTCCTATTTGAAACATTTTTCACACGGACACACTCTCTGTTCTGTGACTCATCATTCCTCAACTTAAATCCAACATTGAAATCTATTATAAGTCATCCCTATTATGGATATGTAGCACTGGGTCAAAGGCTGTATTAGTCATACGGGGACACATGCAGTGAAAATTATTTAATAGACCCTCCTTTTCCCCCATATTCTTGCAAATAATCCCCTTGCATTCACCAGAATCGCCGCACTAGAATATCAATCTGGACCCCCCCCCTCACCTACATCACACCCTTAACAGTTAATTGTTCGGTTTATTGCAAACGAATAAGTTAAAAGATTCGTTTTTCCAAACCAAACCCAAGCCCAGGGGGTGGGGGATGGGTGTTTTTACCGAAACGTAAAAATCAACGAACAATTTTGACAACCTTAAAAGCCTTGTTAACGTTTTCCTAAGCGGGGGCTATCTATAACAACCTCGTGAGTCATCCATCTAATACACACCGGTTCTGTATAATAACGTCAAAGTTTAAAATGCGCCATTAAAAAAAAAAAAAAAAAAGCAGGGAAAAAACAACAATTAGACCCACCCCCCTCTCCCGAAGTTAAACTCATTCCCTGAGTATAGAAAACCTAGACGGTAAGACAGTTGATGTACCTGACCATGCTTTTCCCAGTTAATCGTATGTCACCCCCCCCCCCCACAATGGAAGGGTCAACAAACTGTTTCTATTTTCACTTGGAAATGGTTCAAAATAAGACAACGTTTTGTATTCAAGGGCACTGGAAAGAGGCGAAAGATCGGCACCCATCCTCACCCGTATAGAACGGACGGTTCCGAAATAAAGGAAGATAATTTTGCCAGATTGGTGAGTGTTTTAACAAAAAAAAAAAAAAAAAAAAAAAGGAAAAAAAGTCTATTTTCGAGATGACATTAAGCTTCTTTAAAAAAAAAAAACTTCTAAAAATGGAACTCAGACCCATTAAGGGAATATTCTTTGATCTCCCAACTTTGTTAGCTCTCGGGGTGCCACTGTGCCAGGTGTGGGGAATGAACTTTTTTCGTCACCCTCCTCCCACCAAAACGGTGATACGGTTAGATGACAGGCGGGAGAGGGAAGGTAGAGAGCGTTGGAAAGACAAATTAAAGTTAAAAACCGAGTTTTGAAAAAAATTAAATAAAATTGAAATACAACTGTTTCGTTTGGTTGGGACAATACAGGGTGGATTTCATCATGGGAAGGGGGGGGGGTAGATTGCATTGCCCTCCCCCCACCCCCACCCTCCTCATCTACAGTGGGAGGTGGATAAAAACCCACTTATGGTGACTTTCACCACCAGGAGTTAGGTTGGAGTCAAAAAACTCTAACAATGTTTACATAAATTGTAATAAACTGCGTTGGTCAATTTAAAAATTGGCGTCTTTTCGGTAGAAATGACAATTTTTTAGAACAATTAGTGATTTTCCTTTTCAATATCGCTTGTTTTTACCTGTAAATACAAACATTCCTTGCGAATTTCAGCATGCTAACAGACCTTAAAACCTCATCTGAAGCAGTCCTTGGAATGGAACTGAATATGAACGCTCACCAAAGCATCAAAAGATATCGCTCCGTCAGCTGACGGTCGTCGCTGCCGAATGGAGCGCATTTCACTACTAGTACGAATTTCAGTAATATAGAACGACAAAGATGTTAGGGGTGAGACCCACCAAACAAACACGAAAAATTGCACCGAAGATTCGGGTGGTGCGCCAGGGGCGGGGATCGTAGTGCAGTGGCACCTCCGTTCCCAGTGAGGGGCGGTCCATCGGCTCCGTACTCGGCTCAATTGCCGGGCTGATGAGACCAGGACCGAGTGGCTCAGGTAACTGAAGGTCTGAAGTCGAAACAGAGACTGGACCGCACCGTATTCGGTGCAATTTTTCGTTATTTCAGTAAACTATCGATTATTTGGCCGAAATTGTTAAATAAAAGGTAGATATTCACAGTAAGTAGTAATTTTTGTCGAATAAATCGCATATTAACTGAAAACGTCGAACTTCGTGTAGTAGTGCAATGCACTTTATTCGACAGCCAGCTGCCGGAGCGACATTTTTTGACTCTGTGGTAAGCGTTCTCAGTTAGTTACATTCAATGGACCACTTCAGTTGAGGTTTTCATGACGCTGAGCATGTTGAAATTCACAAGGCTTGTTTGAATTTTGCCAATTAATTAAACAAAATGCTCATGAGTAATTTTGAAAGCGACACGTTGAAGAAGTTTTTCCGTTCTATGGGAAGTCAATAGGTGCAGTTTTAGTATGGGCAAGTGGGGGTTGACTTTTATTTTCGCACAACTTGGAAGAGCTGCCGACAGTGGCGGCAGGGCTGCCAGGTCCCCTGAAGAGGTTCTCCCCATTTTTTCCCCCACTGAGCCACTAATTTCCCCACTCAGCTCCCCCCCCCCCGCCAACTCATGCCAGTGAAGGCTCAAAACTAAAAAAAAAACAAGGGGTCAAATGGGGTGGTTATGCGTTGACGCCGTGTATTTCATGGCGTTTTTAAAATACGGCACCATGCATTTTGGTGCAGCTAGCCACTGACCACCCAACTCCGACCTCCAGCCTTCCTGGCGTCTTTGACGCGCCGTGCTGCGGTATCCGCGGCACGGTCGGCGGCCCTGTTACGGAGAATTCTCCTAATAAATGGAGGAGGGGTATGGGCCGTGTAGTGGCGAGGGCACGGTCTTAAAAGAACTCGCTACCAACCAAAGGCGTTATGCGATCCGTGCCGAAGGGTGCGTGACCTAGGGTGAGCTGTGTATCTAACGGAGCCTCAGGGATACCAGGCGACCTCCCTGAGTATTAAGCGTTCCCACGGCATGCGGGGCTCTGCCGTGGGTGACTTTTATTTCCCTAGCTGCTCGTGGGACTGTTTATGGATCGCGATCGAATTACATTGCCAAACCCAGGGTTTATAACCCTGGAGCAGGCTGAGGACGAGCTTCTCAGTAGCCCTCAGCCTGCTCAGCACGGCACCGCCGAGATGACGGGGGAGACCACCTCAATGGAGGTGGTTGAGCCCGGAACCCCCGGTGGTGTCGCTGAGGGAGTAGTCTCCCTCTCGGGTTCGCCGGTATCCGGCGTACCCGAATTACAAGCGGGTCAGGGAACGGTATCCGAGAGACCAGGAGATCGCTGATTTCGACAAGTACGTCTCTGGCCTGAACAGGGATCAGAGGCGACGCTTTTTGTGGCTGGTTCGGAAGAAGGGGGAGGAACCGGAAGTCGTCAGGGCGAGTGCTCTGCAGATGGTGGAGAAGAGGAAGAAGGGGAGAGCCTCTGCAGAGACGATTCCGGAGGGAGCCGTCAGAGAGGAGGGAGAAGGTCATGCGAATGCTGTTATTACGTCATCAGTCTATCTAGCCTATTTCAAATGGGTTCCGCAACCCAATAGTTTAAAAAATTAATAAAAAAATATAGGGCCTGATTTTATTTGAACGGATCGTGTTTTCATGAGTTTTGGTATCCAAGCTATCACGACAGCATGATTTTGGAAAATGTGTTACTTTCTCATTATAAACGAACGGATGATTAACAAATAAGCAATTTAGATGCAAGAAATAAAGGACTGTGCGAGCGACCGAGAAGGGCGAGAAGGCAGCGAATATTACGTTGTGGAAAGTGTTCGATTTGGTGGTATTTCAAATATGCCAATTTTGTTAATTTAAAAAATATATTTCCGAAGAGTTCCAATATTTAATTTATTTGCATGGAAGGATTGATCCACCCATCCTCTCTTTTTTCTATCGAAAAAAATGTTTTTTTCTTGAAAATGTGAAACTTCCTCATTACTCTATATGTATAGTATACATAATATATAAAATCCCCACTTCAACGACAGATTCCCCATTTCCCCAAAGGTGTACCAAAATCCCCACACCTGGCAGCCCTGAGTGGCGGATCTAGGATTTTATCTGGGGGGGGGGGGGGTCGCCATAATATGATGGACTCTTTCTCTTTTTGGAACAATGTTTGAGCCATTTTTATTTGATCTATTTGTAGCGCTCTGTGTTTAATTCGTCGGATAAAACATGTTTTTTTTGTTTTCTTCTTTCAGTTCAGTTTGATTTGAACGATTTCACCCTTTTCATTGAAAAAAGAACCTAAACTTATTAGTAATGTGAATGTAAGAAAATCAAGGTTGTTTCAATAAGTATAAACTGAACTGAATTACGGTGAAATCGCAATATACAATTTTTGAGGCTTGCGATTTTTGGGCGGCTTTTTCGACCAAGTTTGAGGCACCTTCTATTGAAAAAATTGGCCGATGAATAGCACATGGAATCGCCAAAAACTCAATTTTTCGCTGCGAACCTAAGAATGTGGAACGGAAATTGAACTGAAATGAAAATTTAGTAACTTAAAATAATCTGCCGGGAAAAAGAAAGAACACTTTTTAAATATTTTTATTCACAATGGATAAAAAAAGAAAAATCCATTCCCTCCCCCCGTAAATCCACCACTCGCTGCCGAGGACACAGAAAATAGTCATTTCTTGACGAAAATAGCTTGGCCTGACAGAAAAGAGTGTGCTCTTCCCGAATCCATCGTCAAAAGATGCAGAAAGTCAGCTGGGAAGTTTTCTCGCATTTGTTTTTACGTGAAACGTCTTTTTCGTACTACTAACAACGAAAGTGCTACTTTCCGAACCATAAACCTCTACAGAAAGCGAGATTTATCTCACCTGTGCGATATGAATTCATATCACACGTGTATCATATGAACCGCTAATTTGACCGTTAATATGCTGCCCGAAGAGAGCCAGAGCTGGCCTCTTGAGTCGACAGGGGAAGTTTCCAAGTTGCCTTCTCAGGAATCAGGCTATCATTCGGCCGGGGTTTGTTTTGTTTTGTTACTTCTGTGCGAGGCAGATGCTCTGCGAAAGAAACCCGTCATTGGATCGTCGTTTCTAAGCCAATCAGCATCAATCGGCAACTCCATGCTTTCCCCCTCCCCAATCTGGATTCCAAGGATTTAGACTGTGAGATAGCCACTCTGCGGCATTACCTTCGGTGGGGAGGGGGAACGGTCGTATGCTTTGTAGGCTGCAGATTTGCAGCAACCTGGCCTCCAGCACCGAGGGTCCTCTTTCCTGGTTCAGCATGGCGTAAATGTCCGATTTTTTGGGCCGGAAAAAACATTGTTGCTGCAAAGTATCCCATTTGGCCCCACAGCCAAATTTTTGGAGTAAACTTATTTGTTATACCCCCCCCCCCACCACCAACAGGGGCTCATGGGATGTCAGGATTGTTTCCAGACCCAACAGGAGAACCTGGGCTTTCAACGTGGCGCTCTTGAAGCGTTCTATAGCAGCGAGTTTCTGTGGAGCTCTCTAGGGCCGGAAAATGTACATTCAATCCTATAGTTAAAGTTTTGGTTTGAAAACAGCAAAGTACCACCCATTTTTCCCTTTGAAGCAGCGAAATAGCCCAATCTAGGAAGTCTGAAGCGCATGTCTTAGAATCATCGTATTCAAGCCTTGCAATACCCATGAATAGCGATAATTAATTACCGTCATTTATATTTTAATTCTAAAATATGCATTTGACAACGAATTTGACCACTTTATGCAAACGGAGGGGAGGGGAGTTTCCGTTAAACAAAACAATAAAGGCCTGAGTCATTCAAAAGTTCTCTCAGTTTCTTCTTCGACACTTCACCTTTCCCAACAATAACAAAGTTCCGAGGGCATTCTTCGCTCATTATGCATACGAATTCTTGAATATTAAATTCGATTGAATGACAAAGCTGTGTGCCAGAGGGTCGGGGGCCAGGGGACGCCATAATTGGTAATTTGATATCATTTCAATCGCCCTATTTAGTCTCTTCTACATCCTCCAAGCCCACTTTAAATTTAGTAAAACGAAAAAAAAAGACACAACAACGTCTATAAAGAAAAAGGGCCATCTGGTATGCGCAGATGTGCTTGCTCAGGCCTAATGTGTGTGTATTTTATGTATGAGTCAGTCCTAAATGATAAGGCTTACGTATCGTTTTAGTGCGAAGAGAAAACCAGTGTACCCCGGCTCTCTTGAGCGAAATCTTCGTATTATTAAGCAGTGAGAGGGGGAGTGCATCTTACAACCGTGAGATTAGAATAGAGTGAGAATAGAAGCACTGTTAAGGGGAGGAGTGGGAAAAGTTTCAACTTTGGACGATCATGGAAGAAAAATGTCATCAAACAATTTCCTATGGTCGTAAAATGAAACTTTTCTATATTTCACGTTCTCTCAGTCTCTCGAGAAGACGTACAATTCAGCAATAAGACAAAGTTTATTGCCGTGTTTCACGAGTCTTAGTCATCATTTCGATTCTTTTTTTTTATGCTGTGAACTACTCCCCACCACCATCCATTCTTTAATCGTATCATCGTGTTGATTCTTTTAATTGTTTGACCCTGAGAAGAAAAAAATCATGACACGCGCTTTCCACAATTTCCTCCGCTAATTGTCTTACATCCTCCTATTGACACACACGCGCGCAGAATGTGAGAGGATTGTGCTCACTAAATCGTTAATAAAAACCCACCGGTTCGGGGGGGGGGGGGGAGCTTGTCCTTAGGTGACTTTAAAACATCAGGAAGCACCGTCTTTGAACGTTTGAACCCAAACAGCCTTTGTAGCGTTTTGCGAGCGCTACAGTGAGTGTTGAAGTTACCTCACCCCCTCCACGGTAACAAAAAATGCCCCCAGCGAAAATCTTCCGCTGGCTGTGGCGTGCTACAACGCCGGTGATTCAACTCGTCCTCCACCGACAGGTGGGAGAACCCCGCGAGCGAAACACAGAAAGAGAGAGAGAGTGACAGAGTGAGAGAAAAACGCGATTGTGACTCAAACTGCAAGGTCTTTTCAAGCCCCTCTTTTTTTGTCTTATTGAATGGGTTGTGATTTTAGTCTGTTTTTTTGTTTTTTTTTTTGGACGAGAATGCAGAAAAGGGTGTCTTTGATTGGGAGAAAAATACCTCACGAGGCCAACATTTTAACGGGAAAACAATTAAAATATGCAGTGGGGTGGGGTGGGTACAGTGGTTTTATAACCCTCTCAAAACTATTCAAAGTTAATCACTTCCCGAACCACCAGGTTTAGTAGTTGACAAATCCTTAGAAAAGACAATAAATTATCGCCGTCAACAACAATACGGACGCCCAGTCACGTAAATGAAATTCCATTTTCGAGAAATAGCCTATTTAAATGAAATCACGTTGATGGGGAACGTTTCCGGAAACAATCAATAGCTTAAAGGCATAACAAGAACCAAAATTTGACTTACCGACTAGAGTTGAAAGACATTACTGCGTATAGACACTCACCTGAAACATAAAATAAGAGGGGGGGGGGGGTTAGAAGAATGGCACACGTGGAGCGATTTTACACAAATGTATGGTGGTGGGAGGGGCTGAACCGAATGAAACTGGCGGTTTCATCGGGGAAATATAGACCGACTTAACCCGAGTGAAATCTCGGAATCAGACTTTTCTGCGGACTCGAAAAACCGACCTAAATCAAGTCATTTTTCCACTTCAGGTCTCAAGCCATGGACTGGAGGCACTCAATTTTGCCGACTACTCAGGCGGAGGAAACTGTTAGGCCTAAAACTTAAATCCCACCCCTCGCTGAATACACCTAATTTGAAGAACGTAAAGACATTGCTGTAGGAACTGGAATGGCTTGACCAACAACCATATAAATTAGCCCCGATAACGGACTATACTCACGATATAAACGACGCCCTACCAGCACGGCATCGACGGGATGCAACATTTTTCGTCAATCCACGGCATCAGGTTTTTTGGCCAGATATCTCCTCGGACCACGACTCATTTAACCAGAAGCGCTCCACTACCACCGAGTATGGGACACAGAGCCCGACGTGCCCCAGCTGTGTACGATTGATGAAGAGAAGAAAGGGGAACACTACGGCGTTATTGGCCCTGCGCTCTTTACGTCAATTTCCGACATCGGTTGCTCCGTGGCGTTAATTGCGAAATAATTAGGTGGACCTCCTTGCCTTGGTTCGCCGGGGTACAGTGATGTCGTTGTGCAGTGATATCTCAACTCACTTCTTCGTACTCGGCTCAATAGCCGGGCTGACATGAAAGTCAGGACTCAGAAGCTGAGCCTTAACCCCCCACTCCACAGACACACACACACACACTCAAACACACACTACCAGTGGATTTGTTGGTCTGAGGTTGAAACCGGAGAGTAGGGACCTCACGCACTTTGGGCTCTATAAACTTACGCGACATTAGAAAACACACATATGACAGCCTCAAGACAAGCTGTTTTCGTGTTTCGACCGTCTAAAATGCTGGCTAATTCGCTGGTTCAGAACTTTAAGAATTGGGGAAGTGAAATACCCGCTGGGGCGGGAGTTTAAGGGGGGGGGGGGTTTCAGGCGGGTTTCCTCGACCGGTTCCCAGTCGCCCCTCGCCTAAAAGTCGCACATAAATTTTGGCTCCATTTGTGCACCAATATTCGATTTCAAAGTCTAATTTTAATCTTCAGGAAGTTCTACAGTGACTTAGATCTTGCTTTTTCAAATTTTATCCCTAAAAATAACCCCAAAGCAGTTTAGAATTCGAATGTGTTTTAAGGTAATTTCAGGGGATGAAATTTGGAAAAGCAAGATCTAACGTCACTGTAGAACTTCGTGAAGGTTAAAATTAGACTTTGAAAACGAATATTGATGCAGAAATGGAGCCAAAATTTATGTGCGAAGTTTAGGCGAGGGGTGACTGGGAATGGGTCGAGGAAACCCGCCTGAAACCCCCCCTCAAGCTCAGGAGTGCTAAGAAAACCCTTTCAAATTTGCAATCTTTCCTTTCAAATTTCCCTTTTTTAGCCGCCTTATCGTTAGTCTATCATTTTAACGAACAAGTAGTGCACAGAAACGCTCTTTATACGGGAAAAACTCAATACATAGGGTATTTTTGTCGCTATTAAACAAACTGAGGACCGGTTCATGAGTCACTGAATTGAAAAAAAAAAAAAAAAGAGCTCCTCCACTAATGATGAAAAGAACCACACAGCATCCCCTTTCAAACTTGCTCAAAGAAATCTCTCCCCTTCTTTTATTTTCTTAAAACGATTTCTCAAGGGCACTGTTCTCTTCTCACCCTCACCACTTCATCATAGGTACAGTAAAACTCACCCCGCGACCCGTTCCACTTCCGTACTTTCAGCTATCTGAAGGATTACAGTAAAAAAAATTATAACGGTCATATGTACATATAAACAAGCAGTTTCTGAGTTGGCGTAGGCTGAATGTATGGGGGGGGGGATGTGGAGCCTTGAACGAGGACAGTCAATAAATTAAATGGCGTAAAGTCGCCAAAACGCGGAAGATTTGGACTATACGAGAATCAAGATGGCGATGGACAACTTAAACGTTTAACTCCATTTTTCAGTACACGCTTTTTAAGGGGTGGGGTGTGATTCACTGAGTTTTAAGGGGGACGGAGAGTATGACATCATCACTATTCATGTAATCTATAGGCATCAGTCATCAAGCCCTTATCACTGAATTAAGTATTTATTTCGGCTAAAAAGGGCAACGTTGTTGGTTCCCAGGAAAAGAGTAACGGCTCGGCGAGAAGAGGGGGAGGGGGTTGTTTTGAAACTTTGAAACGCGTGCACTGATACAATTTGTATTCTACCAAACGGGAAGTTGAGGGGAACAAGAAATCTCCACTGAGTGTCCCCACAAGACCCGATGGTTTCTATATCTGGACCTGAAGTTTCCTGTTTATTTAAAATTAACGTTTATTCTAATGTAAAAATAAAACAAGACAACAAAAATACTTTGGACCCTATTCGTGCCACTGAGTTGACTCACAAACTGGACCGTTTCATGTGATTAATTGCTGATTTTTTTGGGGGTCCACAGGCCTTTAGGCATATTCCTATGAATCATCTCTCTCGCTCTATTAGCAACCCCACCCCCGCCTTTTGTTAAGAGTGTGTGTGTACGCCGTATGACTGTGCGAAGCGGGTTTAAATGACTAATACACTCTACCCCCGTCCCTTTCATTAAAACTTCGTGTATAATGAAAGGTATAGCGAGAGGCCAAGGAGGGGTGAAAGATGAGTTGTCCCCCCTCTGTGAGATTTTTCTGCATAAATAACAACCATTATATTATAAAATGTGCATCGAGTTTATTGAATAAAGGAGTGAGTGAGGGGGAGGGTGCTCTAATCGTTGCTGAACTCAAAATTAGGGTGTCCCTTCCCTCCACTCCTTTCATTGAGAAAGAGTAGTTCCGAAATCTAGTTATCTATGAAATTTCATTTTCTTCAAATCAGATTCACATCAAAACACAAGAGGGGGAGGGGGGACCAACATCCCCACACACCTTAAAATCTTTTTCTGCGTTTCATTCATTCATTCCTTCCTTGGGATTTCCGGGGAAGCACAGAGAGCACAATAGAGGCCCATCACGGCTCTGCGTTTCTCTTTTAGCGAGTCATGGCGATCAAGCAATCATACAACATCATCACTGGTTATCCGTACAATAAGGGCGTGGGACACACTAACTGTGTTCTTCGCCAACCGTCCGGTGGAAAAAAACAGAGAGAGAGAAAAGAACGACGAAATAGCCGAGCGATGATGTCAGTTTTGGCGGCACGGGGAGATGAGTCAGTTCATCCCGGGGAAGAAAGGTGCGACGCGAAATAAGGGCCTATACAATATAACTAATACCTATTCCATTTTAGAAGAAAACTTGAAGGAATTTGATGATGATGATGACGCATAACTAAGGTATTTTCAGTTAAAACGAAGATTTTTGAGGATCGACAAACTATGGAAGTGCTAAGTGCTACAATGATGTAATAAATTAATATGCGAACAGCATTGACAGTGAGAAGAAGAGACAAGTTCGGTTGAAGCAATCATGAAGGGGAGAGGGGTTTTACGACCACGCAGCACTCCTCGCTAAATTCGACTTCGGTTCCACCTAAAATCTTTTGCTTTTGCTTGATTGGTGGATTCGCGCTTTGCGGAACAGAGGGGGGCTAGGAGGGCACGGCCATTCCTATCTGCACCCTCACGCTAACAACTGAGCCAAAACATTTACCTGTTAGCAGAGTAAATCACACGTTTTAGGGCAACGAAAGAAAAACAAACGCAGAAAGAGTCTCGAGCCACGCAAACCTCGCGCTTGACCTCTCTGGAGCCGTGCAAATCGGTCGAAACCCACGACAACGCGAAACGCAAATTTTTGGCACCTTTGATGGACGCGTGCCGACCGATTTTCTCGACTCAAGAACGGGCCAGCGCGGTTCTCATGAGTCGAGGCATTTCCTTGGACTCCAAAGGGGGAGGGGCAGTCGATTGCAAGACCGCAATCCAGAATACAACATAATAAAAAAAAACCTCCAACCACTAAAAAGCGCCAACCACAAAAAGCCTCTAATCTCAAAAAGCTTCATTCACAAGAAACCGACAATCACAAAAAATTATGACCATGAAAATGCATCAACCACACAACAAAAAATAAAGCTCAAACCAGTCCACAAAACAAAAACGTCCAAGTACACAAAAAACCCTAATCACGAAAAGCTCCAACCACAACTGATATTTTTGGAGTAATTTGTGGTTGGAGTTATGTGTGGTAAGAGCCGTCACCTTAGGGCTACAAAGGGTTTGAGGCGTAAGTTATGGCGCTTCTCACGGTCGCAACGCGAAAATACCGCGAACTATCATTCACCAGCCTTCGGAGTTAATATAAAGGCGCGTATACATGTACGAGCCGAACTCAAAAGCGTTGTGTCAGGCTCGTGCATGTGTACGGGGTTTTATGCCGCCGCGGACTCGTCACGAGCGCAACACGGACCGCTCGTGGAGGATCCACTTCCTGTCGGTTTTTTTGACGGACACAAAGGAATTGGTTCGTCAGGTTGGTACGTGTCCGTCTGCCCGTGTCAAGTTCGTGGTTCGTGGCGTGTCCGTCGATTTTTTTTATTATTTTTGCCTTCTTTACTGTTCAGTCAGTCTATTTCTAGTGGCTGACATCCTCGTGAAATTTTTGTAGTGACCACTCACTTGTTGGGCTTTCAAATCAATCAAAAGTTGCGCACCCGTACGCTTTTTAGTCGCTTTTAGTCGGTAGCCTACCAACGGCGTCGCCTTTTAGTGCATTTCATTTATGTCAAAATGCACTATTGGTCTCGTCGTGATGGTGGCAAACATGGATCATGGCATGTTTTTTCATGTTTCAGGACCTCTAGAACACGAATTCAGTGGTCTCCGGAATTCATATTATATTGGTTTATTTATAAGCTTATGGCCGTTTTCTTGTTAGCACGATAACTCTCGAAGAAATTAATTTAGCGGAACGCGCTTAAAATCAGAAGTCATAAGACCCCGGTCGGTATTGCATTTGGGCCAAATCGGTCGAGGTGGAGGGGGGGGGGAAAATAGGGTTTGAAATGGTCAAAAAATCACTATAAATCACCAGTTGATTCTAGAAGCATCATATTCGGTACGTATACTCCATGTTGGAGTAGCCTTTGATTCCTATTTTAATAAGTCGAAGGGGAGGGGGTGTTGCCCCCGGAGTGGAAGTAAGTGTGTGGTCTTGTTAGCACAATAACTCTCGAAGAAATCAATTTAGCGGTACGCGCTTTGACACAAAAATCAGTAGTCGTAAGACACGGGTCGGTATTGCGTTTGGGCCAAATCGGTCGAGGTGGAGAGGGGGAAATATAGGGGTTGAAATGGTCAAAAAATCACTTTAAATCACCAGTTGATTCTAGAAGCATCATATTCGGTACGTATACTCCATGTTGGAGTAGCCTTTGATTCCCATTTTAATTTTTTGAAAAAGTTGAGGGGGAGGGGGTGTTGCCCCCAGAGTGGAAGTAAGTGTGTGGTCTTGTTAGCACGATAACTCTCGAAGAAATCAATATAGCGGAACGCGCATTGTCACAAAAATCAGTAGTCGTAAGACCCCGGTCGGTATCGCATTTGGGCCAAATCGGTCAAGGTGGAGGGGGGAATAGGGGTTGAAATGGTCAAAAAATCACTACAATTCACCAGTTGATTCTAGATGCTACCGACACTTTTCGACATTTTTGAAGAGAGGGGGGTGAAAATAGAGGAAGAAGTTCGGCTTAATGAAACAAATTATGGTATCAAAATTATTACTTCTGGGACGGCTTAGGGTATCCGTATACGGAATGAAATGCACTCTTTCCGACCGCCAGCTGCCGGAGCGATTTTTTTTTTTTTTTTTTTTTCTCTCTCGGCCGAAATGACCATTATTAGAGTCGCCCCTCCCATCAACAATAGTGATAAGTCTTCCTCTCGAGAACTCATAAATAACTCTCGCACTAATTCACGGAGACCGACTGAAATTATGGTGGAAAGAACGTCCCTAGTTCGTGCTGTGTTTTCTTTTCCTACGGCTCGTAGCGTGTCCGTGGGGAAAAAAAATTCGACGATCGCAACACGGACCGCTCGTGTTGAGTTCGGCTCGAGTCCGGCTCGTACATGTATACGCGCCGTTGGGGTTCCCTCCCGATTTAAACGCGTCCAACCCTTCACAGCCCTATATCGACGCACTCGATTGCTTGCGGTCCTTGAGTTTCTTACCCTCGCGGAACGCTCACTACCACCTCCACCAACACCTAATTCGCGACCGATGATGATGTAAATCAAAACCGCGGTCTCGCACAATTAAGTAAAAATCTGTAAACGGACACATTTTCGACACACACAGATTCGATTCTCTAGTCCACTACATCGTTCTTCGATATGGTGAACCAGGGCTGTGACAGGGGAGCCCCCAGCGAGTTTTCTCTCACTCCCTGGACCCTCCAGTTCATGCCTCGAATTTAATACAAAATTAGCCGCAAAAGGGGTCTCAGAACAAAGTGGGGGAAGGGCTTGGATTTTAAAAGGGCGCAGAACAATTTTACTCGTTTGAACAAGTTTGTATTCTAAAGAATCAAATTCAGTTGTTCCCTCACAATCAGACCAGATGAATAGACATGGAGCGACAATAAATGGAAGGGGCATTTCAAAATTCAGGAAAAACCTCCTGATTAGAAGGTTTTTTCGACTATCCTGACGCATATACGTAATGCTCCAAGCAAGCCCAAACTCGTAGAGAGGAGGGTTACAAGCTGTTGGCAGGCACATTGAAGTACCGGAAATTCAGGGAAAACGTTTCGGCTAGATGGTTTGTCCTGAATTTCCTGGAAACGATCGGAAAATCCCTTAGCCTTTTGTTGGACCCAAGGGTCACACACTGCAAGCCTACAATTCGAGCGAGTGCAGCTCTTCGGCCTCCACCAAAGCCGCACTGTACAGGCGGATGTGGGGGCTGAGGAGCTCCCATAAGCTTTTTAAGTTGGAGCTTTTTAAGTTGGAGCTTCCCATAAGACTTTTGAGTTGGGCGAGCGGGCTGGTGTGCCCAGATTGGTCGGGTTGCTACACACACCAGGTCGTTCTCACTTTTGGGCAAATGGTTCACCAGTCATTTTCAATATGTATAATTATGTATAGGAATATCACCTTTAATTCTATGCCAGAATAAACACTGTACCAGTGAAAATTATGCAAAAATAGGCAGACCAGTGTCTTATCGTTAGATCTTATAACACTCGAAAATAACGGACACACGTAAAAAACAACAAAAAAATAGTTGAAGGGTTTATCAACGGGCGGATGTGACAAACACCGCACCAATTGTTTGAGACAACATATTGTCATGTGGGTGACCCCCATCCACTCCTCACCCTTTCTTGTCATTCAACACTAACAGTTTTATTACCCTCCTTCAACCCCTTCCCCACCGCTCCATCCACCCTTAAACCGAGCGCTCGAAATTGACTAATGGGCCTCTACACCCAAATTGAATGTTTGCGAGTGCGAGTGAGTCATTCTCTTCCACACAGGGCTCCATTCAGATCGAACGAAAAGGGAGGAGAGCTTGGATCAAAACGACGAGGGTTGATAGGCTCAATTTAAGGGTTGTAAGGATGGGGAGGGGAGGGCGAGGGGGAGATGTGGGAGGAGTGTATTGTACAAGATGGAGAAGAGACTGAATTTATTTGTAATTAATAGAGGAAAAGTCTGGTGTAGGTTATTATGGTGAACAGAGATGAGGGTGAATCATTATTTATGGTTAAAAAGGAGGGATGATAAGGTGCAAGTGGAGGGTTTTTTGGAGCTTATATCTCTTCATCAAACAGATGAGTCACATAGAGGTGGGCGATTAGCTCAGGTTTTTAAACTTTGTTAAAGATCGTGGGGTAGGGGTACAACCCTCATTTCTAAGTTAACCGAAGTGCTGGTGTTTATTAAAATAGAAAAAAAGGTTAACGTTTCAAGAGGTGACATCAACAAAAAGAGGCTTTAAAAATTGCAAACTGCATGGGTGTGTTTTAAGCAGTGAAGCTCTTAAATTACGCAAGTAATTGACTTTCGAAAATCATTAGCATAGGGATAAAGCTGAGCGAATTAGTGGAATATTAAATAGCAAAGACCATAATTAATGACGTCTTTGTATCCCCCACCCCTATCTTCACACCACTTCAACCATAACCGTGCATAAACGGATTAAAACTACAACAACGCAAACAAAAGCCTTCACGCTGCAATTCGATTCAAGTCGTAAAAGGCGCGCTGCATTAATCAAAGAAGTCTGGCAATCTTAACAACAGAGCAAACTTTCGAACAGAGCTCCGACACATTTCCTCAAATTTCAGTCCCCGTCAACGTCTTTACAGGTCTGGCGAGATTCCTAGCTCTATATCACTTTGCTCATGTTCAGCTTCCTATAAATACTTCCAATGAGAAGTCGACCGCTCATGAATCACAACTCGAATGTACGCGCGAAACGCTAAATGAGATAAAATATTCGCATTAAAAAAAAAGCGCGTGACACGAGAAAACCAGGTGCTAAAAGACACATCTTTGGATTGCAACCAAAAGAAGGAATAGGCCAAGTGCAAAATCTTGTTCAAAACACGCTTCCAAGATTAGTTTTTTTTCTCTCTCTCGAAAATAAATGACCGTAGACTAATTTGAGAGAGTGCCTCTTCCTGACACCCCTAAACCACCGCGTACAAGAGGGAAGTATGAAAATAATTACCCGAAGGGTGGGTGGGGAATTCACTGGCAAGACAAGGGAGGGGTTATAATTATAAAAACCAACAAATTTCACGGTTGAGACAACATGTTTTGACGGACGTGTAGGCGGGAGGGGGATGGCCCTCACAACTACACAATTAGCTTTCCGTATAGGGGGAAACTGCAGTTTTTTGAGATTAATCAAAGCTCCACGGCGGCGGTGTAGAACGAGCCAAAAATAAATGAATTTAATGGAATGAATGGAAATGAATGAGTTTAATGGTGCAAATGATTTTCATTCCGGTTTTTTGTGTTTGACGTCAATTTATTCAACGATTGAAATAACTTTTTAACGATTTCAAATTATAGTCCACCACCACACCATTCATCAGGGTTCCTGCTTTTGAGGTTAAATAGTAGAACCCCCACCAATTCTCAAATGTAATCAGTTAAACGGTGGGAGGGGGACGATCTTGAATTAAATACATTGGCCCAAGCCATAATACAGGACAGGTCAAGTCTGATAACACTGGCAAAAACATATCGACAGTCACTGATTTAGTCCAGTTATTCGGCCACAACAGTTGATTGTTACCGAGTCATGGCTGAATTGGCGATTCTCAAGTATCACTTGACCGACTAACGTTGAGACTGGGTATCAGCATTTTTTCTCAAATTGCCGTTTTTATGGACAGGAATTGAAGCATGATAAAACCTAAAAATTTCTATTTTCCATCTTAAGTTAGTCCTAAGTTAGGTATGCCATCGTCCACTACTAGGACGAGAGAGTCTCTCTACATGAGAGTGTGATATTCTCTGAGGTAATTGTCAACCTCGGGCCTCCTACTGAGGATACGTTGTTTTCCTTAGATGGTGATATTCATGAGATAGCAGGGTGAGGGGGGAGTAGTGCATTTAATGAGTGTAAAAACCAATGGCCGTAGAGTGAGGAACCCCAACGGGAGAGACTTAGTAAGGCGATCATACCGCCCATGGCACTGCAGGTGTTGCATGGCAAACCTCACCCTCGCCCTATTGTACTGGACTTCCTGATCCTTCACTACCAACACCACCACCGTCATCTGGAGGACACATGGGACCTCTCACGTCTCAGCGACCGAGTCCACGGGTCAAGCGCAAGCCTCGGCCAGTAGGAAGCAAGCACTAGCCACATTAAAACGGACCTTACGAATGATTCGGACAAGGCGAGGGATCAGGTGGCAGAAACGGCTGCCCTGCAGCAGCGGGCTCAAAAGAGTCACCTGAGAGGTTTGTTCAAGGAGAAAAGAAGAGCGATTAATTAGGGTCGTGCAGAGTTCGAAGAGGATGGCCTGGCTAGTGGAGAAGAGGGGCGCTTTGGACATTGACCACTCTGCCTCTATATCTCAAAGGTTTCGTCCTACAAATAGAATTTGCTAAATCATGAAAACTCGACGTAAAAACACGCGGCAGAACGCCCATGTGGAAGCCTTGCTGATGGCTAGCCCATACTTTCTCCTTCCGATAAAAGCCCTAACGCATTTGCGTTCAAGAGACCCAGGGCTACTTCTGAAAGTTCAACAGCCGAAACTCGATGGCATGGGGTTTTGGTTGCGGAGAACGGGGGAGGGTCGGTGGAAACCTGTTCCAAGCCACAGGCGGAGGATAGCTGGGATAAAATGTATTAGAACTTTATACGTTAAGCTTCTAGTTGGGATTATTAAATCTTATGTTCAACCCTCCTCTTCACCACCCCGTCTGATGTGTTCTGTAAATCGTAAATCCTACCCTGTTCTTTTTACTATCGGGACAAGTTAATAGCCGAAGTTTAAAAGCCGTATAAAAATAAATTTGGAGAGATTTCTATCAGTGAGACTAATGTGAAAAGGGGGGCGGGGGAAGGATACAATCTACAAGACGCGTTTTGACGCTTCTTCGATGTATGGGTGGTGGGGGCTCTTACTCAACCTTTTAGAGCTATCCAATCGATAAAAAATACACCCACCAAGAGTTAAATTAGGGCTAACAAATGGTACTGGCGTGTCACACTGTAAACGTGTGGCAAAAGGGTGGCAAATAGGCCTGGTTTTTTAAAAATGAAATTTGATTTTAAAACATCGGACTTTCATGCGGATATACGTAGATAAATCCCACGCTGAAAAACGGGTATTTTTAAAGATTATCACTTTTTTCAAGCTTAAGGACCAAGGAGGATAGGGTTTCAATAGAGATGGGGGTAGCAATAAAGATCCGCCAACGCTTTTCACTATAGCGTTAGATTTAGGGAATTCGAAAGACGGGGGGGGGGGGGTTGGAATCTCAACATCGAACTCTACGCGCAAAACAATGGCGAGAGGAAATAAAAATTCCGCTCTTGATAAACCTTGAAAAGGAGTGGTCCGTCTTATATGAGAAATTCATTCAACTGAGTCCCAGCTACATTCCAAAATCCCTCCTCTCCCTTTCAACCACCTGGTGCTTGTTCAACCTGCAACATCTGGACCTCCCCCCTCCCATCCAAAACACCACCAATGCAGTATCGTTAATACTACCCTAGCAATCAAGCTCTAGTAGATAGACCACATCAAACCCTCCCTCCCTTGCAAAAGTACAATGTATGACTCAACAGGTGTAAAATATTGAGATAATTTTACTGTTAAGCAATTGAATGTAAACAATTTCGAGCATGCTAACTATAATTACAATGAATGAGTCATAAAAGCGATTAGACAAATTAGTCCGAGAGCGAGGGGGGGGGGGCTATTTCAAGTTTATGAAAAACTATCAATCACCTTTTTTTCTCTCAAGATAACAAAAAAACCGACAGCGAAGGTAATAAACTTTGAACAAGGGCACGAGAACCACCAATAATAAAAGTTTTTTTCTGGGTTGTTTGAATACAGGAAGGTGGAAGGATGAGGAAATGGCGAGAGAGGCAAGAAGCTTCTCAAGGCACTCCACTAGCCTACAACCCTCCCCCCCTCATAATTTCCGCCGGGCATCTTCGTCCTTTTTTAATTAGAAGATGGAAAGATAGGGGGGGGGGGGAGTTCGAAACTTTCGCTTCATTAAAGGTGGAACGAAACCAGGTCTGATTGAAGCAAAATATTAGTAAAAAATGAGCAAATTTAAATTATAATTTGAACGTGAGTGGACAAGATCGCGGAAATAACTACAAAATTGCCGTTGTCTCTTGTTTCAACGTTTCTTTTAGTGAACGTTTATTTTTAAGAACACCATTTAGAAGAACAAAAAATTAAAATGACAATTTTCAGTTTAGTCATAGAGACATCTTCTCATGAGGAAGAAAGCGGGTGAAAAGTGACAAAACGGACGGGATGATTCATTTTGCCTACGGTCTGCCCCCTCTCCTCCTCCCAAGCCGTTTATGTTTATTTTTTCATCACGCGACACATTTCAAATAAGAGCCAACGCTTTTTTCTCTCTCTCAAACGGTTTAACCCAAATTTTAGTTAGATGGGCGAATTGTTGGAATCCAGGCGCCTTCCCTACATTTCAAAGATTTCCCTAACTGGTAATTTTTTTATTTACTTTTAATGTAAATGAAAAGGGTATACAGCAGACAAAATAACTCTCTCCGCGCCGACTGCGCACGTAAGAAGGACGGTAACTGTGCAGTGACGCGCCAGGTCCCAAGGGGAGCCACGAGTTCCCTACAGTTCTTCCAGACATGCCCTATCCTGACTGGCCTATACTATTGCTACAAATTGTCAGTGGCCCCAAACGAACCTGTCAAGCCCTCACAAGCTCTTCCCACACTATCTGCCCAATAAACACGTCCCGCCACCAAACACACAGGCTTCCCCGAGTAAGAGCCTACAAGCTTAGCTTCAGTCGAGTCTCCCAAAGAGCCCTGTTGAAGTATCGCCCCTAACCCCGGCCGCCAGACCCTCTTGACTGGACCTACCCGGCGGCCACCCCCGTACGGGCCTGCCCAATCTGTTGACCGCCAGACTCTCTTCCACGAACTGCACCTCCAGAGAGCACCCAGACTCTCTTCCACGAACTACCTCCAGAGGGCACCATCTAGTCCTCTTGAACCACCTTAATGGCACTCTCAAGCTTTCACTCCTCACTGCGAGCCAAGCTGAAAACAGGAGCATGCACGCCCTATATGTGTACGGGCGAAACAGTGATGTCTGCTATTTTACCGGAGCCAGGAGCCGATTGGATGGCACCTTCGGACGCTCCAAAACCGCCTCCTCCAAAAACCCCGCAGCCCTTCACATCTACACAAGTTCACACTCAGTAGCGTCCGAGGATGGCTCCCACGAGCTTGTATATTTAGACGCGAACAGGCCCCAATCGACCACCACTCGGGCCTTAAAAGCCACCCAAACGTGCACTGGTGAAGTCCAATCGCCCTAACATTTGCCACCAGGCCGTCCCATCCACGAACTCATTGGCACGAACTTGCACCAAGCACCGGTTCCAGCAAACGCTTGGAAGCCTCCCGGTGCCCTATCGAACTCCATGGCGAGAGCAGTACGTAGCGGAGGCCACCTCGACAAGGCTCCATCAGCCTTGCTGTCCATAAAACACCGACCATCTTACAGGTGACGTGGGTTGGGGGGGGGGTGATATCTAGTGTGACGTAACCCAATTAATTAGCTCAAATTAAGCACTTCAAGACACCCCAAAGTTGCTTCACACAATCGATGAGCTCACGCGTGCCTTCATGCGTCCATATAAAAAAAGTAGTCGCGAGAATAAAGTTATCACAGGCTTTTTAAATCCGGAGGATTCAAAACAAAAATTAACATAATGAAATGGAGTCATGACGCAATCATAACGCCTACAAAAGTGTCGACTTTCTCCTTAAATAAAAATCAATGAAAATTAGAGGACACCCTTATCATACGAAAAACCTGTCCCACCAACGTCCTTAAAGTGTTTTAGATGTACTAGGGTGATTCATCAGAATAAAAAAATTCTTTATGCAGGTGGTGGAGGGGGGTTGGAGCTTGATCTTTGACCGCAGGTGTCGATTTACATTACATAGGTTTTAGTGTTCGTTCTTTTGTTTCGCGTTTGAATCACGGATGTGAGTCACTCGTGCGTGTGTGTGTGTGGTACATGTCGTAAACGGTGAAGATAGAAAAATGACAAATAAAAATAAATTTACCTGATAGTAAAATAGGATCGCGTTGGTCCTGGACCAGGCTGCTCAGGACGAGAAAAAGCGTGTTCGGAAGTCGGTCCAAGTCCGAGGTCGACTCATCATAAACGATGACTTCTTTGTACGTTCGCATGCGAAGTAACTCTTTGCCGATGCGTGTCGTCGCCAAATCGGCGAGACAGGCCTTGCCCTGTTCGAGTCTTCGCCTCGAGATACGATCCGAGCAACTGACGTTGACCGCTCCGCGAATGTGCGAAACATTGTAAGCAATGAACGGTCGACAGTCGATTATAAGCGGAGGAGATAGCATCATGCGTTGAGCTAAAAGATCGGGTGAAATCTGAAAATAAAAAATTGTTCAGTTTGTTGTATAAGGGGGAGGGGGGCTAAAGTTTCAAACCTTTCTGAGACGAGTCAAAACGTCACGTCGATCCACAGCGTCTTCAACGCAAGGGCTTGTAGGAAGACTAATGGTTTCAATTTTACACCTTTTCGGCGCACCGGGTTCGCTCAGACTTCGGTTCAAAGGTAACCGAAGTCCTTCGCGACGTCCACCATTGCCTTCCCACCATCCAGCCGCTGTGCTGCTCATTTCAGCACCTGAATAAAAGACAAGAAACCTCAATTTGAAGAAGAAAAAGTAACACAATTTCAACTCTTCCGTAAAAGCTGAGAGGATGCGACCCCCTTTCACGCGTGCGTTTTTTTTTTTACGGGGCCATTGCATGACATAAAAACGTAGAAAAAGAGAACGAGAGGAAATAAGAGTTCACTCGTAAAGACCAAGTTTGCTCCAAATAATTTCAAACATGAAAACGTACACGTTACACAAATTAACAAGGCCTTGGCAAGCCCCCATCAGTTGAGAATCAACAAACAACAGTAACAACTACGTCGCGAACTTGAGTGAGTTTGCATAATTATTTCCAGATAAAATACCTGTAAAAACTGGAAATGAAGTTCAAACAAAACTGTTAAGTATTCCCCCTCCGCCCGCAATAATAACCACATAGTTATCCGATCTTTCTCTTTCTAATTGGAAATAAGATACTAGACGGTGCTCGACCGTCAAAGGACTTGCGTGAAAGTGTCCCCGAGAACTTCTTAAGGTATTGTTAAGTCATCTCCGTTTGGCCCTTCAACCTTCCTATAACATCCTACGCACTCTTTCTTTTTTCTATTCAATCCCGTTGGAATTCCAAACAGCTTGGTCCACAGTCAGGAAAAAAGCGTGGTTGGGGGGGGGGGCTAGGGGGAGATCGACAAGTCATTGCTTAAAACGAAAGTTTTGAAAGACTGAAAGATATTGTAAAGTCGTGAAGAATTTGTGAAAAGGTTAACCCCCCCTCCGCCACACACCCACCCATCACCAAATACCTACATGGTCAAAATTGTTTCTATACGGCCTCTACGGGTAAGCTGGAAAGGTCGCGTCGAGTTTTAACCCAAAGGACTCAACAAAACAATTGGTAAAAATTACGCAATTTCCCATCAAATCCGGAACGATTGGCAAAGGTGATTTGAGGGTTCTTACTTCGAGAAATTCCTTGATTCATTAGTCAAGAACTATTCATCCCCCCCCCCACTGTCATTCGCTTAATCCATCGCGTCTTATCGTACTCTTAAAATCTAAATCTTGAAGTAATTATGGCTTAGATACGTCATCCTGTCAATTTAAAGCATGTATAACAGCCTTTATAAGAGTTAAGTGTAAATATCATTAAGAGGGTTTATCGCGCGGAATTTTATTAATAGGATTTAATAAGTATAAAGACGTCCCATAACGTTCAATGCAGCGTATACACTGATTACCTCACAGGATACCGCGGAGGTCCGGTACACTTCCAACGGCTAAGGTCACCCCCCCCCCCCCCCCCGAATCACGAGGGTAAAAAGTTCACACTAATGGCAAATGGTCAGATTCTAGACCGGAAGTTCAAGTTATACGACCTTAATACGCTTCTAGGAGCTAGGTTTATAGGTTTTAAGAAGCCCCTCGTGCGAGACTTAACGTTCTTTTTGTGGTCACGCAGCCAAAAAACGCAGGCTTTTGGTCCAAACACTCATTTGTGAAAAATATTTAAAAAAATTAACCCAGAAACGGACATTTCTACGAATTCAGCCAATTGTTGGTGATCCTCGAAACAATAGAGAGGTTTTGCAAACAACTCCGCTAACGCTAACGTTAACGCAATTCACATTTCAACCAACGAAAAGTTTACTACCCTAGCAACGCGTACACAAAAATTAACTTTAGCGTTTGCGGGACTGGTTGCAAAATCTCTCTAATCGTAACTCAGAATCCATTAATTTAATCCCTTCTAAATAGCTCTTCTGATAATTAAATTGGGCGTATCCCCCCCCCCCAACCACGAAATTTGTCATTAAAAAAATAGGGTTTGGCCATTTTTTTTACTACGAAATGTACCATTTTTCACCCGAAAACCCCTCGAAAACTGTTAATTCTTGTCGTGGAATCCTGCAAAGTAGCCTAGCGCTAATTTTAGCCCACAGAATGATTCTTCAGGCTATAAAACGTCCAAAAATGACCATTCAACCGTGAAGTTTGAACTTTAGACCCCCTCCCCCTCCCATCACACGCAGACACTCTTCAGGACCGAAAATGCTCTCTGGACACTTCTAATTCGGCCACTTGTATGATGACCCTCGAAATTGACTCAACTCGGAGACCATCAATTTATTGATGCTCTTCAAGCCCTGCTGTTTGACTATAACTGGACATGTTGGCCACCAAAACTAAAAAACCTCGACATTTTGCACCGGAAGCACCCTTTTCGTTGCCAAATGTATCATTTTCCATCGTCCCGGAATTCGAATATTTTGCCATAGAAGCTTAAAGGCAAATCAAAGTTTTTGAGTGTCTACTCTCTCAGTACTGTTTCGAACTGGTCCCTGGAAACAAGCAAGTAAAAACGAACTCTGAACGACCAATAAGCCAGTCAAAAATCTCATATGCTAAAAGTTAAATAGATTTCGCAAAGGAAAAAAATGGGGCGGGAACATTTTTGAACGACGCAAGGAGCTAAAAATGTCCACATTGCCATCGTTTGAAATTTGAAAACAATTTTGGCATAAGTTGGGATACATCTCTCCTTGCTCACCACAGCCCAAAACGAGAGCTGGTTAGGGAAGGCGGGGGATACGTCTGTCTCTCTTGTCATCGAAAGGCACCGCTGGTGGGATGTTGAATTATCTACTGTTAAACATCACCACTCAAAAAGTAACTACAGTGGAGGGGGTGTTTTTTTTCGTGAATGACGTTAGAGAAAAAGTATATCCAATATTAGAGGATGACATCAGCTTTCAAAAAATGAACGGGACAACTATGAGGTAAGGAGGGAGGGGTGTCATAATTGTTGAAAAATCGCTGTAATTTCTCTTGACATGACCCAAAATAAAGGCTTGTTTAGGTTTGTTGAAACAAAATTAGCCCTCAAAACATTTCCTCGTTTTATTGAGGCTAAAGGCTCTATTACCCCCGGTCCACTGGGACCGCTGCACTGTTTTCACATTGGCAATAAAATTTGCAAGAAGGCAAACATAGAAAACTGTCTATTCATGAAGTTTCACGACTTCCTTAATAGCAATTTTATTGACTCTTCAGCATTTGATAGCAATCCCCTACAGAACATTATAAGCCTCAACCCCCGAAATGGCATAGGCCCCTCACCCAATAGGCAGGGAATTGGGGTTTGGTCATTATCAGCCCGTTTTCTACCTAAACTGGGACGGTCCATCTCTCGGTTCCATATCGAAATTTCAAGTTTTTAAGTTGCGTAGACAAGTTATCTGAGTCAAAAAGAGCTACACTTTGCAAGTATTTTCGTGAATGACGTTAATCAGAGCGCATTAAAAAAAAATCACAGAAATTTAACTTTTAAAACTATTTACTGGGAATTTCCGTTGCTTTTGTTCTAATAAGAAGAGTAAAGACTCAAGGTGGGGAGGTGAAAAACCTGAATTTTCATAGGTACACGTTCCATGATGAAACGTATAGAAAGGGAAAAAACCGTCCTTCCGTTTATAAAAGTGAAATTTTTGTCAACAGCGAGGCTTGTGCGTAGAGGAAAATTCCTGAATGCAAATACGTACGAGGATGGGAAACGGGAAGGATTAAAATAATTTATTTTCGAGTCTCCTTCATTAATGAACAAAAATCAAACCTTCGAAGGTACCTACTACCTACAGAATCCATCCCCTCACCTACCTCGTCAACATCATGTCGTATAATCCTCGCCGTGGTTCAACTTTTTAAAAGAACCCCAGAGGTTTAAAAGTGAAGCTTTATATTTTATTTAAACGACGTTATTGCCCACGGAATATAAAAGACATCAAGATACGAGCGTATATAGCCGATTACGTAAGCCTTTTTTCGTTCGCTGTAAAGGCACATCATCACTATATTTAGGTTGGTCAACAGTGAAAAAATTCTCCCTGAAGGTGTGGGAGGGCTTTTCCAAAACAAATTTTTTTCTTTGGTATTGTTTTATAGAATTTCACCAAAGAACAATTGACGCAATAATAACAATAGTGATGTAATTGTTGTCTTTTTTCCAACAATTGCGTTCGGATTACGAAAGAGGTCGAGCCTCGAAAAAGTAATTCATGGCTGGACGAAACTCAAAATTCTTCCGTTTAAATTTCAAGGTCCATACAGCCGCTTGAATATAAAAACTTGAGAATTAGCATGTCCCCCAGCTTCGTTAGCATAAGCCGAGGAAAATTATAATGAAACTAATGAATTGCACGTACGAAAACAATTGTACATTCATAAATTGTAATTGGTGGCTTCTTCGGTCACCCCACCCCCACCCCTTCAAGACGCTGGAAATGTCAACGTTTTCATCCCCCTTCCCTTTCCAACACCAACTATTAGAAAGTCAACCAAACTAAAAAAGACAATAAACAGCGAAATAAACCACCGTGATAATGAAAAGCACAAAAAGGAAGTCCAAAGAAAAGGGAGAGCGTGCACGGGGTCATCGAACAGCTGTCACAATTGTGCATCGGCTCGGCAAATTTCGAAACCAATCTCATTGGATTCGCAATTGTAGGAACCCGACTTTTAAGTGGGCGCAAATTAAAAAAAAAAAAAGTTATTCCAACAAGCGTAACAATCAGACGACGTCACACTATCCACGTGGGACAACATGTGATTCAGGCGCAAGGACGAACTACACAAATCATGAAGAGGGTTGGATGATGTTAATGGAGAGGCTTCGGGGAGGAGGAGGGAGGAAGCGATAATGTTTCCCTGAAATATGATTTTTTCCCCAGGTGTTTTGAAGAAGAAATAAGGGTTTTTGGTACCTGAGCAAAGAGAAGCCCTCGGACAAGGTTAAGGCCTGCTACGCACGGATCACGCTCTCAGAATCATGTTTGTTCATCAATAAACATTAAAAAAAAAACCGACGTTTACACTACTATAGTTAATTAAAGACCACTTAAATAACGATAATTCATGAATTCCAGATTTGTTTTTCAGGCACGCGGGCTCTGAGCATTGAAACCAGACTGACAGTACTAGTGGCTGGGGGTCCGCCAACAACTTCCAACACAGGCAGTGACTCACCGTTTCCCCCGCCCCGGACACCCCATCGATGATTTTTTTTAAAACCGTTCACAGAGCCTGTTCCTTTTTTTTTTTTTTTGAGTCTGTACGTGTGCTTCGGGCTCTCTTACTACGCCTCTGCCACTCTCTTGAGATGTGTCAAAGTTGCCTTTCCCATTCACTTTCGTACAACAAGACTTGAGAAAGGAAAGGAGCGACGATGTGAATGGGGGAACTATTAAAAAACTTTCTTTTTTCCTTCCCCAGAGGAATGTTCATGAGAATTTCCTGCGATATTGATATTTTTTTTCATTGATGAAAAATTTCATTCTAAAGAATACACTGAAGAGAAGTACTCCAGAAACCCTGGGGGGGCCATTCTCATTGAAAATCCTAATCATGGATTCGGCTCTCTGAAAAACTGAATCGCCAAATTTCGCAACTTTTGCCCTTTCAAATGCCAAATATCGCGAGCTTTGCTCTTTCACAACCAAGATTTACAAATTTGGCTCCTTCAAAAACAAAGAATCATGGATTTGGATTTGGCTCTTAGAGGTGGTGGGGAGGGGGGGGGGTACAAGTCCCATTCAACAACCAGTTCCGCGGGATTGGTTCTTACATTTAAAAAACCAATTTCGGGTATTTCACTCATTCAACAACCAAATTTTACGAGTTAGGCTTTTTCAAAGACCCAAATTTCGCGGGTATGACTTTCTCAAAAACCAATGTTGTGGACTCCCAGAGGATTTTTTAATTTCTCTTTTAATGACTTTTTGAAAAATTTTTTAATGACTCTTTGAAAAACCAAATTTTACGAGTGTGGCTTCTTCTAAAACCAAATTTCGCTCACAGGAAAACAAATCCCATATAGATTTGTCGAGGTCAACAGCCAACATCAGAGGGCTTTCCTACAAAAATAAAACGGAGGGGGGTCCACTAATTCATACAAAAAACATGTTTTAGTGCATTTCATTTAAAAAATGCACTATTGGTCTCGCCCTGATGGTCGCATGCACATATGGGTTGTGATACATTTTTTTCATGTTTCAGAACCCCTAGTAGTCCAGTCAAACGGTAGTTCCACGTAGACAAAAATCTCGTCTTCGATTTTTTCACTTTATTCTATGTTTTTTGGGGTGAGGAACACGAATCTGAAGAGATCCAACAAAATTCCCAAAGTGCGTTTTGAGAAAATCGCGGAAAACTGCTCATTTTTGGCACTTTTTCCAGTTTTTTGCTTATAACTCCTTAATGACGCATTCTACGGAAAATGTTACCCTCTCATTTTTTGAAAAGCATTGAATTCTGCGTTGAATCGTTCTTTCATTTGTCACAATTGACCCGGCCGTTTCACCGGTATTGATTTTTTTGAAATGGTAATTTTTAGCCACTTTTGTTAAAATTAATAAAAATTGCTAAGGCAGCAGCAACTTAAAAACGGCTATTCCAATCGGAAAATGTAATGAAATCAAAGTGGTTCAGCATTGAATTTTACATAAGTGAAAAGTATTGAAACCTACTAGAAAAATCAGTTGTATCAGTTACGCGACAAAAAACGCGAAAAAATGCGGCCCAAAAACCACGTTTTTCTGCGCATTTTTGCCAGTAGCTCGGGAACTAGTAGTCCAATTTTTTTCTATGAAAAACGATCTGAAAGCTGATAGAATTTTCTATCAGACCTATTATATGAAATTTCATTTGAAGATTAACATAAGACAGGGCCATGATGTCAAACAATTTGAAATTTGCTGCAATAAAACCTTTTTTGTCACATTTCGGACTATGACTCAAAAACTATCCATCCGATTAAACTTTAAAGAAACTCATCTGAAAGCTCGTTAAATTTCCTATAAGGAGGCATATAAGGCGTTTTTATAAAGACCCGATAAGTGGCAATAAAACGCAGTGGGAAATTCGCAAAATGAGTAATTTTCCAATAACTCCTTTCTTCAGCCGGTCAGGAACCATATTTGCCAAATTTTTGAAGGCCCGTAAAATATTCTGTACAGGGCGATGAAAATAGGTTTTGTTTAAAAAAAAGTGGTTATGCCCACCAACTTTGTCCACAAATGTTAAGACTCAACATATCACCAGTACTGTAGGTAGCGTCAGAGATTACATCACTCAACTGAGAGTTGAACTATGTACTTCTATTTTTTCACACAAGTTTGCCAAAAGCGACTAAAAATGACCATTTCAAAAAAATCAATACCAGCGAAACGGCTGGGTCGATTGTGACAAATGAAAAAAGATTCGACGCAGAACTTGATGCTCTTCAAAAAATAACAGGGTACAATTTTCCGTAGGATGCGTCATTGAGCAGTTGAAAACAAATAAATAAAAAGTTCCGACAGCAGCCTGTCTGGAAAAGTGCATTTCATTCATGCGACAATCTAGTCGAACCTCATAAGTTAGAACGATATCAATCGATCATGAATGACATTTAGGCCGTGGTATAGAAAGTCAAAATCATAAAATCGTGTTTCTTTTTACCGCAGGCCCCTTTTTTGGCACCAACTGAGGGGGAACAAAATTATGAAAATGAAAAATGAAACAGAGTCGGTTTGGTTGCCTATACGATATGGGAAGGCGGACTCTTGTTAGAGGAGTTATTTGCAATTAAAATATTTATCCCGGCCTAAATTTCATTCATAATTGATTGATATCGTTCTAACTTATGAGGTTCGACTCGATTGTCGCATGAATGAAATGCACTTTTCCAGACAGGCTGCTGTCGGAACAAAACTTTTTTCAGATAACGTTAATTTTCAGATCAGTTAAATTAGGTTAAACGGTATGTCACTATTTCACCATTGCGGAATGCGGAGTGCCTGGGTTCGAATCCGAAACAATTTTTTTTTAATTTTTTTTTGTTCCTCCCTTTTTGGCCCACCTCAGGATTTTTTACTCAAGATTTATTAGGCTGTAGGCAAATTGATTTTCCTACAGCCTAATAAATCTTGAGTAAAAAATCCTGAGGTGGGCCAAAAAGGGAGGAACAAAAAGAAAAAAAAAAGTTTCTTCCAGATTCGAACCCAGACACTGCGTAATGGAGAATTTGTGACATACCATTTGACCTAATGTAACAGATCTGAAAATGTACGTAATCTGAAAATGTTCCGACAGCAGCCTGTCGGGTAAAGTGCATTTCATTTATCCGGTCGTGCACCATTTATCCGGTAATCGTTTAAGTTTGAATGAGATTATCATATTATAAATGAAATTCAGGCCGCGATAGAAATTCAAAATCAAATGTACAAAAAAAATGTCAAAGGCTGGAATTTCAACTTCCGGGAAATTCCCCCCTGGCGCAGGGGGCTAGACTAGACACAATTTAAAATTCACTCCCACGGGAGCCCTTCTCAATCGTTCGTTAGTCCCAAAATTTCGGCATGATACCTATGTTGTACGCATTTTTTCTCTCCGTCACTTTATCTTCAGCAAGAGTGCAGCCGGAAGACATGATAAAAATGTTGTGATGTGTTCTTATTTTTATAAAATTGATTTTGAATTTATATCGCGGCCTGAATTTCATTTATAATATGATAATCTCATTCAAACTTGAACAATTACCGGATAAATGGTGCATGACCGGATAAATGGTGCATGACCGGATAAATGAAATGCACTTTACCCGACAGGCTGCTATCGGAACTTTTTTTTTTGTAATTTATCTAATGTAAAAATTTTTTTCGGGAGTTTGGCTCCCGACCAGCCACCGGCAGACGGCGTATAGGTTAATCGGGTACGCCGCTCTTAAACTACTAAACGCTACTAAACGCGGGTTGAAGTTCTGGAAGTATGGCAAGTCTCAGGGAACGGAATCCACCGAGCCAGTTAAAGTGCAAACAGTTTTTAATCGTCCTTTTAGCCCTAAGTTAACTAAAAACGCGCGTCCTTTGGTCAAAACTGGAGACAAGCGAGTGCGATATTAATTGAAGTCGGTAATATCTTAATGAAATCTCAACATTCGGTAGATAATACCCATGAGATGGGTCTCAAAATGTGTACTTCCGACCCTAACCAAGCGTGAAAAATCTGCAGCCGAAAAACTTGGGGTGGGAAACATTTGCTAATAAATTATGCGCCTTAAAAATTGCGTATCGACCTAACTAAGCGGGGAGAAATTCGTCAAAGTTTCCACATGCCTCAAACCTAAAATTTATCCGCGTAAATTTGGTCATGACACGACACCACACACCTTTTGAGGCACATCTTAGAAATTTGCTCCAAGGATGAGATTCCACGACGACTGTGCTCAATTTGGTGTCCGGAGATTTGCGGTCCGGAGGTTTGCGGTCACCTTAAAAAAAGGATAATCCTATACCTGCAAAGGGTAGCAGAAAGAAATACCTCGGAGAACTGCGGTCGTGTGTCTCCCCAACCTACAGCTCACCTTTCCTTCTGTACAATCGTTCCACTATCATTAGAACACACAGCTTTGAAATCAATGAAATAAGCTTGGTAGGTGGAGTCGAAGTTCTGGGGACTAGTTAGGGATGCTATAGCTATGCTAAAAGTTTCAGTCTTTCAGTCCGTGAATAGGAATGAAGTGACTTATTTCTCTAAATTTTAGGATGCTACCGTTCGAGGTGTTTGTAAACCAATGAAATGACTCAAGAGCGTTCTCCGCAACATCCGTTTGCAACAGTCAGTCACATTCGCTTTTTCGACAAAGTCGAGTCAATCAAGTGATTGCATGTTGGTACATAGTTACTAAATACTAACCGTTATCTAAAGGTGTAGCTCAGAACTCTACATATATTTTGGCGAACAAGAACTGATGAAAAACCTACTCCCTTGTCCCTTCATTCCTATTCACGGACCGAAACTTTAATAGCAAAACTGTAGCATCCCAAACTCGTCCCTAGAAGTTCAACTCGACCTACCAAGCAATCTCATTGATTTCAAAGCTGTGTGTTCCTACGGCAGTGGAACGATTGTACAGAAGGTAAGGTGAGGCTGGGGAGAGACATGACCGCAGTTCTCCAAGGCATTATCCTTTTTTGTATGGTGACCGCAAACCTCCGGACCGCAAAACTCCGTCAACCGCTCAATTTGTAAACAGATCGCGGTGAATTTTACGATTTTCATTGTTGGTATATGCTCTCATTTTGTTTCAAGTAGATAATTTGACGCCATTACATTTTTACAATTAGTTTGAAAATAGATGTGAAAATAAAAATTAATTGTTTTCCCTTCTTTTGAATTCAACCCCGTCTTTTTCTCTTCTCTAAAAAAAGGGAACGCCCTTTTAGACAACAAAAGAATAGAGACTTCGCGGAAAGGCACAAATAAATTCCTATTTAAATACCTGCCAACCACCAGGTCCCCCAACCCCCACTCTTTCACCAGCTACTATTTCGGTAATCTCACGAACATTAAAATCATTCGTATCGACATCTGACGTCATTTCAAGTATGACTCATCATTTCAGGGGGTGGGGGGTGGGGACAAAAAAGGTATTCTCAGCTCAAAAGGCGCAGGCCTCTCTTCTCACTGCTCTGCAGCACATACAGGGCCACCATTCGTGCCAGCGTCAATGTTACCGAGAGAACTTCTTTAAATATTTTCCACAAGCCCCCCCCCCCCAACTCTCGCTCTTCGCTACACACAACCGGCATCAAAGATCGATTGCGAGCATACCAAAATATCAGAACGTCCTTGTCTCTCTATCCGCGTCTGGTTTCCATATAAATAAATATACAGTTTTAGAAGACGCGAGAGCGCGATATTCTGCACAGGCAAAAATGGGGCTAACAACCCCTGGGTTGGGGTTTTCATCTAAACGTAATATTCTTAGTTAGCCAAATTATTTATGAATTTTGGATTCGTGCCGATCGTCCTCCCTCCTCAACATTTCCTTGTGAGATTGAGAATGCACTTGTTTTCTTTTCTTTCTTTTTACAGTAATCAAGTCTTTGAGCGTCTAGTCGGACGTGATATTTGAGACCGCTCTTGAGTTTATAGTTACAAGCTCAAATTTCGGGACTGGAGGGGGCGACGAGATCTTAGGATTTTTTCACGGTCGCCATGCAAATCTCAAAAAATTGGGAGGGGCGAGTGGATAACTATATTGTTAACAGATTGTAATGGCTTGATTAAAAATGATGCGTTTCGCTGTCAGGGCGAGGGGGAAGGAGACATCATGCTCGATGATTGAATCACACAAGAATGAGAGGGTTTCAATTGAGTCAACCAAATTCTTCTGGTGACTAACATCATAGGGGGACAAATAGTGGAAGGGGTCGTAGGGCTGTGAGGCGAGAACTTGAAGCCTATGGCGATCTTTTTATCGATAAAAAATTCATTTTGTTTCTGAATAACAAGGGGAGGGGAGGTCTTTGATGATTTCTGTATTGTACGCACGAATCATCCGGAAAACGTTGTGAAATGAACAATCTAAAGTGGCACTTGGAGAAGAAACATTCATTCGTGAATATTGTATAAACTCGATAGCTTTATCGCTGTTTGTTTGTGACGGAAAAAGGTTAGTAATTTTCAAATCACACAACAAATTTCAAATAGAAATGACAATTTTTGTAATAGGAGGCCCATCGTAGTTCACCGACCTTTTCAGAGCCTCGAAAAAACGTTAAAAGGACAGTGCGAATGATCAAATTAGGCGATTTCGCAAATAAAAAAAAAAGGGGGGGACCAAACTGATTCAGTTTGGCAGCAAGTGGGTGAATAAAAGATGCGGTTCGATTATACAGGGCATACGAGCGCGCGTGTGTGTGTGTATAGAAACGTAATTTAGTCCAAACAGCAACATATGTTTCGATTTTATTTCGATTTCCGACTCCCCCCCACCCCTTTAAGCGAAGAAACCTTTTCACTTCTATTAAAAGTACTAGCGTATACATCCACATTTTAAGCGTTCCAGGTTGTGTTATTCGAGGAGGAAAGTAACTAATAAAGAAGTAGGTAATTGCTGGCTCACAATTAATTATGTACCGAATTACAAAACTACTGAAACCGATTTAAAAACTTGTAACACACCTATACAAGAATAGGAAAGTGTTGGTGAGGAAGGAGGGCTAAATCAAACCGATTGTTCAATCCTGTCTCTTACCACACTGACGACCACTATTGAGTGCTTATTGTTCAGGATACAGGAAAGCGGCTAGAGCCGAAAATATAGTTATAAGGCGGCGAAATAATAGAGTAGACAAAAGGCTATTCACTTCAACCTTTAACCCTAATACATCGTGGCGAGCAGTGTTCGTGAAAGTTCTCGGACTGGTATTGTCCACAAACTCGCGGTGATCGCAGGTGACCGTGATTTAAGATTTCTCTTTGATGAGATGGCTCTCGCAAAGATTGAAACCGAAGCCTACCATTTGGGATTTTAAGTTACAAGAACGAGTAGCTTTAAGGCAGCCGAATTGGGGCTAGAATATGATGGGTGTACCTGCGCTGTACGCTGAGCATGGCGCCCTGTGCCACGCCTGCCCGGCCCAAAATAGCGAGGAAAGGGCTTGAAACGAGTTAATATCAACATCAGTTGACCTATACTAGCTCGTGTGGACTTTTCCGATGTGTCGGATAACTGAGACGAAACGGGATACGACCAGCCGACCTTCAACCTTTTCATCCCAAATACACCGTTTTTACGATCAGTAACGCTACAAGTTCCTAATAGAGCAATATGATTGTTCATAAACACCCCTCTCCATAACCTTTAAAAAGATGGAGAGCGACGAAAATAGACGCTCTCGAAAATAAATGCGTGATACCGTGGTGGGGGGGGGCAAATTATTCCTGACGCTTTTGATTGAGGTCCAATGTTATCGAGGATAATACAAAAACAGAGACAAGGCGCCGTCCTTCTATTATTATTCATTTATTATTCCATCGCCATTAGCGTTTCGACTATGCTGCCTTCGCCACTTACGTCACTTTTTTTTCGCCTTTTCTGCTCGCTTTTGTGTCGCGCCGGAACGCTTTTCTTGGCCCCTCACTCCGCTATTTTGTTATTCTTTACGACTCCCCTCGTAAAAAAAAGCAAGTGAAAATCTGAAGGTTGTCTGTTCTCCTGCGTCGAAAGGCCGTTCGGGGACCATTAAACGAGAGATTTAAACTTTTACAATCTGCGGGACCATCGCTCGGACTATTTTCCACAAATTATACCACTTCGGAGGAGTGGAAGGGGGGGAATGATTCATCAACAAATTCCTTTATCCTGGTTCGTCATATAAATGGAAATGCAGTGGTAGAATTCCGCAGGATTCGAATGGTTTTCCCTCTGCATTTAAGAGTCAGGGCGTTCAAGCGTTCAAGTGCGCAGTAAAAGCCGGAGAGGCACGCCCTTCAAAAGTGAAGAAAAGTTGAGCTTGTACATGAGAGAACAAAATCAAAAAGGTAGGAAAGGTTGAAGGTCTGAATGATTCATTGGTCTTTGGTCTTTGTTCTTCGAATGAAACCAAAGTAATTCTCTCTCCCCGAAGGAGTTAATTAATCAGAAGTCTTATTGACATGAAAGAGCGGGCACGGGCAGACTGAAAGCGTCAAACGGCCAATGCGGAAGCCCCTACGATTTTCGTTCCGCGGAAGCCATTCAAAGGACAATAAGTGAAGCAGCTACTGAGAGAGGGAGAGAGCGCGAGATGAGTGAAAGTGGATTATGAAACTGCGATTATTAAATTATCATTATAGCTTGTGTAATTTGACCCTTGTACATCGGGTCAATGTTTCCCTGATTTCCGTGTTACAGAAAAGTGCGTGTATATTTGTGCAGGACCATTTTATCGGGAAATTCAAGTGAAATCTCGAATATACAGCGACATTATTGTCGCTCCGGTGTTGCGAGCGTTATTCGAACGATGCAGGGAGCTGATGTCCTAGGCGGCTACCAATCCAACCGGAGTATTAGCACAGCCCTAAGCCCGGAATGGACCCATAAATCGCCATCAAATGACCCCTTATACCCTACCCCAGCAGGTTACTTGACTATCAATAGAACTATTCAGTAGTAGTTAGTATTTTGAAGCCACGTGCAGTATTTTGCGCACCACGCGTCCAAGAAAACTCAGATACTCGACTTAGAAACGACCGATCACACTACTATAGTTCAGTTATTCTCAACCTGGGTGTTGTGGAAGCGTGCTGGGCCTGTTGAGCGAGAGTACTCGCGCAGTGAGATTTTAAAACGTTTAAAGAGAAGTATTTATTCAAACGGTTAATCGTGTTCCTAACAATTAATAAAAAACAGATATGAAAAACAACTGGAAGAGGGGTTAATGTGGCGTCCCTTCACATTTTTACATAAAAACATCAGTTGTGCCGTTTTTCATTGTTAGAAAATACAGACTTTCGTTCTCTGACTTACGCGGTCTCGTTTTTCGTGTAAACGCATACAAAGTCATTGTACTGTGTTAGTGCCTTCTTGGTGGTTTTGGAGTTGGGCTGCGATTGGTGCTTTACTGTGGTTTTATATAGGCTTTTCGAGAAAGAAGCGAGGGTGGCACTGGGCTATTCACAGTTTTTTCACGTTTCAGAACCTCTAGAACACGAATTCAGTGGTCTCCAGGATTCGTATATATATATATATGCGCTTTGGCACAAAAATCAGTAGTCATAAGACCCCGGTCGGTATTGCATTTGGGCCAAATCGGTCGAGGTGGAGGGGGGGAAAATAGGGGTTGAAATGGTCAAAATATTACTATAAATCACCAGTTGATTCTAGATGCATCATATTCAGTACGAATACTCCATGTTAGAGTAGCCTTTGATTCCCATTTTAATTTTTCAAAAAAGTCAAGGTGGTGGGGGTGTTCCTTCCGGTGTGGAAGTGTAAAAATAGCGTTGAACTTCACTAGTTCATCTTAGCGCTATTCGACTCAATAATTTAATGCAACCTAAGCTCTGGGTTCCATTGAGATTTATCGAAAACTTTGATGGGGGGGGGGGTGAAATAGGGGATGAAATTTCAAAAAAATCGCTTAAATTCACACGTTTGGTATTATAAAATACGGCACAAAAATTTAATATAACAAAGCCCTTGGAAAACTACCGACACTTTTCGACATTTTTTAAGATAGGGGGGTGAAAATAGAGGAAGAAATTCGGCTTAATGAAACAAATTCAAATCAAAATTATTACTTCTGGGACGGCTTAGGGTATCCGTATACGGAATGAAATGCACTCTTTCCGACCGCCAGCTGCCGGAGCGAAATTTTTTTGTTTCATCTCACATTTTCTTATGGAATAATTTTAATTGTAAGTACAACGTTAGATGCTGAGAAAATGGAGAAGTTTTTGCGAGTTTGACAATCCGCACAGCTATTTATTGAGACGCAAAAACAGTAATATTTTGAAAAATAGGAAAACTCGTATTTTTTTGCACTAGCGAGACAAAAGCGTCTCGTTTCATGGTGGTTTCAGTAACTTTGGAGATTGATGTTGTTCCGAAGATTTCAAAACTGCCATAGCTTTTGCAGAAAAGTGTATTTCAAGCTGAAAACAGCAGGTTTTTGGATGAAACTATATACGCTTTCTCGGAAAAACTCATAACTCGAAAGTAAAGCATGATCATTATCCAAAAAGGAACGGTTCACTCTATTTTTGGTGTAATTCCACCCAAAAACATTTGTATCACCCCAACTAGACCACTCTGTATGTAACTTTCGGGGTACAAAATTTCAGTTTTTGGTGGTACCTATAAATTCCTTCGTACCTTGCTCAGCCGCTGACTCAAATTCTAACAACGAAAAAAAATGACCAGTTCATCGATGGGGAATTTTGTTGTGGTCATTTTAAGCCATCATGAGAGGCAATCGGACTAAAATTCTGATAGGAGATAGGTTTGGGGCAAAAAAAGAGCTGAAACGCATTCCAAACCTTAGCAACTGTACCGCTCAACAAATCTTATTCACATTTTAGCAGCGTCGATTTTGATGATTGATCAATTTTGAGCGATCGATCATCAAATTTTATAATATTCTCTTGGAATTATAAGGGTCCAACCGTTTTTACTTCCAACACATTTGTTATAATATCTTCCAAATCGCTCAACCAATCGTTTTCAAATTTTACGGTGTACACCTAGAGATGAAGACACAACTTTTGAGCCGCTTACTCGTCCAGATCTGACGAGAAAAAAGTGGACGACGGACGACAGACGCCATACTGAAAATCGAGATTTAGGCCTTTTCGGGGTCCAGGAACACGAATCTGGTGTCAGCTAAATTTTTTTTTTTTTTGCCATTACCATACTTCCTTCCCTACGGGAACATGGAAGTAAAAGAAAAAAGACGCTGCACCTCGTCATCCTCCACCGCCTCTACCTAAGGACACTTTTAACTCACGTTAAAGGACGGGGGTAGAGACGGCGGCCAGATCCGCCCATGTCCCTCTATGTAGAGTTTATGAGCCAAAATTTGGTCAATTTCTCAAGACCGAATTCCCGAGGCTTTTACGCGTAACGTAAGACCGTGAAATGAGCGAGCATCAGGGCGTTGATGTCCTCATTAAGGGTTTGTAGGCGTTTGCTTATCGAGACACTTTAAAAGCACATGAATACTGGTCATTCTCATTCTAAAGCGACATCAAATCGCTAATTTCTACCAGACTATAAACCACGAGAAAAAATGTGTTCCGATAGATTTGTAAAGCGTTAAACATGCCAATAGGAGAGGAGAAATGAGTCACTTTGGCGGCCATCCAAAGCATTCCATCTAAATACGTATCATAACACTGATAAATATCGTTTATTCTTCACAGTCTCTTCTCCTCTTCCTCTTCGTCGTATTTCGTTAATTGATGAATCTAGGAGTGGAGGACGTTAAACTTAGCGTTGCTCAAGTCTTCTAACCTCCTCAGCTTTCACTTTGGTATAAAAACTGAGTAGATACATTCTAATTTTGATGCGGCGACGTTGTGAAGGATTTATATCGGTATAGGAAATCAATAGTTAATCGTCCTCTTCACTAATTTTATTCTTTATTTGGCGGAACTATAGTTTTCGGCTCTCGGAGCCATTATCAACGCCTTGGGGCATTGGGGAACTTTGGGGTTCCCCATATGTGAACCCCAAAGTTTGAAGGCGTTGATAACGGCTCCGTGAGCCGAAAACTAGTTCCGCCGAATAAAGAATAAAATCTGTGAAGAGGACGATTAACTAATGATTACCCACTGAGTATAGATACAGGAAATTATATGTGCTGAATGAACAGATAATTCAATACATGTATATAAATACGCGTCAATATCGCGCTACCAAAGAGATTACACACACAATCTCGAATCGTATGACTCATACAGCCTCTCATCCTCAGTCCAATCCATTTAGTATGCGCTACTGATGGACAGTTGGGTTGAGGGCTCGCCAACTTTATATGTGTAGGTACCTTTGGAATCTAATGACTCATATCTCCCTTTAGCGCAGTCTTCTCTATCTACCACTTCCGAAATGGTGGAGGGGTTTGGCTGGCTGTGGCGGGGGATGAAGAGCCTCGTCTAAAATAGTTAAAAACGGGCCACCGACTATTTCCGTTTTGACGATGACTTAAAGGGAAACAGGCACAGAGGGGCTATCAATCAATTTACGACGCCTAGGGTGTTGGTAGAGTGGGTTCAAGGGGGACAACCTTTGATCCTCGCCACAGAAAGGGTTGATGTTGATGCGTCAAAAATTAAATTAGCCGAAGCTCTTTTTGGCACCAAACCTTAAAAACAGTTACGTTGCTAAACGCTAATTAAAAGAAGGGAGCAATTTTAAACCTGCGAAGAGTAATTTACACATTCTACCAGTGCATTTTTATAATGCAAAAGAGGGAAAAAGTAATGACAAGCAGGGAATTGCCCATAACTAATGTCGACGGCACGAACGCACGATTCCTATGCCAATTGGCAAGGGAGGGAGAGAAGGGAATCGTTGTCCATTATTGTACTCAACAGCAGGCGAAGTCTCTCTTATGCTTCACCCTTCTTTACTTGGTATCAAACGCACTCGTTCTGGAAGAAATAGTCTTGATGGGAGAGGGGGGTGATTTATTTCGATTCTTAAGAAGAAAAATCAATGGTACGTAGAAGGAAAGGGGCCCGTCTTACGATGTTGAACGAACCTATGTGCTTCGGAAATAATTGAATTTACCTTCAGTAATTACACGAAAAATTAAGAGCGACTTTACAGGTGGACATTTTGAAGACTTTCAAGTGCCTCGGGAATCAAGGCCGAGACCTTGAAAGAATTTATTCAAGGATGAAACAGTTTCAACTATTTTGAATATTCGACATAAATGAGTAGCCAGAAATAAACTAAAACCCCTAGAAATTTAAGGAAATCAAACCGGTTTCCTTTCTCCCGACAAAAAAAAACGATCTCGAATTAAAAATAAACAAAAGAAGCCCGTCAAATGAGTTTTAGGAGTGATCTCGCTCTTCACGAGAGAGGAGAAAATAGTCGAGAGACGAATGAGTCAGAGCCCAAGGATGTAGCCCCCTCACCCTCACAACACCGGTTACATCTGCTAAGACATCAAGTCTGATATTACTTCTGTCTTCCCCTTAATAATATTTACCCCTTGAGCACACCCTTCTGGCTCCAACGAGCCATTTTTTTAAAAAACCCCAGGGCGACTTTGAACTTGTAAAAGCACGAATAATGAAGCCAAAAGGGGTGCAACCTTCACCTTTTCACTCCCCCCCCCCCCAAATGAAAATTAACAAAGAAATCATCAAAGTCCTTCCTGAGAGAAACACAAGAAAGAAATGTGTCAAAAGATTGTGGTACACTCAGCCAGCCTCTGCGGTCGTTATTGGCAACGCTGGAAAGGAGCTCCTCCGGTGTGAGTCAGACTCTGAAGGAAGGACTCGCATGACCTTAAGCTTGGTCGGTCCTTCACCCGTCTTTTTATCCATCCTTTCCTAGGTGGGAAAAGAAGCGGAGGGTTTGTTGTTTCTTCGCCTTCCCTTGTTGTTTCAGGTTTTCCGATCTGACTACCTCAGAAGCTTACGATACACACTTCAAGGCAGGTTACCTAATTTGGTTCTGAGTTTTTAAGTCATTTTGTTTAAAACACGTTTATCAACGACACTTTTATCTCCCTCTTCTCTTTTCCCATTTTTGTCGGTTTATTTACGCTGTCATTAAATTTTAAACGAATTCCAATCAAATTTCTGCAACGAAAGCGTGTTGTTCGACTGGAAATGAATGAAACGGGGAATAATAATGGGGGGGGGGGATGATCTAATGGCAAATGCGGTAACACCTCAGTCCTTAGTATTCCTAGGGTTTGTTAAGCCTGAAATCTCAGCATTTACAACAAAAAATAATTACATTGACGAAATCAAGCCATACGCGGTCTACTGTACCGATTAAGGCTTGATGGAAAAATTCTTGATCAGCCGGATTCTTGACGGATTTTGACGCGGTCCAAAATTGGTGACTTGGCCACCAATACCATTCAGACCCCATTGCTCGTGGGGTGTAATTTGAATGAATTGAACCACATGTTTATAGAGAGGAAGGGGCACTACTCCTGTGTGGTGTGTTGAATGGGAAAACGCTACGAACATTGTATTTTCACCCTAGAAGCAGACTATTCAATAACGTGAAACTTGAATGTCGGAAACAGTTACTACATATTTGGATTCTGGGCCAAAAATATGGTAACTATGCGACCTGGAAACTGTTAATTAAGTCCTTGCAACAATAGGTATGTTCCAGCAAGGTGTTTGGAACATGTTCGGAGTAGAGTTGCCATGGGACCATCCAATAAAAATTCAAGTTGTTTACATTGTATTGGCTGATCTCACGGCAACTCTACTCCGAACATTGCTGGAACATGCGTAATATATATTCCGGGGATTTTCAGTCCCAAAAACCGTCATAATTATAAAGACACAGTTAGGTCGAGAAACTATAATTATCTAGCCCTAAAGCGTGACATTTTCCGCCTACTTGAATTTTATCTAGAACAGCCAATTTAACAGCAGCGAATTCCAATTTTTCATAGTCAAAACATTGAAGTCCTTTGAGGCTTTTGAAACCCCGGTGATACGAAAAACCAACACTAACGTCCTTAATTTTCAGGGATGGAGAGGGATGACGGCGCGTACAATCCGTGTAGATTATTACCTCGAAATAAAAAATGATAATGTAGTATGACTACATGAGACAGGCTAATGGGTCGGGAAGGAAAAAAACGATAAGAAAAACAAATAACCACCGAGTAAAGAACATTGCAAGTAATAGGTACAAATTGGGTGGGGGAGGAGTGTCGTCCGAAAATGGCAGAGGAAGGACGTACAAGTACGTAAATCAGTCCAGATGCCTCGAAATGACGCATAAAAAAAGAAGAGGCCTAAAAAAACAGCAAACAAACAAAACAGGACAATTTGTATTACAGGAAGGCGACGGACATGGGCCTCGGTGGGATACTGGAATTGCAAGAACGTCCTTGATTTTAAATTCGCGTTTACATAATTATCATCACCGACTTCCTCCTCCCCCCACCACCGAACCACCCCATTTTGCTTTGTTCGGACAACCGTTGCTTACAATTTGACCGAGGAGGGAGACAAATCAAAGCGAAAGAAAAAAAAAAATCAACACACACATTATGGGGAATTTAGCGCTGCTAAAATGTGAATTTACTCCGTCGTTTCGTAAATCCACCAATCGGTATAGTCAGACCCTGCTAACAACATCACAATGCACGCCATACACACAGACACGACGTTTTACTTACGAATCGCTAGACCATTAAAGTTTTGACAACATTCGTTGATCATTTTCTCTAAATTATTACTATGTTGCACCAGTCAAAGTTGAACGTTCACTACGTCGCGAAAAAAAAAGCGTTACACATAGTAACACACACCTTTCCTCAAGGACGCGATAATAAACACTCGATGCTAAAAAAAAAACAAAAAAAAAACCGCTGTCCAAAACGGAGTTCAATAACTATTAACACTGACGAACTGGAAAAAGTATTACGTCTGAATGATGATGGCGATTTGACGCTGTTCAAGCAGCAATAAATAGGAAGATTTAAGGTTAATGAAGAGTTTGCTAATTAAAAAGGTGAGAGCCTTGCCAGCGACCTCGGTGGAAAGACATACATATCCAGATAATTGGACGTTTTATCGCCATTAATCAAAGTCACGCACTGTTTTCTTTCTATGACTCATTTGGCGATTTAAAAAAAATTGAGAAAAATTGCGCAAAACTTACGGTGCTTTAAGAAATCCGAAATCCGTTTTTTTCTGTAGCACAAAGGAAGAGTCGCCGGTCGACCCATTTCGCCTTGGGATTTGGTCATTTTCACTTCGTTACGCCAAACACAAACGAACAGGGGACGCGTGATTTTCACCCGACTACCACTACACTGGACGATGTTGAAAAATGAAATGAAAGATTTTCCCCCCGTGGCAAGGGGATGACCGCGAATGAAAGAGAGTGCGTCACCCTGAGAACTTCGTTACTCATACGACTCATTTTGATACTCCGTGGAAGTTTCTTTTTTTCCTTTTCCATCAGTAACGTTAGTACCCTAGTGAAGAATGTTGAATTACTCATTTATCGCGGAAGATAATGTCTCATTCAAGTTAGCATAACAAGGTTGGGACCTGGCAAGGACGAGGGGTAAAAACCAGGCTGGTTAAACGCACAATTGGGAATGAGGAAACCTACTACGCCCCTGGAAACAAGCAACAAGTGGTTTTATACTTTTAAAGTGAGTTATTGATGTCGACACACGTTCAACTAGTAATGCGAAATATGTAATCATCAATTGAATCGCACACGGTATAGCAAGGGCGAGTTACGAACAGAACCACTACCCCTGCCCTCCTCTGCGAACGGTTTCTCTACTTTAGGGCCTGCTGATCACCTATAGCTGAAATGAGACTCTGTGTCCGGTGTCAAAAGCAGTCAAGAGGTGGCGAAGAGGGTCTTTAGGACTCAGAAAAGGTCATAGGGTCATAGCTCATAGGTCATAGCTCGGTAGCCAACCCTTCACGCGGTGTATTCACATAGGCATCATTGGTGCAATAGTGATTGAACGAAGAATGACCCGTTAGTGCGAGGAACTGACTAATCAGGTCTTAAAACAGTCAATTTAGCCGCCTAAATACAATTTTATGGCCCCGCTGTCAAGAGACTGTGAGTGTCAACTGGGGGGGGGGGGGTCTTTCCCGTCACAATAAAGAAGAAACAGAACATTCGAGGAAGAGCCCTGTGTCCTGGGTGTTAGGGTTCTAAGCATCCCCGAAATACGTACCAGCTATCCCCCGCCTCTATTAACACCGTATGGTCTTTCAAGGTGACCGAGCCCCGGGGGGGGGGCGATCTTTCGAATGGGGGGGACCACTGCAATCCCCAAACCCTCATGAGGGTCCCGGAGCACCCGGAGGTAGTCTCCGGTTTGTTCTAAGGCCAAACTGCTATTGACATCTTTCATAAATACACCAGCGCTCATGTGGCGACTAAGTGAAACGACCTCTGGGGTATTCTTCAATTTTCAATTGAGTTTACTTCAATAATTTTCTTTCTGATTCTGATTCTTACTACCATACCACAATAAACAAAACAAAGCAAGTGGCACCGGTCAGATGTTACCCCAGATTGATAGTTCATCTTAGCTCGGCAAGAGCGCTGCTGCTGTATTTATGAAAGATGTCAATAATCATTGTTCGGGTTGTTCGGGAGAAAAAACTTGTAATTTCCGCTCCATTGTGCCCAAAAAGACTATTGATGGGGGAGGGGTGTCAACACGAAAGCGACCCCTTGAAAACTTTCATAACTAAAAAAATCATATTAAAATTATTGCGGGATGAAGCCATAGAAACTTCAAAGATTAATAAATTTTAGTCTTAGTTTTAGAGCTAAAGTCTGTCCAATGACTTCGACTCTCGAACGTGTTGCTTCATTTCGATAGTTCGATTTGTTCACTCCCACCAAAAATACTTCAAGAACTCATCAAAAAGACTTTTACTACTAACACAGTCAAATGGTAGTTGGACGTGGAAAAAAATGGAAACCTCGGGTTTACAATTGATTTTTATGTTTTTTGGGGTGCTCAATCCGATTCTGAAGTTTTCCAACAAAATTTCGTGGTGCGTTTTGAGATATCGGCGAAAAACGGCGAAATTTTCCGACATTTTCTACTCAATTGACAATATTTCTGGAACTATGTACTTTTCGATTATGACGCTCCTTTGCATTTTTGAAATGGACTAAATTTGTTAAACTTTAAGCCTACTATCCAATCAGCGGACCCTAATAGTATATTACGATACGAGAGCGGAAAATTGCACATTCCGAACGAGTAACATTAGTTGCCGACACGAGACGAAGTCGAGTGGCGGCATAATCGTACGAGCTCAGGAATGAGCTGATTCTGCTCGTGAATCGTACGGCATTTTCTCTACACCTACCAATGGCCAAAGATGATAAAATTAGAACGAAATTGTTCAAAAACTTTAGTCTAACCATGGAGGTAGGAACAAGTGGAGGGAGTGAAACGCATTTTTCGTGAAGCCGGTCGCCATTACTACACACCATCTGTTATCAGGCATCATCCAACAAAAACATTGACAGTTTGATACTTGAACAGTGAAAAAGTGATAAATTCCCCTCCCGTCCTCTCTAGGTAAATGATAACAGTGGGTGTGTAATGGCGGAAAAACCGGCTTCACATGTTTCTACATTAAAAAAGCCTTTCTCTCTCTCCACTTGTTCCTACCTCCATGAGTCAAACACATATACAAGAAGAAGTCCTATGGAGGAAGAAATAGTAAATTGGAGAGGCCTCAAAATTCTTTAAAGTGAGGTGAAGTGGGCGGGGCCTATTTTATCCCACCTAAATTCTATTGGTCGGAAGGCTTCAGATTTGATTTTTTTCTACATTTTCTCGCACTGGGGTAATATTCTTGCTCTAGAGCGAGAAAAGTAGCCCATTTCTAAACGCTGGAGGAGGCTTCAGCGAGCGGGAAAGGGGTTATTCTAGGCTATGTGCAGAGAAAATATTTTCATTTTTTGTACGTATGTACGTGGAACCTACATATTTCTACAGAGACCGAATGAATGGTCCTATAACCTCTCGGAAAACCAAGCTATGACCTGAAAATTATAGGGATTATGTACCAAAAAAAAAAAAAACTATTTGCATCGAATTAAGCCTGAAAACTAGAAATTCTGCTGCGGAATCTGCTGTAAACTGAATTTTTCCTTTAGAATATCATTTTCAGGCCAGAAAAAGTTTCTGTAGCTTGTAGCAACAGCTGAAGCTGTAGCTTGTAGCAACAGCTGAAGCTGTAGCTTGTAGCAACAGCTGAAGCTGTAGCTTGTAGCAACAGCTGAAGCTGTAGCTTGTAGCAACAGCTGAAGCTGTAGCTTGTAGCAAAAATTGGATATTTACTGTTGAAAAAGCCTCAAAGCCATAGAGGTACACCTCTCTAACGCTTACAAACTGTGCGAACGGAATCACATCAAGTGCCTGTTCTTAAAATCAAAAATCACACTACCCCTTAACCACGAAGTAAATTAACCTAAAAATGTATGTAAAACGTTGATAATTATTTTTTAAAGACTTATGTTAGCTACTGCGTTTGATCAAGATCTGCACGATGCGTCAGAGAGCTTCTCAACGTCATTACACTCGCGAACAAGTTTTTAACGTTTGCTTGAGGGGGGGGGGGAGTTAACGCACAATTTAAAATTTCACACCCGCGACTTTGGAGGAGCGAGCTTAGGAACGAATGTACTCTTGTGGAATGAGACTTGGATAGTATTACGAAATGTGACATCTGAAACAGAAATGGAATGAATAGACTGTCGAAAACCAACAGGAAATTCTGAACTGCAGGATGTACCGCTGCACTGAAGGTTGTATTAAATAACCTCAAAGTCAAAATTACCAACCCAGAGTACGTTCAGCAGACCAATGACTTAAGGGGGAGAGGAGTTGCCCGGGTGATTCCTCGACCTCTCTCCAATCTCCCCTCGTCTACTTCTCGGCATACATTTTCTCGCCTTATTTCTGCACCAATCCTGGCTTTTAAGGACTCGTTTTAATCTTGAAGTTATTTTAAATTCGCCTTAAACTTTTACCTTGTAATTTCACAGTTTTTTCGACTTGCTTGAAAAAAGGATAACTACTGCATATGCGGAATTTCCTAAAGATTAAAACGAGTCCTTAAAAACCATGATTGGTGCAGAAATACGGCGAGAAAATGTATGCTGAGTAGTAGACGAAGAGAGATTGGAGGGGGGTCGAGGAATCATCAATGCAGTTCCCCCTAAAAAGCGTCGGTAGAGCCCCCCCCCCACCATTGGTACACAAGTTATACGCATGTCACTCTTAAGGGTGCACTGCGGTGCGGTAAACCCCGCGCTTGAAGCGTAACAGTCACCCTCCTACTACTGGCTGATCGTCTCTCCACGGCCAAATACGCCGGAGGTGCTCCTATTGGTTGAATCAGCTTCAGCTCCTACAGGGGGGGACTGCCGCCTCGTTTCTTGCGACGTTCCGACTTGCGACCCATTCGAATCTCCGCCAGCCGAGTGCATCCTCCTCGAGCTGACATATGATTAGTGGGCACACCTGCCAAGAACTGATCCATTTCCTTCATTACGGTATTCTGGAAATCCGTTTATACCATGAAACACGAGCGACTAGGCCGCACCACGAATTATGGCACATTTGGTCAGGTATGGGGGCGAGGGGGAGAGGATCATTGTCCATTAGTGACAGCACAGCCCACCTCGTGATGTCCAACCGTTTGACATCTAGTAGAGAGTGACTGTTAACGATGAATCGTACGTTGGAGGGGGGAGGCAAAACCTGCCTCTCCACAGAAATCCTTCACCTACGTCCGGCCCTGGTAACAAGGCGTTGAATCCAGCTAACTATTATTGAAAGTAACGACCAGGAAAACATATGTTTGTTAGAGGAAATAAACTATTTTGTGTTGACACGCCAAAATGACGTCCTTCGCCGTTCTTCTCGCTCACCGAAGCAGGCTCCTCGGAAAAAATCTTAAGGCATCAATTAGACCACCACGAGCCAGTTTCCATTATTTACCCAATTTGGTCGCCGACTCGAACGACGAAAACTTCGACATTAAATACATCGACTACTTCAGTCGAACCGACATCGATCACTGGGCACTTAGAAAGGGCCTAAACGATTTACACGCGACCGACGTCATCCCTGAGCCTGAAGTGATCTGTTCAGCTCTGCGAGCCTGTCGCCGCGTGAGCGACTACGCTCTCGCCATTCGATTTTTGGAGGCGATTCAGTTCAAATGCGGGGGATTGTTGAGTTTTTGTTTTGAAATTCGTTAGTAATTTTTTGTAAAATTCGTTATTTATCTTTCGCAGTAAATCGAAAATATGGCCGTATCTCCTTCAAGAAATACGACCAACGCTCGAGGAACTCGGCGTGGACACGCCCGAAGCCCTGGGTTACGACAAACCAGAACTTCATTTGAAAACAGTTTACGATTACGATTAATACTGCCTTTCTTTCTCGATGATATTGGTTGAAATATTGAAATAAAACGCTATATATTCGCGTGTTAAACAGCCAGTTTCATTCCCCCAGCGAATTAGAAATAGACCCACCCCGCTGCACACAACAATTGACGTGAAAAACTACTAAGGGAACGGAACATGTTTGATGGAGTAAGCTGTTTTTTAAGAAAAACAGGCACGAGAACGGTGACGGGGGCCAAGAACAAGGTAGTGCCTGTTTCCTTTGGATATCTTAAATAGAACAAAAAGCGATCGAAGTTTTCAGAAGGCCATGTGGCGTAGTTGGGGTGCTCGTGAGTCATACTCGTGACGGCAATGTTTTCTCGTGTTGCGGGAGCATTTTATTTATTTATTTTCGTTTTTGCCGCTTGATTTACACCTCGAAAGAGATTTTGGGGCAAAAGAAAAAATAGCTCAAGCGTAAATTAATGGGCTGTATCGGAGGCAATTGTACTCATTGTCAGCACGACTTGTTCGTCTTGCAGGCGTGGCCTGACTTCGACATCTTAGCTTTCGAAGAAATAGTTTATTGAATTCAGATTATTGCCAAACTTCCGGCCGGAATAAGAAAATTAGGACTTCCTTGCGTCTGCATCAACAAAGCTGTCGAAAACAAACAACCCTGAAGTTCAAAAATATTCTCGGACGACTCAAATATTGAAACAGGAAGCACAGAAATAACACAGTTTCAATAAAAAAGGGGCAATTTGATAAAATTAGTTTGAAGCCTTTTCTAAACTCAACTAAACTAAAGCTTTATTGGCTAAATGGGCCTCAAAGGGAAAGAATACGGAGAGGGGCTATTGAACCAAATGCTTTCAGTTGAAGGGGAGCCAAAGGAACGAGAGACCCAAAAGCTCCTGTCTGAAATAAAAGGATGACTAACGCGACACGAATAGTTTTCCACACTAACTTCTCACTATTTAACAACCCCCTCCCGACCCCACCGACACTACCCTGTCATTGGATGGCAACAACATCCAAATTGTTTGCGTGTTACACAAAAAAGGGGACGCTCAATAGATCACAAGGCGTCCCTTTTAGTATTTCTTACTATTAAAAGATGGTCGTTTTTAATTGCTTCGGCATTAGGCAACCAAAGAAGTGAAAAGGGGAAGAGACTTCGGGTGGAGGCCATGAACCACGTTTAGAATGCCGAGTAAGAACTGAGCTTCGTCCCCAGGGTGGGGAGGAAATATCGATGGGAGTACCTCGGCGTTTTAAACCCAGCTAGACTGTTTTGAGCAAGGTCAAACCCACGTTTTGAAGGCTAGCTTCTCTAATTAGACTAGCCTATCTAGCGCTAGACCTTTAAATTATGGCGACTAAAGGCATTCCCCCTCTCCATCTTCCGGGAAAGAAAATACGGGATGTCATGATACCATAATACAGAAAGCTGAGTGACTTGGTGCTGAGAGCCGACTAACGAATTTTCCCTTACGACACAATCGGACGGTTTTTCTGTATGCCCACCGTACGTCATGTCATATCCTTGAAAAGAAGTTAAGACAACACCCTTTAAACTGACTTCACCCCCTCCCCCCAACCACACCCCAATGCTTTCTTCCACTTCCTTAATTTTTCATCTCCTCGCAACATGACACGCAACCCGCACCAGATTCCACTCGATTTCATATGAATGGAACCCCGTAGGAAAGGCAGATACCAAAAACAGTTTACACGAACTTACAGTTCCTGCCGATAACAGTTAGCAAAGTACTTCCCTTTCCCCCTTCCGACGTCTATTTACTGAGTTCATCTTAACAATTACCTAACGCCCGAATGAGTAATCGGAACTGGTGCACCCATGGAGTGACTAAATGAACCGTTCCCATTTAAAAACAAAATAATCACCTCGTGAAGACAACTTCAACACTCTACTCCTCTTTAATTCGACAATTTCAATGAAAAGGGTTTTAGGTATTTTAACCTCCGTCTCCGTTTCATCCTTTGGAAGTACTTAACTGAAATAGACGTTCTTTTCTCGTCCCAACGTAAACATCAGGGTCGTTCTAACTAACAAGTGACTCACATTTCTTGTTGATTAAATATTTGGTCTTTTATAGATAACTTCCTGAGTCACCACCACCCATCCTAGTATCAGGGGCTTCTTTTCTGACCGATATGTAAACAAATATTTACTTTGAATGATTCGTAGTCGACCTAATTTACGTTACTGGTCGGTTTAGAATCTGAATTCGTATGGTTTGTACCAGTTTTTGAAATTAGAAAGGGCTCAAATATGACGAGTCTGTATTATTTATTTAGTGTCGCCGATGATATTCAAGCAGAGCTTAGAGCCATTAGCAACAAAGCCAGAAGGATTAGAATATTTAAAAGGGGGGAGGAAGTAGAGACAAAAAAATAAAAGGGAAACGATAGAAAGGGTGCGCAACAACCATTCAAGGGCTCACCAATACCTCCCCAAATGTGTGTATGTTTGTATGACTCAACTCTTATACATTGGGAGGCTATTGAAAAAGCAGGAAGCTGCGGCCTGGCAGTCCTACAGTGATTAAACACTAGTAAAATACCTCCTTCAAACCCAACCCGAGAGATTTTTATACAGAGGCCCCTACCATCTGTGTGTGAGTGTGTCTTTCGCGTTGGTTCAATGGAGAGGGATCCTAAGGCTCTTTTGTTCAAAAAGCCGATGACAAATCATTGCCACCTTTTGTAGGGAACAAAAAAATTGAAAAATATGAGAGGTTTTTAATCACAGCATCCCTCCTTTCTCGTTAGACTCTGATCCCCTGAGCTACAAACAGAGGGGTGCGACGCCTAATTAAGAAGAGAACTCATATTCTGAGTGTACCCCCGCCACCCCAACCTTAAATGAGAGTTGCATTGATTTTGCAAAGCCGACTAAACAGAACCAATCGCTTTAAAAAAATATGCTTAAGTACAGGATAGTGTAGTTGTGACGCAGCGAATTGAGATACGACTAAACAGGATATAAAAGACAGTTGCCCAAGAAGGTAGTTGCCTAAGACAGTTGTTGACAGCTGCTACGAGGGTCTTCCATTTGTTCCAAAAGCGAGTGAATTGCCTATCATACCGTCGGAATCAACGAAAAATATCCTCAGGGGTCTCAAGAGTCGTCACGAAGGAAACGATCAGTCAGGGACTAACTTATCAGAATCTTAAGCTACAACTTGTGCAATAAAAACAGTACTCGGAGCGGAATTATCTTCAAGCGAAGTGAGTGACAGTTTCCCGGGTGAAGGAGCCTTTCCAGAGTTACTAACTTTCTCTCTAAAAAAAGAAGAAGATTTCTGGTAAATAAGAATGAAGGCCTAAACCCTTATTTTATTTACAGAAGTAGTTTGTGGCCAAGTCAGCTAAATTCATTGGGTTTAAATAACCATCAAAGAAGTACCACTTATAGTGAGTTCCTGGAAGCAAATCGCCAACTTAGAACGAAATAATCTAATTATTGGGAATTGTTGGTGATACTTAGCACGCTAAGTATGTTTCAATGTTAAAAACCTCGATTACGGGGCTAGTTTACAAGCTAAAAGCCAGCGAGTGCGAGTAAATTAGCCAGTCTTTATATTTTTTCGCAGCTTTTTTACAATCGGATAGTGAACAAAGACGATGACACGGGACGAGTTTAAAAGCTGCTAGCGAACTCGCTGGCTTTTAGCTTGTAAACTAGCCCCGTGAGATCGATTTGACCGTTTCCGGTCCTAAAGAGTGGCTGAAGCCGGGCAAGATCTGCTTCACGCGGACGGTTCCTTGAGTAATAGCGAAACCTATCAGTCAGCCTTCAAGCCCAGTTTACAGTTTCCAGGGTGGTCCGTCAGAAAAATCGTCGTTTTTGCCCAATTTCATGTTTTTTTGGGTAGTGAAAAAATTCGTGCGGGGGGGAGTACATGTCAAGTTTTGCCTTGAAATTGTCATTACTTGGGAGTAATATAGCTGTTACCGTCTAAACCCGAAATCAGTCAAAACTCGAATTACCTAGTCATAACTTTACCTCACCTCATACCTCATAACATTACCAAAGCCCCTTAGCTAAAACTAGTTTTTACTAGGTAAATCTAGAATTGACTATGGAGGTATAGAGAAAAACTAGAATTTACGGATGAATTGTTGCTTCTTAATTTTATAATAGTTTTTACAAGTTAAAACTAGTTCCAACTGAATAGCTCAGTAAAAACAATAAGTTTTGCTCTGCCAACTGTTGCTGGTGCCAACCGTCTAAATTTTGGGATTCAAAATGCCACAACAGTATGTTATGCAACAACAAATGAACTGTCTTTACGAATATGAATCTTTTAATTTTCAATCCGTTATTGATTTCATTCTAATAAAATCTTTGATTCCTTTTTGTTTTGTTCAGTTTTGATGGTGGTTTGTCAGACCTTTTGCCTGAAAAATTGTTTTGTTCAGGAATTTCGGGTTTTTACTGATTTCGGGTTTTAACGGTGACCCCAAATGGCTACAACTTGTTTTAACTACAAACTTTTTATTAAAAACTAGAATGAGGAAGTAACACATTTTCCGAAATCATGCTGTCGTGATAGCTTGGGTACCACAACTCATGAAAACATGATCCGTTCAAATAAAATCAGGCCCAATATTTTTTTATTAATTTTTAAAACTATTGGGTTGCGGAACCAATTTGAAATAGGCCAGATAGACTGATGACGTAATAACAGCATTCACATGACCTTCACAATAGCTTCCCACAAATCAAACAATAGGACTTAAGAGAATGGGATGGACAAGAAGGGGCAAAAACTTGATGACAGCAATGATGCGGAAGGTTGGGAGGGGTCACAACCCCTTAACTACGTCACGAGTCACAGACCGGCCGTTTAAGGTAACAAAAAAAAAAATGGCAAGTTTTATTATTTCGCTATAAATCGAAATCAATCATTTACGCACTAATATTCCATTCCTCGTCGTTTTTAGTAATTTTCTTTCGAAAAAAATGTTTCCAGCGAATTTAATTTTTTATGTTACTTCCTCATTGTCGGGCAACTTTGGACAATAGGGAAATTGCACATTTTTCAAAAGTTGGTGTTTCTTAAAGAGGGCTCTTCCACAAGCCTATTGCTCACATTAAACTCTGAAATCAATCAAGGATGCTTTTTTAGCGAATTTTTAAAAGTTTTGAGTGGGGGTTCGATTACGTCAAAACTTATTTATTGAAATGGATGATGCGGGGAAGAGGGGGTTAGACGCGTTTACTGGAGGGAAATTTTTCATGTTATTTGTAAACAAACAATTTTAGAGTTCCCTCAAATGCTTCACAAGTAAGGATTTACGCCATTTTCCCTCGCACCTTTGAACCATTTTTAAAAATCTTAAAACGCACCTTCTTCCATCTTAAAGCACCATCTTAAAACACACGCAAAGTTGCAACTATGGGTTGCAACTTCCGTTGTTATCCTTTAGTTCACGGGTCAAATCACCGGTATGCTTCGGTGTTTGCGGTGAGATTGATGCAAGTTCCCCATTCTAGTTTTGCCTAGTGAATATACTAGTATTCACTAAGGGGCATTGATAAAACTAGTTCTGACTAGGCAATTCGGGGTTTGACTGATTTAGGGTTTTGACGGTAACATAGCCACTTATAATTATAAAGAAAAATTGGTGGTTTCTGGACTTAAACTGCGCGCTAAATAGTCAAACAATTAATACATTAATTTTTAGGGTCAAGCTTGTGTGCGTTAGTTTTTGGTACTAGAAAAACCCAACGAATATCCGTGGCATCTACAGCGGATCTAGAGTCGTTTTAAGGGAGGGTGCGTTCCCGCACCTCATTATTCCCCCCAAACGGCCAAATCGTACCAACACTGCCACGCGTTTTCTGTTGCAAATTCACAAGCTTTCTAAACAACTCGTCCCCTTACACTCTTGTTGAGTCAATGAGAAATATCCTCAATCCAAGCGCACTGTGGTGGGCCAGTATCCTAGCTCATCTCTAAAGAGTTGGGCGGAAAGAAATCAGCCTAAACAAACGACAACGCAAAACGCTAATATTATTGGCCACCCAAAGTGAAGTTTTGGTCGGGGCTCGATTTGTCAGCATTCAGCACTGCCAGAGGGACTCTTAAATCGTGCGCGGCTCAAGTAGAAACAATTTGAAAAACTGGTCCTAAAAAAAGTAAGGCGATATTAGGCAAAAATTACCTAAAATTAAAATGGGAAAAAACTGTTAATAGCGTTCCTCAAACCACCGCGAATTCGCAGCGGCATAGTTTCGCGGATTGAAAATCAGGCAACTCTACCTAAAAATCGTCTGATTTTCGAGCGTCAAAAATTAGCCGCCGCTAATTTTGGTTTGTTTGAGACGCTTATCTCGGGGTTGCTCGACACAGAGTCACCAAAAATCGAAACGAATTTTCAATTCGGCGAGTCATTTGGGTTTGTCACGTTTTCAAGGGCAGCCAAATTGTCCCGTTGGCGACACCCATCTGACTGCTTATGGAGTCTAAAAAAAATCGCCCAAAGCCAACGACAACGCGAAACGCTCATTTTCGGCCACTTTTTTAAAGGGGCACTGTTGGACATTGAATTGCGTTTCAGCGGGAACTGTCTGTAGGTATTTCTCGATAGAGGACGGCCAAAGAGACTCACAGAACATGTCAACCATGAGAAAATAACCCTGAAATTTGAGGAGGTTGCACCTTTTTGATGATATTTTGGTGAAAGTAACGCTCAAACCTAAGTGAGGCCCGGTGTACTTCCCCTTGGCCCCTCTACCACGAATCTGCGCCTGAGTGCTCAAGCATCCTAATTGTGGTATCGCACAGAATCGAGAACCATTGGATTTTGGGTCCAGGAACGAACAATTTTAAGACTATAACATATTTTTTTTTCAAAAAGCTGAAATTTCAAGCTTAGAAAATGGTCAATGACGAGAATGGGAAAATTTGCCAAAGGAAGTCGCCCCCTTCTGAATCCCTCTAACCATTGTCTGCCTGGAGCGGGCGGTTCAATCGTATAACGGAAGCTCTCAGGTGTACACATCAGAAGCCCATCATTCATCTCTAAAGAAAGATTCACGCCCTCCCACTTCACTATGGTGTAGTGGAAACCCGGGTTCAACTATTTCAGAAGCATCCAGCACTCCCTACTCCCCCAAACCTTCAGAGCCCCCCCCCCCCCGAGATTACTCATTCGTCACCTGTGCTAGGCTTCTACTCGGAAACCACAAATGGTTTGTGCCTCCCTAGATCCAAGCGATCTGAGGGACTTGCAATCCATAAGAAACTTCGAAAAATGTACGCACCAAAAGATTCGTGGACGTGTCCAACTGTGGACGTTGATGGTCCAGTCAGTGAACGTCCAGTTCCCATTGAGATTGCCATAAATAAGGCCGTCATCTGAGTATAGAGACCTGAAAAAGCAAAATTGTAATAAAATCATAAAATCAAAGCTTGAAATAGAGAAAAAACACTAACATTAATTTTTTTGTTCGACAGCAAACTCTATCTATGTACCGGTGGGCTAGTTCCTCATAAAGGATAGCGCCACGTACCGGAGTTATCCCTCCGCAGAGAATCCCCCCAAGCATCCCCAACCAAACACGATTATCAACTCAGGAGGGTTGTTATCTAGAAAGGTATATAGCTGGTGTGTTGTTAATTTCAAGAATACAAATATTGTTTTGTATTTAAAAAAAAGGTGCGGTTGTGAAAAAGCCGGACAATTTTTTGCGAGGTCATCCGCCTAGTCCTCACGCTGACAAACAAAAACGCGTAAAAATGTCTTAATTAGAGCGCAAGGGAACCACAGATAGACGTGTCTCGGTAATGCGGCCGTTTTTCTATTTATTCGGTCACGTTCTTCACGATTTATCCGAACGAAATTTCCCCCGTTTTTGGCCTCGTTCAGACGACCCCCCTGTGAATACCCTGGAAGAACCTAGCTTTTAACAGAATCATGAGTAACAAAGGGCCTCAAATTGTTATTTGGTAAGCCGTTTTGTGACCATGTCCGGCGTATGCATCACCTTAAAAATCTATTTTGCAGCATGCTTATCACGGGCACAATTTTCATCCTTTACTGTATAACATCTATTTTTCACCTGGATAAACCTGTCAATCCAGAGCCTGACAGCTTCAAAACAACCTGGATTTATAGATTGCTCTTAAATCTAATCGGTTACGCCTCCATCTTCATTCCCGGCTACCTTATATTCAAATATGTGAGGCTAACAAACTTTGTCGAGAGGTCCGGTAAGTCTCCCCCCCCCTCTCAGCAAACATTGTTCACATGTTCCAACATAACATGTTCAAACACATTGTTCCATTTCATACGATTTTCCAAGGCGGAGGAAGCATAGCGAAGCTCGTTGAAATATGCTTCATAGGGCGCGATGGGATCCTGCCTGAAGTCGCCTCGGAGAGTCCCATTCGATCGCTGAGAGAGGACTCATTGAGACTTTTGCTCTGTTTCATCGGACTCCAGGGTTCCTATTTAACTTGGGGTATTCTTCAGGAGAAAGTTATGACCCAGGCAGGTCGAAATTCGAGAAAGAAACATTTTTTGTTGGGTTTTTTAAAATTACGCACGTACAGGACTACACTAACGGGTCAGGCGAAGTGGGTCATTTTAAAGACTCACAGTTCCTAGTGTTCGTCAATAGAATTCTGGCGTTTTCAATGTCAGGATCGTACATTATGATGACCACCCGTCTTCCTAGACATTCGATGCCTTTGTATAAATACGCTTACTGCTCATTTTCCAATATAATGAGCTCCTGGTGTCAATACGAAGCTTTGAAATTCGTGAGCTTCCCGTCTCAGGTGTGTATCTGCGAACTTCAGTTCCACCTAATTGGAGAGATTACACAAAATCACCTCTTTTTGTTTTAGGTCCTAGCCAAAGCCTGCAAGCTGATTCCTGTGATGATTATGGGGAAGATCGTTTCGAGGCAAAAGTACGAATATTACGAGTACGTGACGGCCATTCTAATATCGATCGGAATGACGTTCTTCATGCTGTCCAGCGCCCCCAAGAAAGGTCAACACTTCCCCCAGTTTTCAACTATTTACATTTTATTGTGACATTGAGCATCGACTAATATTTGGCAGTTGTTGAGCATAATTTAAACCTAAAAACAGTGTTCATTTCCAGATGAAACAGTTACCACACTATCGGGAGTCATCCTACTCGTCGGTTACATGACTTTCGACAGTTTCACTTCAAACTGGCAGGGCGCCCTGTTCACCCAGTACAAAATGCGACCCATTCAAATGATGTGCGGCGTCAATTTTTTTTCGTGTCTTTTCACGGCGACTTCCCTCATTCAACAGGGAGCTCTTTTCGACTCGCTCGCGTTTATGCTGAACGTAAAACTTCCGCCTCTGCCGCCTTCATTTCAGTCGTTTTCAACTTTTAAATCGTTTCCAGTTCCCAAAATTCGCCATTGACTGCATTCTGATATCCATCAGTTCTGGAGCGGGACAGTTGTTCGTGTTTTCCACTATCGCCTGGTACGGTCCGGTCGTGTTCGTCATTATCATGACAATACGTCAGGTGAGTTTTTTTTCGAAGTAAACGAATAATTCCAAAAGAGTTCATCATTTTTTTTCCTTATTATCGAAAGGGTTTGGCGATCCTTCTCTCATGTTTGATTTACAATCACTCATTGACTGCGCTTGGATTCTTTGGCATTGTGTTAGTCTTCGGTGCTATTTTTCTTCGAATTTACTGCAATCAACGGCTGAAAGCCCTGAGAAATCGATTGCAATTACCGTCCGCCTCCAAGGTGTAGTAGAGTTGGCCGGCCAATTATTTTTTAGTTCTTTCACTGTTTCGTATGTAGCACGATAAAACTGTTTCTTTTCGTAAAAGCGTTCACCAAAAAGTTAATTTACGTTGATGTGAATAAAATTTCGCCGAAAAACTTAGCCTTTGTAGTATAAAAGCGTTACGAATTGCAGAAGGCCCAAAATGAACACGAGCAACTCAAACACCAGTTCAACGTACACTAATATCACTTCGATTCGAAGCACGTAAGTTTGCCACAACAGGAAATAGAGCACGCCCAGTATCGACGGACCGGTCAGTAGCAGCGAGGCCAGCAGGGACTGCCACGCGTTAGTCAAATTTCCCTTGCGCCCGAAAAATAGTCGCATTCCCTCGATGCAACACAAAAACACGTAAATCGTTAACTCCGAGGCAATACTACCGCCCGGATAGGGGAGACTGAGAAGTTTGTATAAATAGATGACCGCAGTCGCGAGAGCGAACATAAGATAATAGTAGTAATTGAAAAAAATCACGACTGCTAATCCTAGATTTGGCATTTTGAGAACGACAAAACAAATAAAAACACAGGGACTTACTGGAGGTTTTTGAGTCGCAGGACGTGTTAGTTCCGTTGCCATGGAGTCCGGCGAACACAACCTTGACGCTCCGCTGGTCATCGCGCTCTTTTTGTTTGTTTTTTTGTTCAAAAACTAGGAACACTAAAAAGTTTATTACAAGGAATAACAGTCAGAAAATGATGAAGAAAAACAACTTACAACTGGTCGGCTCTTCGAGCTCAAGACAATAAAATTAGTTTCTTTTCATTAACTCAACAACACCTTCAAAAATTCGACATTTTGAAGAATAATTCAGATCGTCCAAACATTCACTGTATTTTTACCATCAGTCCGCGTGCAATTTCTGAGGGTCCGTAAATCTGGCCGTCAGAATGTAGAAAATGGCCGGTAGCGGTACGAGACAGAGAAGCGAGCCGTGGAAAACGGGTTCGCCGAGTTGAGTCAACGATATGATGCCGTAGCCGTGAACTATCCAATGACCGAGGACGATGAGTGCGTTCCTCATGTCGGTTACTGTGCTCCAAACTAGATATTTCATCGACTGAAAGACAAAATTGTAAATAAAAGACACGAACTGTAAAGACGCGTGGGGGAGGGGGGTTACCTGGTCTAGCTTGAAGGCGAAGTGAGCCGCGTTGGAAACCACGGAAAGAACGATGACAATGTATGGAAAGGTGTAATCTGCGAACAAACGATTTCAAAGTCCACGCTTTTACCGAAAATAGAGAGAGCTACTCACAAATTAATCCACCTAAAATAGCGTGAAATAACGCTAGAACAGGGAAAAAATACAAGGCGGCGTATATGGTAGTACCGCCGGTTTTGGGCAGGAAAAAATGTACCAGCCACGGCCTAATGACGAGCATCGCAACGACGGACAAGGCGTAAAATATAAAAACCATCGTATGCCTACAAATTACACACAACAAAATATAAATTAATTGCTTAAAATTATACCAAAAACATCTTACAGGGGATAAACTGCTTCTTGAGTGCAGTGAAGGACGTCCATGTAGTTCGGTCGAGGGTTGTGGAACAGAGTGTACCAGTCTGACAGTGATGACACTGGGCAGGATTTGATGTCCAGTTCACCGTATGGCTCGACGAGAGCGATCGTAGCCAGGGCGGAAAGGACAATTTCTACCAAGGCTGAAACGTGGAGTATGAGAGCACCTTGGCTGAGTCTGCGAAACAAAACAAAAAATGAAAAACACTAGCTAAAGTCCTTAGCGGGGGGAGGATGGAAGACCCACTGTATTGGAGATAGACGACCGTAATAAAGTTCGAACAATTACTGGTGTAAGACCCAAGAGGGCCAAAAAAATACTGGACCAAACGACAGGTGCCGAGTCACTTTAGGGGTGGGGTAAACCTCAAATCATGGACGACATCCCGAATAAGTGACCTCAACTCCGGGGGGGGGGGGCATGGCCACTTGTAACTGTGGTTAGCACTACATATTACGTTTCTGACGCCAAGAACCCGAAAATCAGACAACGCGTTCAAACGCCCCCACTACCACTTTTTGGTCTCCTTGGTACGTCCTCGAGGTAGCCAAGAACTCCCGCAGAAGGGGAGCCTTTCACAAGACCTGAAAGTCCACGAGAAAGTTACTCGGTCCGAGCGAGGAATTGATGATATAATGAAAAAGTTCATTTCATAATTATCGATGGGGCGCTGACGGGCTCTTGGGAGACTTTGGGCATCCGCAATTGCGCATAGTCCGAGGGACTTACTGCGTTACTGAATGGCTCAAATCGAAATGATTTGGAAAAATGACTCTTGACATCGCCTAGGGATAACCCCTTCGCCGACTCAATTTTGGCGAAAATCACCAGAACTCAGTCGTTACCGACAGAGGCGAGTTTGAATTGAGTAATTTGGACAGAACTCCAAAGTTTGTTCGTTTTGTTTGGTGGGGATAAGTGTACTCAAAGGCGGAGAATCGAAGGAGCAGGTTAGGTGCCTACAACGCGTAGCAGGGTGAGAGAGGACGGTCCATCGCAGTCCGGTTGGCTAGCGTTTGGGCTACTTGAAAGCCTTAGAAGGTTCAACTTCTGTGCTATCATCCTCTCACCAACATCTTTAACGGTCTTCTTGACGCCCACTCCTCGAAAATTAAAGAATTCGAGACCCACCTCTCAATCGAAGGAGTTGTATTGTCGATGCAAAACCAGTGCAGGACCAACGGCGAGAAGGTCATAAATCCGAGGTATAGCCAGTCATAGAAAACCGGCCGACCGTCGCACGGTGAACAAAACGACGACTCATTCGTACGAAATCCCCTCGGGCAGGCACCACACTCGCCTAAAGTCCCATTATCGTACATCGTACGTCCGCAATAGAGGCCGGGGCATTTCATTTCAGCCTCAAAGTCGAACATGTTTCAGATGATTGACATCTGCGCCAAACGATATTTCCAATAACAATAATTACGCAATAAAAATTCGAACGAACAACTTTTTTTTAGGAAGCTACGTAGACTCGTCGCCAATTTGAAGCCACTTCATACTTCGTCATCAATCGGTGGTGGACTTGACAGACAAGTGACCGTCGGCGTCGAGTCGGTGGTACCTATCACTCGTTTGATAAGAGCATCTTGAAAGATTTAATCTACAACAAATAAACAACAAACTACCGTTTGATTAGATCATCGATTTGATTCCCCTTCCTACTACATCAAACAAACACCTATTAATATATTTTATTCTCCTTGACCCTGACCTCTAAAATCAGCATACAACTGCACACTTTAATTGCTGGGAAAGTGTATGGGTCCGTGAGATAATTTACCGAATTTTAACAATCTGGAGGCCTTGTTTAAAAAAACAAATTAAGCAAACAACTACTCCCACCGTTTTCCATTATCTGGGCCCCTTTAACACGAATCTTCTCCACAACATGAAGTATCCTGTTTATGAACTAGAAGGACACTATCAATTCATATCTAGACGGTTCCCACCCATGACTCTCATTTCTTTATTTTTTTTTCTGACTAAGTAATAATTTGTTTCAATAATTATTCTAGTCCCCTACCTGTACGCTTAAATCTCGTTGAAATTATTCCTGAGCTCGAAGCTCCTAGAAATAAAATCACTCAGTTGTTAAAAACCGGTTCGCGATGGACGCATTCACTCTGATCGGTCTTGTTATAGTTTTATATTTTTTTATTTACGTTGTTCTACTGTCAATCTCCGACTGCGATTTCGGTTTACTCTACGCCATTTACTTCGGAAAGAAATTAGGTAAATAAGTCTGTCCAGGATCTTTTTGTTACGGCATGGCGACAAAAGACATTAAGGGGGGCGGGGATTAATTTGAAACAACGCGTTGAAATTTTGACAGGTATACGACTAGACGGAAGGGCTGGTAAGGATGAAAAATGTATCTTTTTTATGCGTTCGCACTTGAGAAATTACCTCTAAAGGTAACTCGGGATCGTAATACTAATTTTACGATTATACCACAACGTCTCGGCAGGACCTTTCGTGCATTTGATTACCCCTGGGGCATAGGCGGATCTAAGGGGGGGGGGGGTAACAGCAGAATTACTCCCCCCTGGAACTTGGAAAATCTCTTAAAACGAGGGGGAAGGGGAGTGGTGGGCAGGTGGTGGGGGCGTACTGGGGGAGAAGAGGGGTTTCGATTACCCCCCCCCCTGAGAGAGGTCCCAGATCCGCCCTTGCCCTGAGGACAAACAGGTTTTTGCCGCCTCCGAACGCTTATCGCCATGAATGCTCCTTTTTTTTAGAGGATTCAGACCGAACATAAGAATGCTGCATCATTGCTCGAGCTTGGCGAGTTTCCCGGGGCAAAAATGTAGATTTTGTAGCTAAAAATCATCTTCAGACGGTCGAATTGCCTGCTCCACAGCCTAACATTCGACTTCTCTGGCTGAAATGCGAGTTTTTTCTCCAAAATAGCAAGTTTCTGGAGGGTGAGAGTGGGGGTAGCATTCTGAGGCAGAGATCCCAGATCATGGTTAGTTTCTGAGGCTAAATTGCATGTTTTATGTCAGGAAGATGGTTCTGGGGTTACCATCGCATAGCGGTCCATACCGGTGAGGACCGACAGTTAAGCAGTATTAGCAGATTTTGGACTGAACAATCACTTTTTCACTCAGATGAGAGTTTTGAGGCGTTAATTCAGTGGGTTTATGAGGCAAAATGACCAGTTTCTGGACCAACTTGACCGTTTCCGAGGAGGGGTGGGTCAGAATGGTCATGTTTTTTGATAAACGAAAACGAGTAACGCTGTTCAGTGTAAGCGATGCATATTGTTTGCGCGGGTTTCTACACTATGATTTCTGCACGTCCAGAGGCAAACGAAACGGTTACTTTCACGACTCCCCCCCCCCATTACATTCAGTGATAAAAAAAACTGTTTCCATTAAATCTTTCTGCGTTTTTTTAATTTCCAGCCGAACTGAAAGGCAAAGTCATATGGGTCACTGGGGCGTCGAGCGGTATCGGCGAATTTCTCGCCGTCGAACTGGCCAAACACGGAGCGCGCGTCGTCATTTCAGCACGGTCTGCCTTGAATTTGGAACGTGTCAAATCACGGTGCCTGGGTAAGAAGAAGAAGAACGCAATATGAGTCCAACATCTATTTTGGAGACTGATTGAAATTGTACTACAGACGTGGGAGCGACAGTTGGAAACATTTTGGTTCTGCCTTTCGACGTCACTGACTTCGCGAGGCAAGAAGAATATTTTCTTCGAGTGATAAACCACTTCGGAAAGGCTAGTTTTATCATTTTACTAAACTTTCTTTTGGTTTCATTTAATAGCGTTTTATTTTTGCATTAAATTCAGATCCGGAACACTTCATTTCCGGCCGTCTTCTCCATCGACAAATGTTTCGATTCAGAGAGTACGGATAGAAATAAAATGCTCCATGCCAGATTTTTGTGCAAATGGATAACGCTTTAAATTTGCATTGGCATAATTACATGATAAATTATTTTGATGTTGAGAACTCTAAACTTGAAAAAACGCATACCTATCAACGTACTTGCCCCATATCAGGAAAATGGCAAAGTTGCAACCCATTATTGTAGTGAGTAATTCATTGTTCTATTGAATTACGCATTACTCCAGACTTCACGCTCGAAACAATTAATTTACTACGCTCCAAATTAATGCTCAAGTTGTATTACTCCCGTCACAGCTTGGTGTGCAAGGAAGTCAGTGTTAATGTTATTCAGCCAAACGAAATTTCAGTTTCCAAACCTCCGTTAAAATCCACCATGAGAAGTTATGGCTCAGCCAATAGGCACAAGTGTTTACTTATTTTTTGAGCTTTAATGCATGAATAAATCACAAATCTTAGAAAGAGCAAGTAGAACCTTCCAAAGCATAGTGCAAAGACACTATTGCACCTCCTAAAAACGTCTCATGCGGCTCACAAAAGTCAATATTTAGTTAACAGTACCCCAAAAAGAGCAACAGGGTTATCGCCCAATTGATTTTCAAATACTTCGCCTTTTTCAGTTGGATATTCTAGTCAACAATGCCGGTCGATCACAACGAGCAAATTGGGAGGACATCGAACTCGAAGTCGATCGACAAGTGTTTGACCTGAATGTTTTCAGCGTCGTGTCCCTGTCGCGACTTGCCGTTAAATATTTCGAAAAAGTCGGCGGGGGTCACATCGTCATCAATTCAAGCATGGCCAGCATTACCCCCGCTCCCTTTTCCGGGTCTTACACAGCTTCGAAGCACGCCATTAACGTATGTAATCCACTCTATTTGAATTTTATTCGAGCGGTGTGGTTATGGTGAAGGTGCTTGGATGAATTAAGTGCATGTCTATCAAACGGCTTTTTATTTACTAATTCGAACAAAATCGCATCAAATCTACGAATACGTCGACTGACTTCTTCGTGTGGAATTTATAGGTCGATGGTAAATCAAATTTTAGTTCAGCTACTACCTGGCATGTAACACCCCACTCTTTAGCCTTTTTCAAAAAATACGCCCTCGATGTTGATTTGTGCAATGAGTACACCGTCGAGCCTAACCTCAACCCCGTTTCAACGAATCCAACATCAGCCCCTTGATTCCTCGTCCCAAATGGCGGGTTCATCACGACTGTGTCGAAAAAATTATCCCACCGCCCCGGAATATGTTTCACGTCGCACAGTAAAACCTCACAGTTATCAACGCCGCACTCATCCAAATTCATCGAACAAATGTCCAAAGCGTCCGGATCAATCTCAAAACCGACGCACCAGCTCGCTCCCAATAAAGTGGCACCGATCGTCAATATTCCACAGCCACAACCCAAATCCGCCACGACTCTCTCTTCGATGTCACCAAACTCAGACTCGATCGAGTATAAAACATTTGCGGCCAAATGCGGCGTCGTTGTGTACTGCTCGAGCGTGATTTTCGGGCGGTCAAAAACGGCCACCTGTTGAAGTCGATGCTCGAGCGTTTTGGGTTTTAACAGGGGCGGCATTATTTTTTGTCGAATCTTGGCAGTACGGGAAGTATCACGTTACCGAAGGACGAGTCTTGAGGAATATAATAGCCGTATGATTGCGAGTGGGCGATGTTTAGAGCATTTCGTTGGGGCGCTGGAAGAGACTGGAAGTCAGAGTTGTAGTTGGGCTGAACACCGAATAAAACAAGGGAAGATACGGATCTTAATGTTTTTTCCCGAATGCACTGGTTTAATGTGCACTTGACCCCAAAATTGGCGATTTAAGTGCAAAATATCGACCTTTTTACTCACAGCATTCACTCCTGAGACCGCTGACTGAGAATTATTTGAATTTACCGTGGGCACTACTCCTTGTTTCAACAGTTTTTTGTTCAATTCTAGTTCTTCCAATATCCTTCGATTAGTGAGTTCTGCAAATTGCATCAATTGAATAACAATGAACTCAACACAACTTAGCAACTGGTGCCTCAAGGGATACATACCTCTTGATGCAAGGGCCATAACAGATTATACGTCTCTGTCTCTGAATAGCGTGATAATAAAATGCAATGAAGTCAGTTAAAGGCACTTAATGAATATAATTTCAATGAAATTTCAGCATTTACTGAAAAAAAACGTTCTTATCAGACCGGAGGGGATAATCTCGCAGGCTCGCAAAAATTACAGTAGAGGGGCAAGGTCGTTCCCACCGCTTGTCTGTCTACGCAAAGCTAATAACCGCTACGAAGGCCACCTCGAAAATGCCCATGGTACCTATCGGTTCTAAACAAACTCGAACTTCTTTTTAATAAGATGAGATTTAATAAGTATAGTAAGAAATTGGCGGCGCCTCACACCCTCCTGAACTTCCAAAACCAAATTCGAGAGCGCAAAACTTGTTTACCGACATTGAATGATTATTGGTTCCCAAAAATGGGCTAAGCTCCAGTACCCTGCTGAGCAAGACGTCACGTCTAGGACCACCAGAAGTGCGGCTTAGGCCCCGTTAAGACAGCGGTCTCACTGCAGGACCGAGTCGTGCTTCCTGTCTGAAAACCCCGTGCGTTCCGGATGTAACCTCCATATTATCTCTATGGTAACATCACAGTAAGCGCCTACCTGACGGATTTTCCTAGTCGAGAAACCCCTAAATACGCGGTTTCGTATCATTTTAAATGTTAAAGGCATTTTTCCAGTGTTTCAATGGCTGTGCTTTATGAGTCCCTCGGACAGTGCTCAGTTGATAAATTGCAGGCGGTCCCGGGAAAAATCCACACTCAGGGAGGGCAGTTTCCATTCCACCCCTAGTTAAGGTGGTGTTTCAGGCGGGTTTCCTCGACCCCTTCTCAGTCACTCCTCGCCCAAACTTCGCACATAAATTTTGGCTCCATTTCTGCACTCGATGGCTAGCCTGCATTCGATTTCAAAGTCTTATTTTAATCTTCAGGAAGTTCTACTGTGACTAATTGCAAATTAGACGACCCTTGTCTTAGGCCTTTTCAAGGGACTACCCCCCCCCCTCACCGCACCACCCTAGTCACCCTGCAGTGAATTCGAGGGAGTGGGGAGGCTGAAAATAAAGAATTAAACTTTATTGAAGCTAAATACTTACCAAATTTACTTGTTTTGAGTTCCGAGAAAAAATTGCTCCCAGGGTGGGATTCGAACCCACGACCTCCTAGTTTCGCGCCAGGCGCTCAGCCACTGAGCTAGCCTGTGAGGCTTACGCTAAGAGCGAACCCCACCAGAGAGAAACTCCCTCTCGGAACTCAAACGCACGAATCGGATCAGTGCGTGTTTTTACAATTGTTCTTTTTTCTTTATGTGTCCTAGCAATTAATTAATTGCAAATTAGACGACACTTGTCTTAGGACTTTTCAAGGGATTACTCCCCCCTCACCACACCACCCTAGTCACCCTGCAGTGAATTCGAGGGAGTGGGGAGGCTGAAAACAAAGAATTAAACTTTATTAAAGCTAAATACTTACCATTTTTTACTTGTTGTGATTCGTGCGTTTAAGACGAGAGGGAGTTTCTCTCTGGTGAGGTTCGCTCATAGCGTAAGCCTCTCAGGCTAGCTCACGTGGCAGAGCGCCTGGCGCGAAACTAGGAGGTCGTGGGTTCGAATCCCACCCTGGGAGCAATTTTTCTCGGAACTCAAAACAAGTAAAAAATGGTAAGTATTTAGCTTCAATAAAGTTTAATTCTTTATTTTCAGCCTCCCCACTCCCTCGAATTCACTGCAGGGTGACCAGGGTGGTGCGGTGAGGGGGTACTAATCCCTTGAAAATTCCCAAGACAAGGGTCGTCTAATTTGTAATTAATTAATTGCTGGGACACATAAAGAAAAAAGTTCTACAGTGACGTTAGACCTTGCTTTTCCAAATTTCATCCCTGAAATTACCTTAAAACACATTTGAATTCTAAAGTGTTTTAGGGTTATTTTAGGGGACAAAATTGAAAAAAGTAAGTTCTAACGTCACTGTAGAACTTCCTAAAGATTAAAATAAGACTTTGAAATCGAATATTGGTGCAGAAATGGAGCCAAATTTATGTGCGAAGTTTAGGCGAGGGGTGACTGGGGAAGAAACCCGCCTGAAACCCCCCCTTAAGATGCCAAAAATTAGCGTTTTTGTGGGGTGTTGGTTTACAGTTGATTTTCCGGACTTCAGAGCGGCCCAGAAGGAGGGGTCTGCTAGTCCTAGTGTCGAGAAACCCCTGTATACGTGGTTTTGTCCATTTTCAAGTTTTGATTATTTTTCACCAGAATCGCCCAGGGATAGATCTTTTCAAAGTACATATTTGAATTTGAGACGGACGTGGTTCATGAGTCCCCTCACGGTTAACTGACCAATGTAGCCGGTTTGCGACATTAAACCACTGAGTGCTCACCAGCGCTCCTTAAATTTGTCACAAGTGTGCGTTTTGCATTATCACAGAATTTTTCGAATCGAGCCTCTTACTTGCGGACTTATAAACACTGTTCGATAGGTGGATGTCCGATTGCGGGAATTCTTGGTCAGCTGGAAAACGTGTCACTTTCAGGATGTCTATAGCTTCCCCAGAACAAAATTCCCCGACTTTTCCCTGACACATAAAAAATGTTCGTGGTTATCGGAATAATTACAAATAAATAAATAAATGAGAAAGGGGCAAATTCATATAGCTTTCGGACCGTCGAACCTCACAAACATATCTTCTCAACCTTCAAACAATTTATTCGTAATTTATAATCTCACTCCATCTATGAGCAAAATACGAGATGAAACGAAAAATAAAACATGTATTTTGAGCTAATAATCGATTAATAGCATTGGCATGAAAAAACATAAAATTCAGGTGTAATCTAGTCTACCGACGGTGTGCTTGCCTGGCATGGCACATTGGCACAGCCGCCCGAGTGAATTGAAAGAATGAAAGTCTGTGCTAAACAGCTAGGCAGGCCGTCGGTAGACTATAGATTAAATGTTAATGTTTGATTTTTTTAGTGCATTTCATTCTGAAAATGCACTATTGGTCTCGTCGTGATGGTGGCAAACATGGGTCATGTCATGTTTCATATATAAAGGGTGTACAAAAAGCGACTGGACAAAGAAAAACCAGTGAAGGGGCAACTCATTTATGATCGAAATGACTATTGGCACTTTTCCGAAATTCCGCTTTGTTCCGACAGCAGCCTGTCGGGAAAAGTGCATTTCATTCATGCGACAATCGACTCAAACCTCATAAGTTAGAACGATATCAATCAATTATGAATGACATTTAGGCCGTGGTATAGAAAGTCAAAATCATAAAATCGTGTTTATTTTTTACCGCAGCCCCTTTTTTTGGCACCAACTGGGCGGGAACAAAATGAGGATAATGTAAATATAATAAATATACACCATACCACGGTGAACAGAGTCGGTTGGGTTGCATATACAATATGGGAAGGGGGAATCTTGTCAGAGGAATTATTTGCAATTAAAATCTTTATCCCGGCCTAAATTTCATTCATAATTGATTGATATCGTTCTAACTTACGAGGTTTGAGTCGATTGTCGCATGAATGAATTGCACATTTCCCGACAGGCTGCTGTCGGAACAAAACTTTTTTTTTAATTAAAAAAAATCACTTTGCCCGACAGGCTGCTGTCGGAACAAAACTCTTCAGATTACGTTAATTTTCAGATCAGTTAAATTAGGTTGAATGGTATGTCATAATTTCGCCATTGCGGAGTGCTTGTGTTCAAATCCGAAACAATTTGTTTTAAATTTTTTTTTTTTTGTTTCTCCATTTTTGGCCCACCTCAGGATTTTTTACTCAAGATTTATTAGGCTGTAGGCAAATCAAACAAAAGAGACTGCTCAAAATACAATGTCAATAAAATTTTTTGGTAATTGGGTGGTCCATAAAGGCATAGCGTTAATTTAATAGCTCCCCTCCGCCGAGAACTCCCCTGCCATATCAACGGATTTGGTTCACTAAGGTCTCATACGAAAGCGCGTTCATTTCTCATTACTCGAGTCAATTTTGGGGGCAATTGCAGCAACAGCCGTGCGGTAGCGAATTTTCAACTAATTCAAACCTCTCTTTCACACCGTTCCCATGGACCGATTCATCTGGATCACGAACTCGTCCGAGATATTCACGATATTGATTTTTAGGCCGAATTTGATTGACCTAAGTCAAAAATTGCGACCGTGATCGTGCTAACAAAAAAGGGCCATATATCAAATCGAAGGACATTTACCCTGATCTATTCGGTTTGTTTTATCACAGCAAGTTTACATTTTTTCATTTAAACTTGATTGCTAAAGTCGGAGGGTTGCAAACTTCAACTATCAGGACACCGTTCGAAAGTACACAGAACGGGGAAGTTTTCCACAACATTGCCCGTCGATGGGTGCACTAGCAGCTGATTGATACTGATGTGAAATTTATCAGGTATCTGAAAAAACTACTTTTAGTGCATTTCATTCAAAAAATGCACTATTGGTCTCGCCCTGATGGTCGCACATATGGGTTGTGATACTTTTTTTTCACGTTTCAGAACCCCTAGAACACGAATCCGAGGTCGGTTCGATTTGCTATATATATATGGCCCCTCGCTTGTTAGCACGATCACGGTCGCAATTTTTTACTTAGGGCAACCAAATTTGGTCTAAAAATCAATAGCGTGAATATCTCGGACGAGTTCGTGATCCAGATGAATCGGTCCACGGGAACGGTGTGAAAGAGGGGTTTGAATTAGTTGAAAATTCGCTACCGCACGGCTGTTGCTGCAATTGCCCCCAAAATTGACTCGAGTAATGAGAAATGAACGCGCTTTCGAATGAGACCTTTGTGAACCAAATCCGTTGATATGGCAGGGGAGTTCTCGGCGGAGGGGAGCTATTAAATTAACGCTATGCTTTACTGGACCACCCAATTACCAAAAAATTTCATTGAGATTGTATTTTGAGCCGTCTCTTTTATTTGATTTGCCTACAGCCTAATAAATCTTGAGCAAGAAATCCTGAGGTGGGCCAAAAAGGGAGGAACAAAAAAAAAATTTTAAAAAAATTGTTTCGGATTCGAACCCAGGCCCTCGGCATTCCTTTAGCAATACACGTATTTTTTTTTTGCTACTCAAAACCGACCACCCTGTATATATGGCCCCTCGCTTGTTAGCACGATCACGGTCGCAATTTTTGACTTAGGGCAACCAAATTTGGTCTAAAAATCAATAGCGTGAATATCTCGGACGAGTTCGTGATCCAGATGAATCGGTCCACGGGAACGGTGTGAAAGAGGGGTTTGAATTAGTTGAAAATTCGCTACCGCACGGCTGTTGCTGCGATTGCCCCCAAAATTGACTCGAGTAATGAGAAATGAACGCGCTTTCGTATGAGACCCTCGTGAACCAAATCCGTTAATATGGCAGGGGTGTTCTCGGCGGAGGGGAGCTATTAAATTAACGCTACGCCTTACTGGACCACCCAATTACCAAAAAAATTCATTGACATTGTATTTTGAGCCGTCTCTTTTATTTGATTTGCCTACAGCCTAATAAATCTTGAGTAAAAAATCCTGAGGTGGGCCAAAAAGGGAGGAACAAAAAAAATTAAAAAAAAAATTGTTTCGGATTCGAACCCAGGCACTCCGCATTCCGCAATGGTGAAATAGTGACATACCATTTAACCTAATTTAACTGATCTGAAAATTAACGTAATCTGAAAAAAGTTTTGTTCCGACAGCAGCCTGTCGGGAAAAGTGCATTTCATTCATGCGACAATCGAGTCGAACCTCATAAGTTAGAACGATATCAATCAATTATGAATGAAATTTAGGCCGGGATAAATATTTTAATTGCAAATAACTCCTCTAACAAGAGTCCGCCTTCCCATATCTTATAGGCAACCAAACCGACTCTGTTTCATTTTTCATTTTCATAATTTTGTTCCCCCTCAGTTGGTGCCAAAAAAGGGGCCTGCGGTAAAAAGAAACACGATTTTATGATTTTGACTTTCTATACCGCGGCCTAAATGTCATTCATAATTGATTGATATCGTTCTAACTTATGAGGTTCGACTCGATTGTCGCATGAATGAAATGCACTTTTCCCGACAGGCTGCTGTCGGAACAAAACTCTTAACTTTTCACATGGCTGAAATAGCCGCACGCAAGCGACATTTTTTGATTTTCATGGTGATTTCAGCTTCAGGATTTTGTTCTCTTTCCGAATCCACCGTCATTTTTTGCCTAATCACTAACGGTGAGCCTTGAACACGACAATTACCGTAAAAAGTAATGCAACCTGAAAAAAACAGGAAAATGCTCATATCTCGTAACCAAAGCATTTTCGGCTATGCGTCTAAATGACGTTTTTTGTGCGTGCAGGTACGCACTATCACCTGTGTAAGTTTGTCACATTCCTCCTGAATCACCCTGTATAATAAATATATGAATCCTGGAGACCACTGAATTCGTGTTCTAGAGGTTCTGAAACGTGAAAAAAACATGACATGACCCATGTTTGCCACCATCACGACGAGACCAATAGTGCATTTTCAGAATGAAATGCACTAAAAGGGTGGCCTTCAGAATTGAGCGTTGCCGGATTTTTACTCGATGCCTAGCGTGTGGAACTTTTCGCGCCTCCTTCTTGGTTCTTGACAAAAAAAAAAGAAGACGGTAGGAAGAGAGACCCCTTCGACCACTTTCTTTCGTCACAGTTTCCCAACATTACCCTCTTACTTCAACTAGGGAATTCCGCAGCTCGCCACCGTCAACTACGGCCTCTCGATCACAGAGAATGAGATCACAGAGATTTTCTGTAACCCCCCCTTAAGTTTGGTGGTGGGAGTGGATTTGAACGATTTTCTGGTTCGTCGCGTCATGAAGATGTGCCCGGTGCCGCGCCTCCTCTTTCCTCCTATGGGTTTAGATGGCTTATTTGGGACGTGGAATTTTGCCAAAATGTTAGTTCACGTCAATCAGAGAATCTATGTTTTTGACACTTGTCTGACGACGGCCGTGTTTTAAAACATGGAACTTTGTTATGTAGTGGTGTTGACAGGATGAGGTGCATGCCTCCCCCCCTCTTAGGCTATGGATCCACGCCCGATTTCACTAAAGTCACTAAGTGGTATAATAGGCGAGAATGTGCCACCAAATTGCACTCTCCACTCCTTCATCACAAAAAAGTCAAAGCACTTGATTCCCACTGTACTTGGTGCACTTACCCCGAGAGCATCCTCAAGCGTGGTGTTCACGCTTGGTAAACACTATGCCACACAGCGGAAGCAATTGTGCTGTTATCGTCACGTTGCACCACGTTTTTCAGTGACTTTTTTTCCTCCCGCGACTACAGAAAAAAAATGACATGTTTAAAGGGATATATGAAGTCCCTTCTGGTGGAAAAAGTTGGAAGAAATATCGCCGTCACTATTCTTTGCCCTGGACCAACTTTTAGTAACCTACTCCCGAGTTGTTTCACGACGAAAAAAGATCAAGTAAGTGACCCAGTTTTGTTAAAACCTTAAGCCTTCGTTCCCTTTTTCGTCAAGGCATTCGGGGAAGACATGACTAAAAACGACAAACGCATGGAAACGTCCCGCTGCGCCTACCTGTCAGCCGTCGCCATTGTCAATAGATTGACTGAATCGTGGATGGGAATTTTCCCAAATTTACCGGTTATGTACATGGTTACTTACTTTCCAAACTTCTGTAAAAAGTAAATGTGACCATAATGGGTGGGTGATTGGTGTGATTTTTAACCCTAAACTTGTTTCTTTCAGACTTTTAGAAGTCGTAGGGGTGAAGTACGCGATGAAGATGAGAGACAGCCGTCAGACGGTCAAAACCAATTGAGACTTAAAAATAGACAATTAAGTTTGCATGTACATATACGTATACAACGAAAAACAGAACGAATAAACGTCTGAAAAGTGTAATTTCTTTGAAAAATAACGTTGACATTTTGTAACCAGCATGCTACTCTTTTGCTAAAACTTTTGTTGCTTACCTAAATTGAATGGAAATGCTGGCTGATGCAGAGCTTCAACCTATGGACCGAATTCGGTAAAAATGACTTTATTCTTATGTATTTTTGAAACATAAAAAAGGGCTACTTCAACGCTTTGAGAACGGAAAAATTGGGGAAAAATATCGAGGTAACTGTGATTTGCCCTGGTCCAACATTTAGTAACTTCCTCTCGCAGAGTTTCACAGGCCGGCGCGGAGAAGTAAGCTCGTTTATGCTGTGCTTTAGAAGGAACCTTTCCTAATTTGTGGTAATTGGAAAAAGATTTACGGACAGTCAGTTCAGAGCACAGATAGAAGGATGAAGACAGAGCGATGCGCTCATTTAATGGCAGTCGCTATCGTGAATAAAGTGGACGAGGCCTGGTTGGCGATTTTCCCACTTCTACTTGCTGCCTACGTGATGGTGTACTGGCCAACATTGGGTAAAATGTAAGTTTCCAAGACATTTTTACAAAAACCACACCTCAACTCTTATTTTGGGACAGCGGAGTGAAAATACTCGGGCCCGAGCGAATAATGAGAATGAGAGACTCCTCCACCCAACGAAGAGTGCTCGAACACGTATGACTTATTATATTTTAGACGATAATTTGATTCACAAAACCAATTTTTATATCAATTTGTGCCTTTTAAAACATAACAAGCTTGATTTAAGTGCGAAAAATAAAGACAGCCAAATTGTGCCAAAGTTCATTGAACTAGACGCCCCACTAAGGAACCTTTAAAGACGAGTAGACGTATACGGCGCCGTCAAGGTGACTAAACTTTACTATAGGTGCCGCAGATTTCCCCCTGCCCATTGGACGGGAGGGGTCACCAGCAGTCCTTTGCTCCCGATTGCTCACCCTAGAGCTGCAAAGAAAGTTATTTTGAAATTTAAGTTTATGATTTCTCAAAAATCACAACCCAATAACAATTAATAATGTACTGGGTCCAGCGCAAAGGCGGATGGGACTGCTCGTGACGTAGGTGAAGGACAGTAATGGCCGAATATCTGCAGCACCTATAAAAAGTTTAGTCACCTTGGGCGCCATGTTCGTTCTTATCAGTTTAATAAGAATGGTTGTTGTTGGGGGTCAAGGCTACTAGAACTAACAAGGTTGGCCATTACAATGTAAACAAGACGAAAAAGTTGCCTCAGTGTTTTGATTGGTCGAGACCGATTGTGACGTAGAAATATGCTCCTCTTCCCGCCCCATTGTTTATAGTCTATAGTATTTATGTAGAATTCGTGTTTTTTGAAAGCCCAAACTGCCCAAACTATTGTTTTATTTAATTCAACCAGAATTTCGGGCTTCGTACCTTCACAATGGTATCTTCAGGTGGCAATATTCTTGTATAGAAAGATATTTCGGACCAAGAAAACTTCCCATTTCCTTCGCAGCCCTCCTAGCCCCGGCGTTTCTTCTCATTTTAATAATGAGGAAGTCTCACATTTTTCGAAAATATTTTTTTCGATGAGGTATACCAGCCCTTCTATGTAAATGAAAAAAATTAAACCCTTTGGAAATTTTTTTCTTATTTAAAGTTGGCATATTTTCAATCCCGCCAAATCGAACATTTTCCGCAACGTAACATACGCTGCATTCTCTGCCCTTTTCATACCTCTAAATGGCTAATTGATTTATCCTTTATTATTTTATTATTCAAGGGCTCAAGTAGAAACACAACAAACCGCTCCCCACTTTTTTCGGAAGGCGTTTCATGACGAAAACATGCTTAGCTGGCGTGTTTGAAAATACCTAAAACTTGGTTATTTTACAACTGATCCCGATTATGTTCTATTTTAGCATAAATAATTACCTTAGAAAATAGAGTTATAAATAAGTTCTGACCCATGAATCTTCCTAACTTCGATGTTTTTCGCGTCATCCCCACGAAAACCAAGAAAAAAATCATATTTCTTGGGCCCGGTCTCGCTTATTGGACGCTTACAAGTATTTTCAACCAAAGATTCCCCAACGATTGTAGAAAATTCGTGTTTAAATGAAGAAGACACATTCAGCGGTTTGTGCTATCAAAGAACTTGAATTGATTTTCCCTTACATTATTTCCAAGCCATCTTAGCTGGAATTAAGTTACCTTCTCACTGCTTCTAAATAAACAATTAATAATACTTAGCATAAAAATTAAAAGTCAGTTAAATCTGTGATTGTCATATAGGGCGAACGAAATTCGGTTTAGTTCGCAATATCTCCACCCCACCACTCGATCAAATCACCCTCACCACATTCCAGGAGCTTATTTCTTTGAGAAGCTTATTTCTCTTATTGTAGCTCTTGCTTTGTGCGCGCTGTTGTGATTTCCTTTGAAAATCACTCTCAAAAATCGTGTTCTGTTCTACCCTCTTTATCCTCTTGAAATTTTGAACATGACAACGCGCCACGCCAAATGACACGATACGAGACCATGCACTAACGTTTTATCTCTTCAAATGACAACAATATTTGTGAAATACTCTCTATACACAAATTTGATTTGTATACAAAATGTTCTCTCCTCTCCTGTTCCATGCGCCACAATTCACCATGGGAAAGTGTTTTTTGAAGCAAAATTTTCCTACCCCATTTTATCTCTTTACGCTTTGGATGCACCACGATTTTTGAGAGGAAATAAGAACGCAAGTGTATGGCTGGCTAATGTTCTGGAAGGAAGGGTGAGTGTTTTGTTCAGCTTCAACATAATATTTTTTGTATAAATAAAATATGTAATAAACATTGGTATCTTTTTTCTAGCCTTAGGGGCCAAGCAATGTGCGTAACAGCAGTAAAAAATTCGATAATAAGATTTGATTCACCTGAATAACTCAGTTTCAAAGGAGTTGGAATACTACATGAATAAAGTGTGGTGGGAGGGAGCATATTGTGACGTGGGCCTCCACCCCTCGCCAATATATATAGAAAAACGTAAACAAACGGCGTAATGGCCAACCTTGTTAGTTCTAGTAGCCTTGGTTGGGGGTGATTTGTTGACAAAAGGTGGATTTTACAAGACTGATAATTGATAAGAGCGAACATGGCTTTTGTGATTTTACCTGTCTGATCATAGGTTCACTCATAGAGATATTATAACTAGAGCTTGAATTGTCTATTGCGCAGCGGTCCATGATTGACGTCACCAAGAGCTCGAGTTAGCTACGAAAACCCCTTGCTATTGGTTGAAGAAGTACCTATGGGGATGTGGATGGTGTGAAGGGGGACTTTTTAAAACCCCACCTTTTGAGACAGCCAATGGGAAGAGACCTAAGGAGCCGCAACGATGTCCGGATGACTTTAATCCTCGCCCCAGTTTATACTTGTTTGCGCATTCAATGCCCCCTCTAGTAGTTATATTATCTCTATGGGTTCACTAGCCCCACCAAACCAATCACCATACCTGTGACCTGTCATAACCTAACTTCCCGCAAAGTTTGATCTTGATCACACAAGCTAATCATTATTTTTCCGAAGATTTCTCACGATTTACTTGTTAGATTTGATTTTTTTCGGTTGACTATAGAGAATATTTAGGTAACTGATTCTGGGGCGAAACCCCATCAAATGTATGTTTACAATTAAATTTTCGAAATTAAAGATTAGTAACCGATGCCCACCTTCCAAAAGGCTCATCACCAACAAAAAGCAATCGCACAAAAACACAAGACGAAAAACAAATAAAAGCTGACAATTTTAGCGAACTCACCGAATATGAAGGCTGAAGGATGAATTTTGACAAAAGTTTTCTCGTAAAATTATTACACTTCTCCGGACAAGGGAAAACAAACTTTTCATAATAAAAACATTGAGTCGGCCATATTTCTGGAAAGGACGCTCCGCGCTTAGGCTTAGCTTTCATCCCCCTCACAGCCAGTTCAATGAACTCAAAGGGGAAGGGACCGTCTCGCGACACAGCGTCACCGCGCAGATGATTTGGTGATGGTAAAAGATGGTTTGGTGGGGGAAATATCAGTGGCACCCCACGGACGATCGTTCTTTGTCACTGAAGATTTTCTGGTTCTTTCTCGTTGTGATCAATTTTTCCTGATTTAAATAGTGGCCGTAATTCAAATTATTCAGTGGGTAATTGGCTCACAGCCTGTAATTAATGGGTGGTTCTAATTAAGTGATGTCAAGTGGTTCCGTTTTAAATACAATTTCGGTCCGGGAAATCTCTGCGCCGCCTGGGTCCACTCTTTCTCAGCTTGGGCTTGATGGTATAAATGATGATGATCCTGTGTCACTCGCCAATCGCAAGGTAGGAAATTTTCGCCTGACAGTATTTTATTGTTTAGTTCATATTTTATTAGAGCCTATTAACGTCAATTTTGGATGTTCTCCCTATGACGGATATGTGGGTGGGTGGGAGGGAGTGGACCATCCCCATTGCACCATCACGCAGCTTGGTTGGTATGGGCCATGGGGTGACTTTGGCACTCAATTTTCGGACTCGGAAAGGCCTAATGCGAATCCGCAAACCTATCTACGGCATTCACAAACTGAAGGACTCGGACCCCCTCGGCCCTCGAAAATGTGATGCCTGGCAACCTATCTGCCCGAATATGGGGAAACGAGTAGCCGCATACCTCTCACACTCCCCTACAAAGTGCATAGCCGATTCCTCTTCCAACACTCCGACACATCGGGTCTGCCACCATTCCCATTACGTAGAGGTGCTTACGTAGCGCATAGTGGCCTGTAAACATCCCTACAACTTTCCGCATGCTGTGATAGCAGCCACATCGTCGCCTCCCTGTCCCATTCCCGAGAGCACGCCCTCGCTTGCCGACAGGCTGATAGGCTATTCCAAGTTCTGGCGACCTCCCTATCAGCCCAATCAAATATCGACTTTCTCTTCGCGTCGTCTATTTTCGTTCGACAAGAAAACAAGCATTTTTGACATCCGGACCACAGTCTTCGCTCAGGTACTACTTTTTTGGTAGCTCGTGAAATGTATTCTTTTCCGGAATTTCTGAAAGTTTTGGAGACAGCTGATTTCCACGAATTGGGATCTGCCTTACGCTTTCGACTTTTCGTTTTGTTTTTTTCGCTCTGCTCTCCGTTAGGCGACGTTGTCGATGATGAAGAAGAAAAGTCTTCAGGGTCAATGTTGGGGTCTTTCACTGAGTCGTCACTGTTTATGATGTAACTAAGAACCGACTTTCGGCTGTCATCAGATGCTGCGAAATGAAATGGGCATAAAGATTTGGATGTTGTGACATTTTAGTAATGCAATTACGTACAAGGAACGATTGCTTCGTCATATCCATCGAGAACTGATTTTTTCCCCTAATCTTCGACAATAGCCGAATCGGAATTATTATAGTAGCAAAATAGTAATGAATAAATAAAAAATATTGATTTCAATGTAACCACATCAAATGAAATATAATGTTCACCTTTGGGACTCAAATTTAGGTTTTCAGGCATCGTTTCGTTTCCGTTAATAGTGAGATTTTGAATGAAGTAAAAACATGAACGTCTTCGTTAACGTTCGACAGTTGCTAGGATATGGATCAGCTGATTGGTAGAATTTCAAAAAGACGTGAACGTTTTTCTGTTGAACTTCTTTCAAAATCTCTCCAATATCTAATAAGTCTTCCTTTCGAGACGATTTTTAAAGTACGAAATGTAAAGGAGGCTCAGTGGCTTTAAGACAAGTAAATTTTAACCAAGCTAAGGTTGTGGTTGGTCCAAGGTCCAAGCAAAGTGACCGATCCATGGCTTGCTCATTGAACATCAGGGGCCTTATTCTGAACGGTCGGGAAAAAAAGGCCGCAAGCGGGATCCAAGGACGCCGAATAAGAAATAACATTATCCCGCCATAGCAACCGCTTTTTGCGGCATTTTCACACGGCTTCGGAATACGGCCCCAGGAGGGAACATTGGCGGATACAAGGGGGGCGGTCGCCCCCCATAGGGCAGAAAAAAAGAACCTGGGAACTCTAAAAATTTGCTTGAACCCGTTAAAATAAACTCAAATCTGGAGCTTAAAACTATCTTTGAAGGAAAAAAAGTATTGTTATGAACTCATTCTCTATTGAAATCAAGGAGCCTCGCATCACTCAGCGGATGAAGAATCTTTCGAATCCTCTGACTGAGAGTGCTGAAGATTTAATTGAAATCACAGTATTCCTACCATTTATCGAAGCAATCTTGGAAGGAGAGATTCAGCTCGAGCTTGTTCTGCTCAATCCGCAGAACATCATAAAAATCGGTTTGACGGAACTTGAACCTTAGCTTCATTGCATGTGGGATTTATTAAGTCAAATTCCATCCTTTGAGACACAATTGGGGTCTGAAAATCTGTTTCAGCGGAGATTTTCTGGTGAGTTGTTTTTGTCGCAGGAGAAATAGACAACTTTTTCGGATTGAGAAGAAACAGAAAATACCTCAGATTTGGCAGTAGAAACGTTAAATCACTGGGACGAAGTATTATTACGACTGTCGCTAGAATTCTGAAAATCCTGACAACCTTTTCCGCTCTGTGTGCTCCAGCAAAAATCATTTTTCTTTTATATACGTGAACAGAACTATTTCTCTCGAAACCGAAGAATTTTTGCAGTGCTTTGCCAAAATCTCAAGCAATTTGGAATTTGCGCTATCTTGATTTTTAGTGATTTAATGTTGCAGTTTTCATGAGAATCATAATAAAATTAGTTGCAGTGCTTTACGATAACATTTGTCATCCAATCGAGTTCCGCCAATCCCACCCTCACATGGATTTCGTGTGAAAAACCGCCCCCTCCGTACTGCTGAGGCTGGATCCTCCTGTGGGAGGAAACTACCATGTTCAAATCTCAGAGGTTGCCAAACTTCTGTTTCAGTATCCTTGGCACGTTGGTTAGAGAGAGCTAGCTCTACTACTTTTCGTCCTCTTGACATTTTGACCTGAAGACAGGTTATGCAATGAGTTACGGAAGAGAGTACAAGAAGAAATAGTTAGAGCTACTCAATAGTCGCAGAATGTTACATCTTGGGATTCCATCGACTTTAGAACAGAATACAGTTACATCTTGTGATAAGAAATACACATTTTCCATGAAATCTGAATCAAAAGTGATGCATGAGTTACCTCTCAAGATGAAACGTTCGGCACGAGAAGCAACACAAAAAACCACGAAAAATGTCGGAACATAAGGTTACATATCAAGATATACCACTGTGCACGAAAAAAAAATAGTAGTAAAAGAATAAAAAATAATGGTGACACCAGGGGCCGTATTCCGAAGCCATGTGAAAAAGCCGCAAAAAGCGGTTGCAATGGCGGGATAATGTTATTTCTTATTCGGCGTCCTTGGATCCCGCTTGCGGCATTTTTTCACGGCCGGTCAGAATAAGGCCCCAGATGTATCACTATGTAGGTACGTGGAAAAAATGAGATAAAACTTACCGAAATTCTAGAAACTTCTTTATGTAACCTTCTGCATCTAAGGGTGCGATATAGGCAATGATGATTATAAAACCCAACATCAAACCCAATTTTTATGATTGGAGGAACGCAGACAATAAGAAGGAAGGAATTCCCCCTCCCACTTATTTGTGTCATAGCCAGGTCAATCTAATAATTACTTTTTCCAAGAGGAACATTATTACAATGTGTTTATTTCTACACTAAATGCTTTTATGGCTGTTACAACTCGGAATTATTGCCCTCAAGCTGTTTCTTTCGCGCCTCCTTACCAAGAAGTACCGCTTTTTTGAATAAATTGCAGTACAGCTTAATGGAGGCGGGCGAATCATCATTACCAGGTACTGGGTAGGTCACCAGAGTTGGGTCGCAATTAGTGTCCACAACTCCGACCGAAGGAATAGCCATTTTGGCCGATTCAGCCACACAGGGATGTTGATTCAACATGGACGTGAGAGTGTTCAAAACGATAGTCAGGTCGGGGAGTCGAGTCATGGCGCCGAACAGGGTCATTGAATTTGTGAACAGGCCCTGAGGCCAGAAACGCGTGTGAGCAAATTCCTGACAGTCTTTCGCCGTTTGTTCAACGAGTGGACCGTGCTGCGGTGACTGACAGGCGAACAATATGATGCCGTCGCGGTAGGCGATGTGAGCGGTGAAATTGAGGGCGTCGCCGAGAAGCTCGGCTGTTTTGTCCAAGTCGATGACGAGGTGGCCGAGTCGTGAGCCATAAATGTAGGGTCTCATTCGATCGTTTAGGGAGCCCTCTTTGTGGCCTAAATGAACTCGAGCGTTGAATAAATCTTGAACGGTAAAAAGCTTCCTCACTCCGAAATAGTCGGGATGAGAGAGAACGTTGTCGGATTTCACTTCAATTTGGTCCTCTACACGTAGTGAATCAAAGGATTGAGTAAATCATTGGTGACAGAATGGGTGAAGATGACACTCACTCTCTACTGGTTGCTCTTCCTCGCGTTGGGTCTGTGTTGAATTCATTCGTAAAAAGCCCTTGTTTCTCCCATTTCTCAGTAAAACTCCTTGACGAAACACTAGGAAATTATTATTAAAATGCGTAAACTTCCAATTTTTGACCAATGCAACACACTTACCGGTTCGGCAAGCACCGGATATTGATGTACTCATGATGATGATTCCCCCCGGGCTATTTGTTCGCTGTAACGAACCCCTCTCATTAAAAACTTAACTCTGAGTAATTTATTGCGAAAATGTACTCACAAATTCTTAACTGAAAAAACTCCTCAGCCCTGTTTTGGTACTCTTATCATTTCAACGGACCTGTAACCTGCTGAAGTGTAACATTCTCCAAAGGATTAAGGATTTGTTGTGTGTTGTGGTTTGTAGTCTTTCTTTTCTTTTAATATTTTTCTTCGTTTTAATTGAATGAATATTTTCATCGTTTTGTCATTACCTAAGAGTGTTGCTTTGTGTTTTATGTAGGAATTTGGGTGCGTTCAATTATTGTTTCACTTGATTTTGTCTACTTTTACTTATGTTTTGTTAGCTGGGACAAGAGTTCACTGGACGGTTTTCTGATAGCGTCTCCCATTTGCACAAAATTCTGCATTTGGGCAGTTCATTCATGTAAATGGGAAACGGTGTTAACTTTAATATCGTTCCCCATTTGCACAAAATTCTGCATTTTGGCAGTTCATTTCCACCCGTCTTCACTGTATTAAATCATATGTTGGTGGAGAAGACGGGTGGAAATGAATAGCCCCGTTGTAGAATTTTGTGCAAATGGGGAACGCTATAAGTGTGAATCACAGATCACAGTGAGGTCTTAGTTGTTTGTCGTGGGTGGTACATCATGAGTAGGCCGCGGTCCAGAGGAAGGGAACGTCATGACCGGTGAGTACTATAATTGTTGTATTTAATGTTTTGGCTCCATATAGTTCACCTCTATTGGGATTTATTGCGATGTAGTAGTCAAATTTTTCTATGCGCCAGAATATATCAATATTTCCACAGCTGCGAGGGTTACTGCTGGAGCAAGGATTTTTAGGGCAGATGCAGCCTTCGTTGATGGCTCAAACTACAAACTTTCGGCAGCCTTACGATAGGGGTCTCATAAACTCAAAAAATCGAGGTTCCTGTTTGCTCCAGAATTGGGGTTTCTGGTAGCTGTTTTAGGTGACACGTGACATTGTGGTATCGGTCGCGGTCAGGTTGCTAAGGAGGCTACACTGGTTGGGGGACAAACGACCCCCCTTCACCATGTCACCATGACGACAACAACTGAGCAGTGATGATTGAACCAATTGAACTACTGAACTTTGTTTGCCTACCAACCAACCTGATACCCCTGACCGCGACCGATCTGGGGCCGTATTCTTGAAATTGTGAGAATTTTGCAATACTGCTTTGAAGGCAATGTTGCTTTGAGAGAAGTGAAAGCAATGTTGTCTGGGCTGCAGAGTGTTCAGTGTTTCAAGAATACCATTTGTTAGCAATACTGGAATCGATGCAATAAAATAACCGCGGGGATTTCTTTCTGAAATGAATTTTTTTTAAAATCTCTAAAGCTAGAGCTATGTTTAGAAATTCTTAGTTAAAATGAGAGTTTTCGACTACAGCAGCAGAGCTCATTATTGTCCATCTAAGCGCCCACGTGGGGCAAGGATATCTCGTTGTCGACGTTGAATTAGCCCCTTTCGACGCCTAAAAAATAACACCTATCGCTCGTGCCAGCGTATTTTTTCTCGGGGGCGAGACGTCTCCCGCGTCTGCGCCAAATGTGAAAGGCCCCGTAGAGTTCTATGTATTTTTACTACAAGAGCCGACGCCGCACCTGGGCGACTTTTATTTCCCAATGTGCAAGGGACCTTAGGCTAGTCCCGGGATTCTGGTCGAAGAACACTGAAGGACCTAAATTACATCCAATTTTATGCACAACGAGGACAACTTTTAAACTTCGACTCCATTGCCCAACCCATCTGAGAAATGCTGGTGAGCGTAATTGTGGCGTGCAGCCCTTCCTTGCCTCCCCACGCATCTTACTGAGCGTTTCTCGTAGGTATGTCGCTGATTCAGCTAGGTCTCTTGCAACTCATTTTCTCGAAGGACGATTAGACGAAATGTTCGTTTTTCGAGGGATTCTCTTTTATTTTTACAAACCGCACTCACCGAAAAAGAAAGCTCAACTCAAGGTGACTAAACTTTCTATAGATGCCGCAGATCTTCGGCCATTACTGTAGTTCACCTACGTCATGAGCAGTCCCGTCCGCCTTTGCGCTGGACTCAGTACATTATTAATTGTTATTGGGTTGTGATTTTTGAGAAATCATAAACTTCAATTTCAAAAGTATCTTGCTCTGCTGCTCTAGGGTGAGCAATCGGGAGCAAAGGACTGCTCGTGACGTCAGTCTCCACCCCTCCTGACAGAATGGCAGGGGGAAATCTGCGGCACCTATAGTAAAGTTTATTCACCTTGATGGAAACTCTCGGATTTCCCATTACAACAGAGAAGGCAATGTTACAATCGAATCTTTGAAAATTGAAACACCTACAGGGGGTGTTTCCTAAAAACCACAGAAGGCATTACTGCTTTTGCAACATTGCGACCCAAAGCAGTAGTGCCAAATTCAAGAATACCGCTTCGTAGTGTTGCTTTCTCAAAAAGGCAATAATGCTATCGAAACTAATGTTGCCAAGGCGTTCAAGAATAAGGCCCCTGGCTGTTCTAAATCTGGGGTTTCTACTGTTCAACAGTTCAACCAAAAAACAGAGGACGTTATTTGGTAGCCCAAAGGCTTGTTTTGGTTGGTGATTCCGCCCGTAAGTTATAAGTCGAGATAGCCTCGCGAACTTTGCTCATCGGTTTTGGTTGGCAACGGTCCATTGAGCACTTGGCGTTGTCACTGCCAGTGAAATCTAGTCCTGCGATTGGGACAGTCAACCGCTTAACGTTGCCACTTAAGTTCTAGCTGTGACACGTTTCTATGCGTGCCGTTGACAACCTAGTTGTGCGATTTTTGAAGCTCTTTAGTGAGTTCCTAGCGCTGCTGCCAGTTGTTTAAGTCTCTCTTTGTTCAATGGTTACTGACAAACATGTACGTATACGGGAGTACAGTGAATCTCGAGGTAAACCCGACTGTTTTCAAGTAACGTGAGCCCCCCCCCCCCTCCGGACAACATTCGAAAGTCCCATTTTTGTTCAGAATTCATCTGGTCACTACCCCTTCATGGTAATTTTTCTTCTGTTTGACGTAAAAAGGATTTGATTCATTTTTTGTTTTGAATATCAAGCGGTTTTTGGAATTGATGACGCGTCCTGCGTTGGAGTTGACTGCGCGCTCAACATCCACCACTACCCCCTCCAACACTGAAAGGCTTCTCTGTTTTTTTTGTTTTTTTTTTTTTTTATCAATGTTAGTTTGTTACTCTCACAACTTCAAATTCTTGTGGTCGACAGAATCTTATTACATTGACAATTTCCTTCGTGTTCATCGCGTTTTAATTCTCTCACCTGTTTACTTCACGATGAACCACGTTCAAGCGAGACGTTAACTCTCCAGTCTCTTACTACAGCGGCACTTCATCACTCTTGTACTGCCACGCACTTCCCCCTTTCTAAGAGTCGCGATGTCGGAAAAAAGGAGTTACGAGGATGCTTTCGTGGAAAGTGGACAGTTTAACGTGAACAATTACAAGTATGACTACGAGCTGGACCATCAGTGGGATGTCAAAAGGAAATTTATGCTCGCTCACCAAGAGAAATACTCGGAGGATCGCCTGATATGCTTGGCTCAAATATTTTGCAACGTTCACTTTATGGGTTGCAGGTAAACTGTCAATTATGTGTGTAAGACCATACAGCGATAGATTATTTTCATGAGACTAGTTGTACAGTGCAGTGCAGGACATTGGGCTCCGTTCCGTATGTTGTCAACTTCTCTCCCTTCAAGGGTTGTACATGTTCGTTAAGAGCGCGTTGATTAATTAACGGAGGCGAAATTTTATCCCCAGGATTCTATAGTAGTGTTTGTCAGTTTTGAAGCCATGAGTACGACGTTTATGTTGCACAAGAACTGGTTCTTGGGCCAGGTTTACAATTTGTGGAGAAATTAGTGTCAGGAGTAAAATTCACCTTCACGGGGTTAAACAGATAATTTTTGTGCCGAATAGTCAGTTTTTAGGTCCTAGTAACTGGTTTTTGAGCGGCAGGATGCGTTCAAAGGCTGGACTTGACGATTCCTCACTTTCTAACCTCGCCTTATTATTTTTCAGGTATGACGATGGGGTTATGGAGTTGATCGATGAACTCTCCAAAGGGATTATCGACAAAAATAAAAAATGGGAAAAGGTGTCCTTTGTCGCGGCGTCGAACGCAGTCGAAGAGCGAGTTCGAGGTAACATAAATCTTCTTCGTCAGTCGATCATTTGTTCAGTTATGAATCACAACATCCCCCCTCTCCACTTTCAGGTCGTCTGAATGCTCCGCAAAGACACCAACCTCAACAGAACCAGAATCAGTACGGTTCTGGGCCGTCCAGACGCCAGGATTTCTCGTCGTCATCATCTTCGCACGGTGGAAACTATTCTGGGCGTGGTAAGTTTCAACCGAATTACAGGAAATGGTGATATTCCTTCCTTTTTGTTTCCTCTGAGAAATTAACGAGACCTGAAAAATTCAAGTGTTCATTTTTTTGTAAAGTATTTTGTAGGAATAAAAAACCGCAGGTGTGGTAAATTACTCCCTGCCCCCATAAATGCCTTTTATAAGGTTTAAAAAATTAAACGCTGTATTTGATTGTAATACAACATTTGGATAGAAAGTTTTTTCTATTTCAAGCTCTTTCGACGAATGTGATCATTAACTTTTGTATGCCCACCACTGCACAGGTAAACTGGCAAACAAAATATGATCTGGTTGGGTGGGTCGGGGGGACAGAAAAGGAATGACTGCCGTGGGTGCCTTCGCCGCATTTCCCTCGTCGATGATTCGACGTGTGGAGTGTGTGGTTTTGAAGTCGAAAAAAAATCTTTTAATGTAATTCGTTTTTTAGATAATTGGGTTGGGGCTCAAGGTAATTTCCAGAAATCCAGTGGACGTGTTAGACCAAACTTTGTGAATTTCGACCAGAGCAGAAATGGTAATAATTGACGGTGTCTTAATTTGGTTATGTTTAGTATTTTGAGTGTTTTATTTTAGAAGAGCCTAGTAGCTTGGCTGGAAAAGATAACGGTACTACGGCGGCACCGAGTTCGTCCTCCACGTTCATCAACTTTGTCAAAAGTGCCTCCCGGCAGGCGGAGCAAGCGTCGAAGCCGTCTGAAGCCGGCCACGAGGAGCCCGACGAACGCCGTCGCGGTTTCACTTTCGTCAAAGATGCTAACAAGACGTCATTTGGGCCTCAGCCGATCTCCTCCGTCACCACCACGAATTGGCGAACCGGTCGAACGATGGAACCGCTCATGAAAACTCCAATTGGGCCGCCGCCGACCAAACAGCAAAAGGCGGCTGGGGGAAAAGGCAAGAAAGATCGAAGCGGAGAACCTCTTCCGCCACTGAGAAATGAGCTGCTCCAGAGCGTCGTCGACAGTGGACCTTTCGGAAAATTGGTTTTGGTAGAAAATCTTCAAGCTTCCGAAAGTGCTGGACAGATTTTAAGTAAACTATCGGGACAGAACGTCTGCATCTCGTACGAGTTCGGCCAAGCGGGTGACAACATGTGAGTAGCCTTTAATTTTGTTTCACTTTAACTTTCTTAAATCGTAATTTTGAAATTACAGAACGTGCAAGTTATTATTACAGAAACTATTTTTATCGTCAAGCGCCGGTAAAACAAAAAAAATAGCGAAGGATGAGGCCTGTAAAATCGCCATTGAAAGACTGAAAGAAACATCATTCACCGTACAGGTGATACCTCATTCCATTTTTCCATCACCCCCTTCTCCATCACATATTCCATGCCTAGGTGATAAAACCATTCGCCGGCAATGAAACGGTTGACCGCACGTTGCAACAGACGGCAACATCGGAGGTAACGGCGAGTGAGGACGTTCCTATCGATGAGTCCAACATCGGCAGTAAACTGTTGATGCGTATGGGGTGGTCTGGTGGAGGATTGGGGAAAGACGAGCAGGGCATTGAAGAACCGATAAGGTTAGTTTTTATTTCACTCGTTTCCAGGGCTGAATTTCCCCCCTCTTCCTAGCCTAAGTGGCCTTTTGGGCTAACCATTGGCGAACCGGTGTTTCCCTCTGAAATGGGAGTGGAGGTCGCTGGTTAGTAACTGACCCTTCGTCTGCGTCAAAACGACCAATACTACCATCCACAGTATCTATGGGCAAAGGACCTCGGCTTGTGGCCTTCGCGAAAAGTTTCATATTGGCCTGTTTAAGCGTACGAACGGTCCCCCCTCCTTCCGAAGACGATACCCCACCGGCAGCGTTACTAGGCTCGCGATCAGCCTCAGCCTGGCCGTACAGTGAACGTGATTCACGCGAAGACGAAAGGGAGCGATTTTGCCCGAACAGTCCGACTTCTTTCGAACACGCTGAATTGCATGGCTCCCCCTCCACAGGAAGTGCGTTTCCACTGTTACTGGACGGTGGATGGACAAGACCAGCTTTACACGCCATCGGGTCTCACGTGTGGGGAGAGGGATCTGCACTACTCCCTGACCGTAGGATTGACCTACACCATACCTGACAATAGCTATCCGCGTGGTAACTTTGAAATTAATCTTTAAAATCTCTTTAATGGGAAAAGGACAAGAGGCGGACGTTCAACACACTCCTTTGCTTTTACAACGTCAGGAACCCTTGCCTGACAAACTGCGAAGAAGTCATTGATGACTTCAAGCAATCAATAAATAAAAGTTGAATCCATAGAGATATAATATAACTAGAGCTTGAATTGTCTATTGCGCAGCGGTCCATGTCTGATGTCACCAAGAGCTTGAGTTAGCTCCGAAAATCCATTGCTATTGGTTGAAGAAGTACTGGTGAGGGTGTGAAGGGGGACTTTCTTTACCATTCAACTCATCCGTGTTGGACCCCCCCTGAACTGGCACAAATAAAGATTAGACATTATGAAGTGCCGTTGTTTCTCAAATCGGGGACTATAAATTTCTCTCCTTCCATTTTTGTTATTTTTCTGTTAAATAACTTGACAAGATTTAGTTTCATGTCGACCTAAATGGGCACATTCATAAAAATCCGAGATACCGGCGAAAATCCAACCCCTGGTTGATTTCGCGTGGAATTGCCCTGTTTACAACTAAACTTTGTCATAATTTAATAGTGATTCAATTGGAGATTTTCCCAACGTACTATATATCCCCCATTGAATGCGAAAATGGGCGTAACAGATCAACAAAAAAATGGTTTTGTCCTAAGTTAAAATGTACTTATTCAACGCGTTTTCAACTCGTTACCCTCAACATAGAATATAGAGACGGGTTTCAAGTACAGAGAGCAAACTACACCCCTTGAGTTCTCAAAATTTTCTTGTTCTCCCCACTTTTTGAGACAGTCAATGGGAAGAGACCTACGGAGGCGAACGATATCCGGATCACGTCAATTTGAGCCCCAGTTCCCAGTTTATTCAAGTTTGCGCATCAATTCCCCCTCTAGTAGTTATATTATCTCTACGGTTGAATCCCCACCCATTTGACTATGACACGGAGATGTTTCGCAAGGTTATTTTGTGGAGGGTTGTGTTTGTGTTACAGGCGGCTTCGGGGAAGGGGCTCTTGAAAAGAATTTTCGATTAGACGAGGCGCTGAAGGGGTTCTTCCCGTGATTTCAGCGTTTTTAGCCTCTAGCACGCTTATAGGCCACTTGCCGAGACATTTTTCAGCACGTTTTCATGGTCCAGGACCATCTACAACACCCCCTCCCCTGCCTATTAGTTTCTTTGGAGTCAACGTCAAAATCCGCTCCGCCAAGATCCCGTGTTACTTAGTGGACTATTGCACTATATGATGAAGTGGTTGGAGGGTGGTAATCGGTTGTTTGTGGGGCTGTATATTACGTAAATTACGCGGCTGTGTTGTGGGTCTTTGGTATCAAGGCAAACTCTGGGCGCAGGGGTGTGTTGAGTTTTTTTTTGGTAAATCTGTAGCTCAACGTTGATTTTGCAAATGCTGAATAGAAATTTTGATACTCCATAGATTTTATGCGAAAGGAAAAATTCAAATTCGCTCCGGCAGCTGGCATCCTCCTGTAATCTTTTCCCATGCCGCTGGAGAAGAAACTGCTGCTACTTAACCTAAAAAACTTTGTTCTGCTCTATGGTAACACCAGGTCCCTCTCTCCCCGAATCACCTTCTCAACTCCTTGCACAAGCTTTAGTATCAGATTTTGAGTATCCATTGATGGTATAAACGGTTTGTAGTGCGTCAGCGCAGACAGTCAACCGTAGTGGTTTAGGCGCTCAGAACCACGCTGATTTGCGGAGAAAAGTGATGGCACTCGTCGAAAACTATGTTAAAAGCGAAACAACGGACGATCTCATATTCAGCGCTGAATTTTCCAAAGAGGAACGGAAGATAATTCACGAGTGAGTTTCTAAAGTGTTTTTTTTTTTAAATGCGGACCTCGCCTATCCGGACGTTCTTCAAATTTCCTCTAGGACCGTCATGAGTAAATCTCGCCGTTTAAAAACAAAAAGCTACGGATCCGAGGACAATAGACGTTTAGTCGTTTCTAAAAAAGCTTCGTATCTTGAAATAGTGGACGATCTTCTCGACTGCGGGGGGGAAAATGACAAGTACAAGTTGATTCCACCGAAAAACTTTCAAAATGGAATGAACGCGTTCCGATAAACGCGTTTGCAGTATGTGTTGTTTTGTGTACAATTTTGTAAATATACCCGTGGAGTATTTTTCTGTTCTTAAATTCGCATTTTTATGACATTTTCTCTTATTCATCGTGTACTTTGACTGCTCACTTCAAATGATGATTTTCGTAGCTGATGAAGTGACTGCGTTTCTTCACTTTCTTCCCCTCGTCCTCCACCGACCAAATTCACACAATTCCTGTAAAACCACGCAGAATTCTTGTAAGTATTTTCTCAATTATTTTTCTACGCTGTCGTATTTTCTTAATTTTAATTTTAATTTCATTTTGTGGAGCTCACAGAGAATCAAATAACTAAAAGAGAGCCAGCCAAATGGCATGGTAAAGTGACAAGAGGGGTTGGCCCACAGCGCTTCGGGGCGCTAAGGCGATAACTAAAATGACCCCTCCCCACACCGCACAGTCCATAGGTCTCCCCTTTCACCTCTTCCCCACTCATAAATTACCGTGGCATTTTGATTACGGATTCCTTATTTTCCTTGATTGGGTAAAATCAAACAACATAATTTGTCGTTTCCTGAAAAGTAGGTACGTTTATTTATCACTTTCGAAGTACACTGAGTAATAGACGAGAAACGGAGAAAATAGAAAGAAGGGAGTTTTAGTTTACATCCACATAGCATCATAGCACAGTACTTTGATTTACCGACAAGGTTTTAGCGTAATTTAGCCTAAAAAAAAGCGAAGGCTCGATTTCTTTACAAATGCCCCTGATAGTACCGTGAAAGCTTTCAAGTGAAAGTCGTGAAAGACTACCTCACGAAACATGATCGCATATACTTCTACTTGTATCACTGATTTCCAGAGAAAGGATTGGCATTCCCACAAGATCCCCAACAAATACATGAACAAAGAAATTAAGTACCAAGTACCAAATTGTTCACGATATCATATTTATATGCACCACACCTAACCACATCTATGCTATGAGCCATATCGCCTGAAAAGAATATGTTTCGTGTTGCTGATTTATTTAATATAGTCGGAATTCGGCCAAGGATAAATTAAGATGATGTTTTTGTTTTGTTCTTTAATACATGATAACGTTTTCAGGTGCCTAGCACCCCTCTTCAGTCTGAAAAACAACAAACAGTAAAACCAATGAACCCTGTATCCGGTACAACCAACTACCGATCCTCACGATCATTTTTACCTTTCAACAGAGAAGAAAAATAAATAAGCGGCAACACCGCTACCGTCAAAAAACTCGCAAAACAGACTTCTCGTCCCTAATCAGAAATGCAGAACCACAATAAAATAAATAGGAAGACAAAAAAAACAAAAAAAAAACAACCACTACTTACATTGTCAGCAAAAACAAGATACAAACTAAATCCAGAAGGAAAATCGAGCGAGACAAAATACAAAAGAAAAGCCAACGGACCACTCCCGAGAGCAAGGAGAAATATGAAATGACATTTCAAGCCCGGCATATCGGGAATATGCTAAACGGAGGAGGAGGAAGTCATAGTGTAACGAAGTACACACAAGTGCAGGGGCAACTTCATCCTTTTCCTAGTTTATCCTTAATTATTATTCCTTCAAAAAATTATCCCTATTTAAATCCACCAATACTACAAATTATTCCTCACCCCTCCCCAGCCCCTCTGCACTAAAACGGAAATCACCGAGACGCCGAGAAAGGGCGAATATTGGAGCGTCAGCAAAACTCAGCGTGAGAAAAGCGGGTTTCCCACCAATAGGTGCCGAAAAACAGATATAAGGAAGGGGCGCTCTGATCTCGCTCTCTCTGCCGTCCGAGTCTTCGCCGTAATCCCGTCAGATCCCTAGTCCGCGTGGTGTGTCCTCCCCGAGTATAGTAATAGGCTTTATACTGTGTGAATAAATCAGTTTTAATCCTTTTCTTAATTCCCCCCAGTAATAAGCCCATTCCCCAATATCGCCCAAAAAAAGGCTTGTTACAATAGTGGGGCGACAACAACCAATCCTTTGGTTCCGCTTCAGAGTCCCAATCACATGATTGAAAGCCGACGAGAATTCCTGCGTGTCCTTCACGAGATTAACTGTTTTTTTAGCCATTTTTACCTGTAACGATTCATTGATGAGGCGTCTAGGCAGGACAGATTCCTTAGCCAAAATTTTTGTTTTTTCAAAGTCAAATCCATGGCCTGTGAATCGGGCGTGCGCTACTAAACCCGAACTGACCTGCTCTTGGTTCGACAACGACCTCTGATGCTGCGCCAATCTCGATCTTTCTTAAGTACTGCCGATTTTGCCCTATGTATGAGGCCCCGCAAGAAGGTCCGGAACAGGGAATTTCATAGACACCGTGCGTGTTGCTCAAAGTTGGCGTCAGGTCCTTCCCCTTAGTGTAGAGCCGCCAAGCTCTTTGGGATATCCATTTTCGAGCAGGATCCGCGGCGCCTTGCGGAGTGATTCGTCCAAAAAGGCAGGATGGCAAATCCTATGCAGCCTCTCCAGCAAGTTGCGAGCCACGTTGGTCTTTTGACCCTTAGGATGGCAACTAAGGTAGTTCAGAATCCGTCCCGATGCAATGGTTTTCGTGTACCAGTTATGCTGAATCTCATTTGTCTCGGTCCTCGAGACTAGTGTGTCCAGGAATGGAAGTCCATATACTCCTTCGACGAGAGTCTCCCTCTCCACGGTGAACTGAATCATCGGGTGGTAACTATTGAATTCTTCCAATATTTCGTCGATCGCTTCCGGGTCCACCACAAACCAAAGGTCATCGACGAATTTTTTCACCAATGCCACCTTTTCACCCAATTTCGGAAGTACGTTACGATGCCGGCAAGATCAGGCGACCGAAGCGTGTAACGTACGTTGACCGTTCCCGCCAAGCCCGAGGATGTGACAAGTGGCGCTATGGATGTGAGCGTGAAGGATGGCAGATCTGGTAGCCTTCACTTTTTTCGTAAGCCTTCCATCCTATAACCCTCCTACAACCCTCTTCTTCATCACATCAGTCTAATTTTGACTTTTGACTGTTTTTGCCCTTGCGTTTCTTTTCGCTTTAATTTCGTGCAATTCTTACTTAGTTGTGTTACGAATATTCAGTGTTCGGTGGCCTTTATAATGCCTTCTCCGTCAAATAGGGGTTTTCATTGCTCAAGTAATTTCTGTGACTTAGCAATGAACGGCGTTTCGGTTTTTTAACTGATCGTCCTTCGAAAGTTTTTCGACTCAAGTTACGCAATTCTAAACAGGTCGAACATTTTTTTTTCCTCCGTGGGTTAAACTCGCCTCAATGTTTCCTTGCATTCCAGATTCAATGGCTTTCAGATGCTGTTATTTACGCGTTCAGTCGGTGCTGACTTCCCAGCGGTGGTCACATCCTTCGTCGTATCAATTCCCCAGAACTGTCACAACTTGGGTATGGTTCTCGAATGGCTAACGACGCAATTCCTCCAACCTTACCCATCATTTCATTTTCAGAACAAAAAACCGTCCCTGTTGACTGTCGCAGGCGCGAAAACCACTTCGAGCAATGACTCGACTTCAAAACGTGACTACAAAAATATTAGCCACGGACCGACGCCGGAGAAGAAAATCGAGAAACTGTGGATATCATTCCTCTTCGTGGGTTTCTCGTCGATGCTCGTTGATTGGCGAAGGTGAGTCAGTTTGTTTTTGTCAATTTGAAGCAAATCGTTCCGTAATGTTTATTTTTGTGCTGTGAGATGCAATGTAAGTGCAAAGGACCAGTTTCTGGTCAGGTGCTGATCCAACACCTGACAATGAACAGGGTCATGGGGATGACAAGGAAGAGGTTGAGGTAACATTTTTTGGTAACTATTTTTTAATTAGTTTTCATTTGCTCGAATTGTGTTGCAAAAGGATGACAATCAAGTCTTAATGTGACCTGTATCTAAAACGAACGTTTCGGTTGACGGAATCAGGTACGATTGATGTGTTCTTGGTTGCCACTTGGGAACGAAGGATGGCGTCAACCTTCACAACTTCTCTCGCCGGAAAAATTAGTGTTTATTGCGAATTTTATAGCCATTGGCTCTAGCTAGCTGCTACTAAATCATGAGTTGCGACTTACATTAATTCCAAATAATTCATTTTTGAACTTCCTTCAATATGCTTGTCGGACCACCGTTACGTAAATTGTTAGTTGAGCGGTTTCTAGAGAAAGTGTAGTGTAAGGCCCTGTTCACAAGCTCTATGCTTGTGTTGTGTGGTGTCTATGCAACATATAAAGATGCTTTATTTTTCGAGGGAGTAAATCTGTTTGGCTGTATAGACTCCACAGAACGTAAACATAGAGCTTGTGAACAGGGCCTTACACTATACTTCCTGTGGAGTATATGCCAACCCGAATAGAACCCAGTTGGGGTGGGATCTTAATGCAAAAACATCATAAAAAGGGTCTAAGACATGTTTTCTCAAAATTACCCAAATTGAGCCAGAAGACCCTCACTTCACGTCAAGTTACGTCTTGCCTAATCGATAAATACAGTCTGTTCCCGGCGAAATGTAACAGTGTCCGCCAATACTCCTTCAAAGTGGCCAAAAGTCGTCGATTTTCTCGGTCTCGGTGCAGCGGCCGATACCGAGGTCAGTTCGGATCATTCCTCGGCTCAACCCTCTCCTGGTTAAGGCACTATAAAGCCCTGTACACACGGAGACTTTTCTGTCCTGTCACGAAATTTTTAAGATTTTTAGGAATGTTCGTTTGTCGTGATGTCAAAAAGTATAAAAACCATATGTTTCTATGAAAAAACAGAGAAATTCTGGAAAAATCTCTCCTTTCTCCCTACCACGCGGAAACACAGCTTAGAAACCTTTAGTCCTGTGAACAAAGGACAGGACATAAAAAAAATAATAATAATAAAAAAAAAAATTTCGCTCCGGCAGCTGGCGGTCGGAAAGAGTGCATTTCATTATGTATACGGATACCCTAAGCCGTCCCAGAAGTAATAATTTTGATACCATTATTTGTTTCATTAAGCCGAACTTCTTCCTCTATTTTCACCACCCTCTCTTCAAAATGTCGAAAAGTTTCGGTAGTTTTCCAAGGGCTTTGTAATATTAAATTTTTGTGCCGTATTTTATGATACCTAAACGTGTGAATTTAAGCTTTTTCTTTTTGAAATTTCATCCCCCATTTCACCCTCCCCCATCAAAGTATTCGATAAATCTCAATGGGACCCAGGGCTTTCGTTACATTAAATTATTGAGTCGAATTTTAGAGCGCTAAGATGAACTAGTGAAGTTCAACGCTATTTTTGCACTTCCACACCGGAAGGACCACCCCCACCACCTTGACTTTTTCGAAAAATTAAAATGGGAATCAAAGGCTACTCTAACATGGAGTATAGAGAATCTAATGCTTCTAGAATCAACTGGTGAATTACAGTGATTTATTGACAATTTAACCCCTATTTTCCCCCCTCCACCTTGACAGATTTCGCCCAAATGCAATACCGACCTGGGTCTTATGACTACTGATTTTTGTGCCAAAGCGCGTTCCGCTAAACTAGATTTCTTCGAGAGTTATCGTGCTAACAAGACCACATGCTTACTTCCACTCCGGGGGCAACACCCTCCCCTTCGACTTTTCAAAACATTAAAATGGGAATCAAAGGCTACTCTATCATGGAGTATACGTACCGAATATGATGCTTCTAGAATCAACTGGTGATTTATAGTGATTTTTTGACCATTTCAACCCCTAATTTCCCCCCTCCAGCTCAACCGATTTGGCCCAAATGCAATTCCGACCGGGGTCTTATGACTACTGATTTTTGTGCCAAAGCGCGTTCCGCTAAATTGATTTCTTCGAGAGTTATCGTGCTAACAACACCACACACTCACTTCCACCCTGGGGGCAACACCCCCTCCCCCTCGACTTTTTCAAAGAGAATCTAATGCTTCTAGAATCAACTGGTGAATTACAGTGATTTATTGACAATTTAACCCCTATTTTCCCCCCTCCACCTTGACAGATTTCGCCCAAATGCAATACCGACCTGGGTCTTATGACTACTGATTTTTGTGCCAAAGCGCGTTCCGCTAAATTGATTTCTTCGAGAGTTATCGTGCTAACAAGACCACATGCTTACTTCCACTCCGGGGGCAACACCCCTCCCCTTCGACTTTTTCAAAACATTAAAATGGGAATCAAAGGCTACTCTATCATGGAGTATACGTACCGAATATGATGCTTCTAGAATCAACTGGTGATTTATAGTGATTTTTTGACCATTTCAACCCCTAATTTCCCCCCTCCAGCTCAACCGATTTGGCCCAAATGCAATTCCGACCGGGGTCTTATGACTACTGATTTTTGTGCCAAAGCGCGTTCCGCTAAATTGATTTCTTCGAGAGTTATCGTGCTAACAACACCACACACTCACTTCCACCCTGGGGGCAACACCCCCTCCCCCTCGACTTTTTCAAAAAATTAAAATGGGAATCAAAGGCTACTCTAACATGCAGTATACGTACCGAATATGATGCATCTAGAGTCAACTGGTGAATTTTAGTGATTTTTTGACCGTTTCAACCCCTATTTTTCCCCCCTCCACCTTGACCGATTAGGCCCAAATGCAATACCGACCGGTGTCTTATGACTACTGATTGTGCCAAAGCGCGTTCCGCTAAATTAATTTCTTCGAGAGTTATCGTGCTAACAAGAAAACGGCCATAAAGATATAAATAAACCTATATATATATATATATGAATTCCGGAGACCACTGAATTCGTGTTCTAGAGGTTCTGAAACGTGAAAAAAACATGACATGACCCATGTTTGCCACCATCACGACGAGACCAATAGTGCATTTTCAGAATGAAATGCACTAAAACCGGAGCTTAGCGTGAATACGTTTTTTGGATGGCAAGTGGCAGCTGAGCTTGAGTTTTGAGACCCCAATACCATCCACACCCAGCACCACCAACACTAGGCGGCGCACGCGCTGTGAGACCCATTTTACCACCTGCCGAATTGGACCCTATACTCCTGTGAAACGTATTCACGTTAAAAAAATGGGAGTAACTTTTCGGGCTTGAAAATAAACAATTTCTGTCGGAATAATGTAGGTACATACGGTAACAGGGACGGATTATAGATTTCCGTCTGGGGGGGAAGGGGATTCTTAAGCACTTTTACATCGGAGTTAGGATAATATCGAGCACAAATCCTGATCATGGAGGAGTATAGAGTGTCATCTATCGTCGCAGCAAGCGTTCTTTATTTGTAGCCATTTCCCCTAGGCCGGTCGTCCACTGGAAGCGTTTTCGGGCGAACGCGCTACAACGAGCGTACATTCCAAAGCCTTGAATTGAATGTGACAAACAGGAAAAAGAGCCGGGGAAGCATTATTTTTCATAAATCGTCAAGGGAAACTCAAATCGAGAGTTTAAAACAATGTTTGAAGAAACTATAGGTATTGTTGAACTCACAATCTATTGAAACCAAGGAGCCTCGCTCCTCGCATTACTCAGCGGATCCTCGACCGAGATTGTTGAAGATTTCTTTGAATCACAGTATTCGTACCATTTATCATAGGAATCTTGGAGGGCATGAAGGAGAGATTCAGTCTTCGAGTCACGAGTTCGAACTCCTCGTGCTCATTCCGCATAACATAATAAAATTCGACTTGACGGAACTGGAACATCAGCTTCTTTGCGTGTAGAGTTTATTGAGTCAAGTTCAATATACTTAATTACTGAACAATGAAGACTCTTTCAACGACTGATCAAGTTGAGGGTCCGGAAGTCCATACCCTCAACCTTGTGGCCATCAGATGGCGCAGGATTTGCCCATCATGACAGCAAACACAGCTCTGTACCCCGCTGCGGATCTCCTTAAGATGTGGCCAGTACCTAGGCCGTTGCCGGCCCTTACCTGGCCTGTACCCCATCTTTGGCCCAGACTCCCCAGTAGAGTGCACCTCTCACCATAACTACGGTCAACAAATTTCAAGCTCAAGCTTTCTCCATTCATTTTTATCTTTATGGTGACAACCCTTCTACCCACCCCCAGCCCATTCAGGCTTTCTCCAGTTATTTACCTCTATGACTTCAGCAGAGGGTTTAAGAGAGGGGGTAGTAAAAATGCTTCAAATATGTGCGAATAATTTCATACTAAGCCCCTCCATGGGCTTCAAAATGGGGGTAATAAAAAAGAAATAATTCAATTTCTTGAACTATCATTCAACCAAACAAACCTAAAACTACTCAAAACACCAGCTACAATAGAAGAGGACAGAAAAGTCTCCGTCTGTACACGGCTTGAAACACGAGTACTGCAACACGCAAATCGGCGCCATACTTGGTCCCTCATATGATTATAATTATCACAGAACGGTCGGGAAAAAATCCCGCAAGTGGGATCCAAGGACGCCGAAAAAGAAATAACATTATCCTTCGGAATACGGCCCCAGATCTCATTGACAAGTAGGATATTTTTAGTTATTTCGACCGCGTTTGTTTGCTGTTACGATGACAATTTTTTCATTCATGATATTAGGTCCGTTCCATTGTTTTGCTAGTGCTACACTAGTGTGGAAAACCATGTGATTTCATTGACTTATTCTGAAAAATTGAATGAAACCAGATGATTTTCTTCAAAAGTGTAGCACCCGCGAAACAATGGAATATTGTGTTTACCCTAACGACTGAGGGGCCAACTATGGCGCTGAAATCTGTGTTGCAGTACCTGTGTTTTAAAGGTTCTCTACCCTGGTGAGTGCTCTCCTCCCATACGCAAGATTCGTGGGCGCCCAGCAAACATACCAAATGGGTATTCGAGAATCTCTGATAGTGTCTTGCTCGCTCATCGCACAACCCTCCTTTGACACTGTTTTGTCCACTCGGTTTGGATAATTGGAAGCCGGAGCAGCTTCTTTGTTTTCTTCTGCTCTACAAAGGACGATAATAAACGAAAAATTCGCTCTTTCTTTCTCCAGCCTGTACGATTGGCTCTTCCCACCCGTTGACGCTGCCGAAGCTGTTCAACCTCCACACGCTGATAAAAAGATCGACGGCAAAGATCACGACGACGAGCACACGAAAAAGAAGAAAAAGAAAGACAAAGTTGGATTCAGAGATCGTAAGGTAGAAAGTGTGTTTTTTATGGGTTTCTGTTGCGGTATTTTGGGGTATTTACCTGCCTAGTTGGCGCATCTTCCGGTTTACACGTATCGGATTTTCTTCACGTTTTTTTCACTTTTCTATTGTTTATTTTTCTATCTAGATAATAGAATACGAAAATCGAATGAGGAACTTTTCCACTCCTGATAAAATATTCAGATATTTTGCCACAGTTAAAATAATTACCCCTGAGGGAACAGAAATTTACATGACGCCAAATGATCTTCTGAGATCGATCACACCCGGTGTTAAACAGCCCGATGGTAACCCGCATTTTTTTTTTATCACTAACTCCCCCCCCCCCCACAGTAACTGAATGAATTTGCGATTAATAACATTGACAATGGACCGCTTTTTGGGTTTGAAAGCACAACGGGGAATTACTTACTCATCCTCATTCAATTTTTTTATTAAAAAAATAAATCATGAAATGGTATTTTCGAGCCCGTAAGGATTTGTTTTTTAAAAACACAGATCATCGAGTATGAAAATCGCATCCGTCATTTCTCAACTCCCGATAAAGTATTTCGGTATTTTGCGACGCTTCAAGTAACCCACACGCATGGGTCTAACGAAACGCATGAAGTATTCATGACGCCCGATGATTTCCTTCGGTCTATGACGCCTGGAATTAAACAGCCGGATGGTAAATGCCCTCCCCCACTCATCCTAACTTTTTTTCTTGGTGTATGGTATCTCTTGGTTTGTGTGGGAGTCTGGTTGAACGTCTCCCTTCTTAATTCTTCATTCTTCAATTTTTCTTGTTGCCCATTGAGCGTAGCATTCACTCATTTTGTCTCGTCTTTTGTTTTTTGTAGGCCTAGGTTTGGACCAGTACAAGAAATATGACCCAAAGGTAAGGATTTGTCTCAAGTTGTACTAATACTAATCATTTTAATGCCTAAATGATATTATCTTCCTTATTAATGGTAAAGGACTAAAAAAACTACATTTTTTTACTACATTCATTCTTGGCTTTGTTTCCTTTTCAAAGCACAATTTCTGCCATTTCTACTCCCCCGCCCCGCCCCTGAAAAATTCTACGTCATTGTAGCTGCCAAAGTTTTGAGCAAGTTATTTCTCTCTATTGAAGGAAAATTTTTCGTTTCTGTCTTCTTGTTACAGAACCATGCTGAGGTATTTACTTCTCACCGTCACTATCTCTTTTTCCTTTCCAATTTCTCTTCTTTGCATGACAATTTCATACGCATGCGTCGCCAAAAATAAGTTTCATCACCTTAATTTTTTAACTATTTTAACATTTTAGGTACTAACTTAATTTCCTTAATAATAAAGTTGCGTGATTATTCGCTAATTTAGAGTATAAAGCGTGGTGCCTTGCACTTTTTAAAAGGTCTACTTGACAGCTTTATAGGATTATTAACCCTTTGACTTTTGCACGTGCAGTGGGAGTCGTACAAATCGAATACACTTGTACTATAATTTTACTTCTAGCTGGAGCAAACTTCTGTCTTGTGGCGGAAAGGCCCGGTACACACTATGAGAAAAAAGACGCTGACGCGCGAGTCGGCGTCTTTTTTCTCCTAGTGCGCGCCGGGTCAAAGGATTTTCTTTGGGATCAAGCACACGCTCTTTTTCGAGCTTGTCATTTTTTTTTTTTTTTTTTTTTTTTTTTTTTTTTTTAGCGATGCATTGTGGTGATTTTACCTCAGTTCAACGTCGTTTCTGAATTTTTTTTGTTTCTTTTTCAGAACGTTCACATGAAACTGGAACTGGCGCTGGACGAGGACAGCATATTCTATAAACTTGGCAGCTCTGGGCTGATTACTTTCTCTGACTACATCTTCTTGCTGACCGTTCTATCAAGTAATTTTTTTTGGCACGTTTATTTAATTCAATTAATTTGTTCAGTTAGGCAGTTATATCCTGCTAGAGTAGGAACGAATTTCAGGGGTGGGGGAGGTTTTGGTTATAAAAATTGGTACACTTCAGGTTCAGGTACTCCATGATAAAGCATGCATAAAGCTGTAGCCGTAGGAGCCTCCATTGTCTGTCTTCCCTCGTTGAGGTTCGTCAAAAACGAACCGATTTCGACTGCTCGCCATCTTCAGCATTTCGTTTCTCAACTGAACCTCCCCTCACGACCAACTCCCAAGTTTCAGTTGAGAAACCAAATGTTGAAGATGGCGAGCAGCCGAAGCCGGTCTGTTTTTGACGAGCCTTAACGATGGAAGACAGAAAATGTAGGCTCCTACGGCTACAGCTTTATGCATGCTTTATCCACTAACCCTCGTATTTTAAGCGCTTCTACTAACAATTTATATTCCATGATAGTTTGGCGGGCTTTTGGCACGACTCGCTGAGTGCAGAATGAGGAAGTAACACATTTTCCAAAATCATGCTGTCGTGATAGCTTGGGTACCAAAACTCATGAAAACACGATCCGTTCAAATAAAATCAGGCCCTATATTTTTTTATTAATTTTCAAAACTATTGGGTTGTGGGACCCATTTGAAATAGGCTAGATAGACTGATGACGTAATAATAGCATTCGCGTGACCTCCACAATAGCTTCCCACAAATCAAACAATAGGACTTAAGATAATTGGTAGGACAAGAAGGGGCAAGACATGATAACAGCCATGATGCGGAGGGGGGGAGGGGTCACAACCCCTTAACTACGTCACGAGTCATAGACCGGCCGTTTAAGGTTTAAGGGTCTCCCCGCCCTTATCCTTCGCTGGCTAGGTAACATTATTTGTGTTGCCTTTCCCGTGTTGGTGAGCTAAAAGTTCTTGGTCTTGCACTGCCGGTGTGCCTAAAATAATGTGGATTTGTTAATTCTTGTAGATGGATGGCTGCCTCTCTTTCCATCACTTCTTATGTTCGGTTCTTTTATCTTAATAGTTTTTTTTTCAGTATCGAAAACAACCTATGAGCTACTTTGCCTGAAGGGTATTTACCTGAAGGGTTGTTTGTTGCGTTGGGGCAGGAAGGGGCCAGCGTGCCCTCCTCTCCGCCTCTCCATATGTTTGTTCTCCCCTAGGAGTCCTTGTAGAGTGGTCCGAAGTCGTGCCGTCAGATTCTGCGAGTTCCTTACGAGAGGCCGTGACACGTTCAAGGTCAAGCATTTGTGGCAGGTTTTTGCAGCATTTTGGCGGAAATTCCGAGGCAGGAATTTGCGAAACGGAAACGCGAAGATTAACTTACTCTTTCCAACCGCGAATTTATATTTTTTCACACGATTTCTTTCTCATCCCTCCATTAGTTTGAATTGGTGGGGGGTTGATTAAATCCCATTTTGATGTTTCCCCTTCGCATTATCTAGTTCACTTTCAAATTACAGTATTTCCCCCTGTAAAATCATGGAATTCTAAACCCGCGTTACACCAGCTGAGTGTTGCAGGATGATACTAAAGACCCGCAAAACATATTTGAATGGCGGGTGTCGCGCCTGTCCCCGTGGCCGTGCGGGGTGTTGAATTCGATTGGAATTACAGAAACCTGATCAGTGATCACCGAATTGGGGTGAGGGTAAGATAAATATTTTGACTGTTTGAGGGGTGTTGTGTGTGGGGTGGGGGGAAGCTGTGAAAAGTCGGGTTTCTCAAATTATTCCGGGGTCTCGATATCTCGAATGCTCATGTTTCAGTAATACGTAATGAGGTCTGTATACATTGGCCCCGTTGTAAAACTCAAAAAATTGCTCAGCACTTGATGAGGTTTTGTTTTCAACACATGTAAAATAAAAGGGAAGGATTAATCGCAATTAATTGTGTTATAGTTTTACAACGGACCCATTGTAGTGTAATAAATTGTAAGTGTTTTACAGAACTCCACCACGATCAGCGTCCCAGTCCTCCGACCGTGCGTTTAGGGTCAGGTGCGTAGGCTCCGATCTTCTGAGTCGTCTTAGAGTCTGTTCGAATGGTCTCCGGTTGGTAGGACGGGCAGTAGATGTTGGGCTTCTCAGAACTATCACATTTCACTCAAAAATATTTTTTCTTTTACTAACAATTATAACTTAGGGCACCAAGAATTCGTAGTATTTAGTCGCGTTGTACCCGAACATTTCAAAATCCGCACGGTAGACCTCAATCAGGGACTCGAGTAGTCCTCTGTCGAGTTGAGCGAAGTACTTTCGGGGTTTTCTTTTAAGGCGCCGTCTTTCGTGGGCCAACTGCCGAAGTTTCATTTCGGGCAGACTTATCGCGTCTTCTAGGCCGGCTCTTCGAATAATGTATTCTTGGTCGTCTTGGAGGGTTTCAAACTGTTAAGAAAAATGTGAAAAAGTAATGTTTTTGAGTGTTTGAATGAAAATTGTTTACCTTGGCTATGACCGTGAAATTGACGAAACAAGGGGAACAACTTCTTGTTATGGGAGCCCATAAATTATTTTGATTGTCGTGAAGCAACACGTATTTAACGAATTCCTTAAAAGAAAGCACACTACTGTTTTTAAGTAGGGACCTGTACGCGCGGGTCCGTGCGTTCCCTTCAAAATTTCTGATCGGATTAACATCGTCGGGGAATAAAATGTTCAAATAGATGGAAAGTAATCGTTCCAGGGGATCACGCGTTATTAAAAACGACAAGGAAGAACGAAGAGCGGACGTCAATTGAATGACGGACCTCTTGGAAGTTTGGTCTCCTGAAAGAATCACGTCTTCAAGATTCGAACACACTTTGTTTTTTATTACCGCGATTCGGGAACCTAGAACGTTGAAATAGTAAATCCAAGTCGAGCTCGCCACTCGGAACGCTTTACACCAAACAAGGGCGTGATGCGTGTCGACGACGAAATCCACTGTGTTGTATAAAACCGCGGGCAATTGTAAATTTTTACAAGTTTCCAATTGCAACTCCCTTCGAGCGGCCATTTCTTCTTCCACGGCGTACAAGTCAATACTTGTCTCTTTCATTTTAGTTATCTAAGCGCATGATTTATTTTTCATTTTATGTGTTTTATTGGTCACAGGAGTACTCACTATCTTGGAAGTTATGTTGTTGTTCTTTATAGCTATAGCTGTCGAGTAGTGTTTCCGAGGTAGCGTTCTAAGGGCTATGTGAATGTAAAAAATTGTGAATAAAACGAAAAGGGCACACTTGCCGCAGGTGTTTGTTCGCAAAAAATACGACCATCTTTGGGTATTCGTATGCATATACATCATTCGTAAATTTGTTGAAAAAATTAGATTAACCTTGACAGTTTCTGAGGCTCTAAGGTTACAATGTGGTGAGAGGTAGAACGGGAAAATCAATAGACTGTTTCCCCGCTTTTATACTTGAAATGCGTACAATCAAGCGAGTACTGTTACCCGGGGTTTTCCTCGTTCAACGTCTGATTGCCGAAAAATCGTTCTTGTCCCGTGCAAGGAAAGTATAGCCTTGGATTCAGGGGTTTTTAGTCAAAATACTCAACCCCCCCCCCCATTATCGAGTCACTCATGACGACCAACCTTCCGAGCCAAACGGTAATTCCACCGCTACCACGTAGGTACCGGTCTGATTACCTCCTTTCACTCCTAAGAGCCAATGCTTGAGGCAGTCCGGATATGGAACAGTGCACGTGCAGGTTCCAAGTCGACTTTTGTGGATAGAACATTTTGTGCTCACCTCAAAATTTTCTAACCACAAAATCATGTTTTCATGTAATCTTGTTGTACACAAGAGTCATAATTATCAAACAGTGGATTGAAAATACAAGTTACCCCTGAAGAGTGCCTTCGATCCCGGTCGTCCACCGCTTGAGTACAATCGAGGGGCGAATACTGAGTTGCTTTGTAGTAGTGGGAGGACCCTTTTTCGGTCAACTAAACGCTTTTAGACTCTGCACATAAGCATACGTCGTTGATGGGTATTTTACTTTCATGTTCTTTATTTTGAATTGGTTATACAATTGAGTATATAGGTGATTGACGCAAAACTGAGATTACCCCCCACCCCCAAGTCTTTGATCGCCCGTGCCCATTAACTGAACCTTTGGCACAATAGTAATACTTCCTTTTTTCTTTTTTTGTTTCATTTTTTTTTAGCCTCTCGAAGGCATTTTGAAATCGCCTTTCGAATGTTCGACCTCAACGGTGACGGTGACGTCGACTGCGAGGAATTTGAAAAAGTCGCCACGCTCATCCGTCAACAGACGAGTATCGGAAGCCGTCACCGAGACCACGCCAACACCGGTAACACGTTCAAAGTAATTGCAAAAAAATGATTGGGTGGTGGTGGTGGGGGGGGCACTGTTTCAATAACACCATTTTCTGTTCACTAGGGCGTCAATTCGGCGTTGACGACGTACTTTTTTGGTCCTAACCTGGACAAAAAATTGACGATCGAAAAATTTCTCGAGTTTCAAAACGATTTACAAACAGAGATTTTAAGTCTGGAGGTGAATTTGTTCTCTTTACACCAATGACCGGGGTTTTTAACGGTTTGTTTTTATTCAAAGTTTATGAGGAAAAATCCTGACGAGACCGGCAAAATATCCGAAGCGGATTTCACCGAATTGTTGCTCGCATATGCTGGCTATCCTCCGAAGAAAAAGACGAAAATGATTAAACGAGTCAAAAAAGCGTAAGTTTGTCACAATGCTGTATCACCTTCGCCCCACGACGATTTTTGTTCATTTTTATAGGTTTAAAGACACCGCTCAAGGCGTGAGCAAAGAGGATTATCTCAAGTTCTTTCATTTTCTCAACAATATCAACGATGTGGACACAGCTTTAACTTTCTATCACATCGCCGGTGCCTCAATCGACGGAGGTATACAAATTTGGTCTCCTTACCTCTGAATTTCCTCTATAATTCCTTCTTTTTTTTTTTCTTCTAGCTACTTTAAAACACGTCGCTAAAACAGTCGCTCATGTCGATCTTAGCGATCACGTCATCGATGTTGTTTTCACCATATTCGACGAAAATTGTACGGATTTGGTTTTGTTTTTTGTTCTCTCTCTCTCTCGCTCTTTCTTTTGCCTAACATTGCCGAATTTCATAGTGGACGGCCAGCTAAGCAATCGAGAGTTTATCGCTGTCATGAAGAATCGCCTTCTTCGTGGCCTGGAAAAACCTAAGGATACGGGTTTTGTCAAATTGATTCAGTCGGTCATTAAGTGTGCCAAGGAGAGTCGTCCAAATATTTTGGATGTGTAGAAAGACGTATTTTTTTATTATTATTATCGAATCGAATCGTTGGGGCTCAGTATTTATTAATTTACGCATTTCGTTATTGTTAACTTATAGCCCCCCAAGCTCGGATTGTTAATGTGCACCAAGCCATTAAGCAAAAGATTTGCTTAGCTTTATGCAAGAATTTGAAAATCATTACTTATTGCTTTGACGATGAGTGCATTTTGAAGATGCCTCAGTTGTATCGGTTCGATGGGCCTCGAAAACGCTATAATAATAAACAACGTACTTAAAGGCTGCTTTTGAATTTTAGCCGGACGTCTGAAAGAAATGAAATTGAGAATAAGACGGGCCTCGCAGTTCGTAGTTTTGTCTGCGTAGGTAACGGAGAAGCCTCTTGTTACCTTTGGTGAGTCGATCTTGGTTATTTCAATTACATATTTGGAAATACATAGGGTATCTTGGGTACCTTGTGCTTGAACCAGGCCAGGCTTTTCGCGGATTTCACCGATTTTTAGGATGCTTAGGTCCGCGCGACTTAGCGATGCTGCCTACCCTAACGTATTCGTTACATACCCCTCCACCTCCGGCCTTGTTTCGCAAAAATGACAAAAACTACTCGCCAGACGTACTTTATTCCCTAATTTGTGTCCCACACGTATATTTATGCGCAGGATATCCTCGGACTGAAGCCCTTGGATTAATTCAGATTGTTCTTTTTAAGTGGGCAGTTTCTTTTAAAATCTGTTCAATTTGCTCACGACCCTCCCCCCTCCATAATCCCGGAAATATTTCATAAGGGCGCGGTAAGTCTGCCGGCATTCGTGGTTGGTAAAACTGAGCCTTCCCGGCTGTGATGGGAGAGGGTTGGTAGGGCAGGCCTTCTATTTTGCCTTTCGCTAGGCACTTCTTTCTTCAGTTCGACAAGTGACGCTCGTGGTTGTAGTTGTGCCTTTTGGGAATTCAGCAACCTGAGACTTTTTATTTTATTATTATTTTGTTGTCATTTCACCCGGGAATATGGCTAGTGAAATGGAGAATTGACGATTTGGGTCCGGTTTTCCCTCTTTTCTACAACTGTAATTATCAATTTTAAAGGTGAGGAGTTTTTTGAACTTTATACAGGACAGCCTACAGGCTACCCATGATAATTTTTTCTTTTAACGAGTTATTGCAGGTGTCCACGCTATTATTTACTGCGATTCTTGAATTTATGAAATTATTTAACCATTTCTAATTATGTAACCCCGATGTGGCTCATCTCAAGTGTCATCCCGTCAGCCGCTACTTAAGTCGAGTAGCTCCCCGAACGCGCCCATTTTGCCCCTTCGAGTACGAATCTGTCGGGAGGTCAATACATTTTTTACTAGCATACCGGGCGACGCGTTTCTGCGGCAATCTCTCAAATTCTCGAGCTCATAAATCGAAGTTCCTCCCTCTCGTTTCGGGATTGAACCGGCTCGAACAGGTTCTCCCGTTGATACTGATGCACTTCAACGGTGAATTATTTCCATGTTCCTTTGTATTTGCATTTCCTTCGTTGTCTCGGCTTTATTCAGTTTCAATCATTTTCCGTGTCAAGTATGAAGGGATGAGGATGAGATCATCTTAGAATTGTTGGTTGGTTATAATTCAGGTCGCTGTAGCCATAAAATGTATTATGGCTAATGATGGTGAAGAGGGTGTAAAGAAACGCGTGGCCTAATGTTTGGATCCTTCCAATCTAATCTCAACTTTGAACATTCTTTTTGTTTGTGTCATCATTGCGGTGTATTTGCATTGTCATTTACTGTCGGGTGGTTGTGACGATAAAGAGGGGGTGACGGCCTATTCAAATTCAAGGAATATAACTTGCGAGGCCTCGCAGCGCGATTATGTGATTAATTAGCTGACTAGCGAACCAGACGTGGGGTCCTTGCCCCTCCCCCTCCTCCTTGAATATCTAGAGCCATTTTGAAGCTACTTGGAAAATATCAGGGAAACGATATTTCCGCCGTCACGGTAATTGCACGGTCTATGGAACTGAATTTATTTCCAAAAATCAATGTTACTACGCCATAATCATAACCCCCCCCCCCAATACCTTTAGTAAATACTCGCTTAAAATGAATTTGTCAGTTCCTCTCTTACCATCCACTGGCAACATTTCTCGGTCGTTTTTTATGTGGCAGTTACGTCCATTCTTAGGAAAGATATGGGTGAAATGAGAATAAAGCAATTTTTAATCAAACAAATCACAGAAGTTGCTCAAAAATTCGCCCCTCTTTGCGTATGTATTCGGCAGCTTTTCTCAGAAGTTACACAATCAATCCTGCAATTATGGCTGGCTAGCCTATTAGCCGGCCACCAAGATCTCAAGGTGTTCAAGGAAGAAATTAGGACTCGAAAAAATCTTATCCAAAGGGTAATTCAATGAAGAATTGAAGCAGCAGCCTGCCACTATTGGAAGATCGATTGTATCATTTCGGAGAAGAGCTGCCAGTTTTTGAGCATCTTTTGTGATTTGTTTGATTAAAAATTACTTTACTCTCATTGCACCCATATCTTTCGTATGAATGGACGCAACTGCCACATAAAAACGACTGTCGAGCCTGCCGATGGTAAGACAGGAACTGACAAATACATTTTAAACGATTATTTACTAGGGGTAATTGTCAAGAGTGGGGGATGACGATTACGGCATAATAACCTTGATTTCTGTTAACACATTCAGTTCCATGGACCGTGCGAATACCGTGACGGCGAAAATATTGTTTCCTTGATATTTTCCTAACATGTCAATATGGCTCATTTTGACGTGTTTCACTGGTTTCCCAAACGTTTGGTATGATAACTCATTAAAATTCCAACCGATTTCAATTTTTTAAAAACCAATTGAAAGCTTACAAAATGGGCATGTTTTTCCTATGGTTGGTCGAACCATTATGAATTTAGCTACTCTGAAAGATACACGAAAATTAAATATGACTCTTCACTCTTTTTTGCTTTTTCAAGTAATAATTAAACATACCCAAAGACGACTTTTGCGTTTCGGTGTAGTGTTTTTCAAAGCGAAATTTTGTGCTCTTTACGTAAATGTCACTCACTTTGTTCCGTTTTGAAAGGTTAACCCATCAGAGACGATTCTTGTAGGAAAGAGGTGGTTTGGCTTAAAAATCACGGAGAATGCTGTAACTCTGGAACTAAACGTTTGCGACCCTATGTCCATATAGTAATTTTGGTTCGCCGTACTTTGTACTACAACATGTGCAAGTATTGCCGTTTTTTCTTGGAACACCCTGTAGAACCCGGAGTAGCGGGGTCTATGGCCCGTATTCATAGTCGTTACTTATTACAGCCCAGAAGCCAGCTAAAAAAAGTGGTAATTTGGGGTGAAGAATTTTGAAATGCGGAAAATGGCAGAGGTTACCAAGTTGTTCTCAAAACTGCGCGTCTGCCAGCTCATAGCCGGGGGGTTAAAAAATGGCGGCCATTTCAAAACTCGAAAATTCGCAGAATTCGCCACTATTTTCGGAGAGCTGAAAATTGCGTGAAAGTCCCTTCAAGGCACGTGGGTATAGGAAATCCACATATGCCACATCGTTCACGGTGGGAAGTGCTTGACAGAGGGTACTTCAATCTAAGCAAATTTGTACTAAAAAATGGAACCTTTCGTGGACTGGCACCCTTCTACTTGTGGTTGGCGTTTTGTGGTTCGGTTTTTTGTGGATAGGCTTTGTAATTTTATGTTCAGAGCTTTCTGTGGTTAAAGCAAGGTTTCAGTAGTCCCTAATCCTGAAGGGTGCTAAAAATCTTATAGTTACCCATAGCGTGCTCTATCTACAATCCGACCTAACGGACCTCACAAAGATCTAACCACAAAAAGATTCTCACTCTTTCCCTACGCGAATCACACCTGCATTCCAACACAGTGTTTGGCGACGTAGCGGTGTCGGTTTCAGTCTCTGAGGCAATTTTGAACACTTTGATATTGGATCCCAACAATTTTTTAACGATTTTTGATCGAATCCCAGTGGTCGAGGAAACGGTGATTTGGTTGCACGGTTTCCAGCGAGTGAACCCGTTGCTGATGACTGCTTAAGCTGCCGTAAGTCAGGTCAGGTTGTGTTGAACTAAGTGTTAGTGCCGAGTAGGGTCCGTGGTGGAATTATCGAGCAAAAACATCAGTCCATACAGACGGTCCAACAATACAGTCGCCTGTCCAAAAACTTTTTTTCTTTTTTATTATTTTTTTCGTTGAAGCAAGATGATGTAGGCATTTCATGGCAAATTCATTAAGCGTAAATTAATTATTAATAATTAAAAAATCATTGTGTAGTCGTCTTCATTTTTTTAAAACACGGGTAGGGGGGTAATCGTACTCAACATTAAATGCAATGACTCGAGTCTTGCTCTAATCATTACGCAAATTTCTTTTGGGGAAATTATAATGAATAGCGTGCTCTGGCCGAATTAATTAAAGATTGCCTCAGGCCGACATAATAGTCATGTACCCTCTGTACCCTCCCCCCTACTACTGTATAAGGACCCTGGGGGTCAACCATGAGCTAGCGTTAAAAAATTAACGCAAGCGGTAACTAAGGACGCTCTATCACAAATAATGTTATAACGCCATAGATACCGCGTTTTGACGGTATTTTCACGCTAGCTCATGGTTTACCCCCTGGTTGCAACTTTAACGTGAAAATAGAGAACCTAACATTTTTGTTCGTATTTAAAAAAACAAAAAAAACGATCATTGTTCGACACAATTGAGTTCCTTTGTGGCCCATTCACCATTATTCGATGCAGGAAGACACACTCAGGAATGCGATGCAATTTTTCCCCGAAGCGAAAAACTTGCTAATGGGGGGGGGGGGTCATTCGGTTGGAATGGGATTGAATTACATATTTATTTGTGAAAAATTCTTTCGATATAGCATTCAAACGGTAGACATTTACTCGTAAATGCTCCTTTCTTTCCTTTCGATGGAAATGCCCCTAATTTTTACATTTTTCCATTTGAAACGCATAAAATTCAAGTTTATTAACCAAATCACGCTTTTAGGCTAACAGGAAGTTAGTTTCTGGAAGGTTTTTCAGAAAAGACTTCCCCAGCTCCATAAAGTTGTGGTAGCACATACGCGAATCAACTTGAAACCAGCATGATAGTTTTGTACAAGTTTTGTACCATTTTGTACAACCCAAAAAAAGTTTTGTATCAACCCCTAAATTGGTTAAATTCGATAAAGTGTTGTGCTACTACAACTTTATGCTGTAGTAGCACATTCATCAAATCAGCACATAATGGGTGTATTTTGCTTCTCTGAGTTTTGTACACTTTTGTACAACCCACGGCGAGTTATGTATCACCTCAGAAATTGGAGAAATTTAAATTCATTTTGTGCTACTACAACTTTATGCTTTGATAAATGGGACCAAATCAAAAAACGGAAACGCCTAACACTAACCCTGAGTTTTGTATCATTTTGTACACACATTAAAAAGTTTTGTACGACCCTGGAAATAGCATAAATTTTGATTTAAAACATGAACATTTACCAATTGAAGTCATAAAATTGATAAGACGTTTTGTGAACGAAGAACCATCGTTCATTGACCTTCACCGGAAACTTTTTAAATTCAAGTTTTTTCTTTTTTTCAAAGAAATTTATTTATTTTTCATACTTGACCACTTATTGCGTTTTATTGCCATCGAACCGGCCCGGAATTTTCCCGTTCAATTACTTCTGATACCTGATAGTTTTGTACAGGCCAATTAGAGTTTTGTACCACCTTAAATTCCACAATATCAACCACTTCAGGCCCACGAACGCTCTACAAAACTCTAATTGGCCTGTACTAAACTCTACATTATTGTTAGTGACTGAACAAGACCATTTCAGGCCTGTTCGATGGAAATGAAATGCACAGAGTGGTCAAGTAGTCGTAAAATGACTCATTTGAGCGTTCTTAGTTCTAATGTGGTTGATATCGTGGAATTGAAGGTGGTACAAAACTCTAATTGGCCTGTACAAAACTATTAGGAATCAGTAGTTACTGATCAGGACTATTTCAGGCTTGTTCAATGGAAATGAAATGCACAGAGTGGTCAATGAGTCGTAAAATGACTCATTTCAGCGTTCTTGGTTCTAGTGTGGTTAATATCTTGAAATTGAAGGTGGTACAAAACACTAATTTACCTGTACAAAACTATTAGATATCAGTAGTGACTGAACAAGAACATTTCAGGCCTGTTCAATGGAAATGAATTGCACAGAGTGGTCAAGGAGTCGTAAAATGACTCATTTGAGCGTTCTTGGGCTTAATGTCGTTAATATCTTGGAATTGAAGGTGGTACAGAACTCCAATTGGCCTGTACAAAACTATTAGGTATCAGTAGTGACTGAACGGGAACGTTCCGGGCCGGTTCGATGGGAATAAAACGCAATAAAGTGGTCATTTCGGTGTTCTCTTTTAATATATACTGGCCTGCAAATCTTGATATTCAGTTGATTGCTTTTTCTTCAGATATTATTTTGTTCTTTGGAAAATTTGATTTTGCGTATTGAATATATTTATACTATAGAGTCAATTACTTTAAAGATTTCGAACACTTGATACATTTTCATGCATTCTCAATGATTTTAAAGACTGTTTTATTTTGTGTGTGTGGTGGGGGTGATGGTGTATCTTTTGTTGTTTATTCAGCGTGTATTTAACGAATTAACGATGAGCACATGCTCATCACTTTGACTTGAATTTAAAAAGTTTCCGGTGAAGGGTCAATGAACGAAGATGAACGATGGTTCTTAGTTCACAATAGCACAAAACGTCTTAACAATTTTATGACTTCAATTGGTAAATGTTCATGTTTTAAATCAAAATTTATGCTATTTCCAGGGTCGTACAAAACTTTTTAATGTGTGTACAAAATGATACAAAACTCAGGGTTAGTGTTAGGCGTTTCCGTTTTTTGATTTGGTCCCATTTATCAAAGCATAAAGTTGTAGTAGCACAAAATGAATTTAAATTTCTCCAATTTCTGAGGTGATACATAACTCGCCGTGGGTTGTACAAAAGTGTACAAAACTCAGAGAAGCAAAATACACCCATTATGTGCTGATTTGATGAATGTGCTACTACAGCATAAAGTTGTAGTAGCACAACACTTTCTCGAATTTAACTAATTTAGGGGTTGATACAAAACTTTTTTTGGGTTATACAAAATGGTACAAAACTTGTACAAAATTATCATGCAGGTTTCAAGTTGATTCGCGTATGTGCTACCACAACTTTATGGAGCTGACTTCCCCGTTGATGCGCGGCTCAATTGTTCTTCCATTCTAAGAACGTCTTCTGGAATAATTTATTAGAAAGAACCCGAGAATCTCTCTGAAAACCTCCAGAATAGGTTTTTGGACCTTGTAGACGGTCGATTGTCGGTAGTGGGACAGTGGGAGTGGTTGGTAACTCCAGCTAAGTTATTTGCTTTAGAGAGCAATGTTTTTTACCCGAAGTGTTCTGATTAGTGTGTTATGGTGGGGAGCGGGGTCCTTATTTCGTCTGGGTTTTCCTCCTGCTACGTTTTTACCGGGTGACCAAGCCGGTGAAAACGTGTTTTTTATCTTGATGAAACGTTGACAGTTTAATCTCGTCATGTTCGCGCATTTTCCAGCAAAGAACAGGAATTAAATGATAAAAATTGCCGGATTAACAATGATATGGAGGTGGTTGTGAAGGGGGGTGAGACTCAACACTTCATGTAAACATGACCAGCTAACAAAAAAGACTGAATTTACTGGTTCATAGAGAATTTCAAGTGTAATGTTGTGACGATTACATAATTCGCTCCCATTAACTCAAGGAATGTCATTCCCCTTTTCCATCGCAAACGTTTGTAGATGCCGGCCCCGGTGTCGCTGACGGATTGTGTAATTTTATTTAATAGGCCCCAAAGTTCACATAAACCAATGGCACCTCCTTCGTGCATGATGATAAAATAGGATCCTCATAAATTCGAACCGAAATCTGAGGGCACTGTTTTTCTTGTTTTTTTGCTTAGTGTGCGTTTTACGTTTTCTCAGCGTTGTTATCGTTAGGTGAGAATTTCTTTGAAATTTTTTTTCTAGTAGATATGGTAGGATGGAGCGGGGTCTCTAACAGTTTTGCCCCCCGTCCTTGACCGTGAGGTCGTTTCGTTGCAACGCTCACCTTGACAGGTGAATCCACACTTTGTGGTACCCGTAATTTTTTTTTTACCATAATGATACTCTTGATTGATAGTAATAGGCTGGAAGCAGTCGTTAGCGTATTTTCGATTTAAAATCTCATTCGTTGCCTTTCAGTTAATTTTGTCGTGAAGGCTGATGCCGTCATTCAATGTCCATCCACAGTGCGAACGGGTTTATACCTATTCCTCATGCTCTCATTGGGGTGATTCAAATGACTTTTCATCCGTCGTATTTTAGCCCTAGAAACGTCTTGAATCATCCCTTAAGCTCACAAGCTGACTGGCCACGAACCTTGACCCACTTTGCCTCTAGACGCACTTATCGCAGGCCCTAAAATGCCCCGAAATCAATTAGAAAATGACTATGAACGACACAAAAGTCGCAGTCCAGGAAACTGTCGTGTCCTCGTCATTTTGGCGAGGCTCAAAAGGTTTTTCCAGCTCCGAAGACTCGTGCACTAGAGTTGAGGAAATGCAAAACCTCTACCCTCATGCACATCGCCTGTAAAATTTATCGTCTTCGCTCGTGATTCAACTTGTCTATTAAAGCGGAAACAAATAACTTATTTGTGTCCTTTTCAAGGACTAAAATCCAGACGGTTCCCCCTGCCCGCACCCCCACCTTCACTCAACCTCTTAACCTTTAAATTTGTTTTCTGTTTACTCACAGCATAATAATAGGATGAACATTTGTGTAACTCGATTTGATTTAGGCGGCTTGGCGGCAGACGATCGTTAAAAGGACGAAACCTTGTGCAAATAACCGGTTTTTATTGGGGGCTTGGTGATTTATTTGCTCGTTCGTTTGTTGGAAAATCAATTGTTGAGACCAAGAGGAAATTTCTCATGTTTGAGCGCTTTTCCAGGAGTAATTCATCACTCATCAGTTTCGGATAAAAATAGTTTACAACACATAATTAAGTCGTTAAAACTGATATTTTCTTCAATGTCAACATCATCCAAAAATAGCTGCAGTTATTTATTGCACGGGAAGAGCAAATACTCTAAAAGTAATCTCTCGTCATTCAAAAACGTTTATAGCGGTAAAAGTGACGTCTCCTTGACAGCCTCAATTAGTTTGTGTGATGCGGTGAATGCAATCTTAAGAAAGTCCTTCCTCTCCTTCAGTCGGTCCAGGGTTCAGCTAAGGGCGATGGTTAGTTGTGATACCAATGAAATGTGATAATTGTCCTTTTCCATGGGCACCACGACTGTTTAACCAGTGGGATATTATCGTAACTGTTTGTGCTGGATTTACCTTCGCGACCTGAAACCGGTGTATTTCGTTTTCTTTGCTCTTGAAAAAAAGGAAAGAAAAGTCCGCAAAGGTTTATTTCGGGTTTAATGAGCCGGCTCTTTGTTGACTCTTTTTTGATCTTGTGGAAGCACTCAATGATCTGTGGGTGAAGAAGAGGGTGCAAGGAAAGAAGCCATGAAATCGCTTTATAAATAGAGTTGAGTTACTTCCTTCTATTCGATTCAATTAGTACATTTACCTCATAAATACCGAGCTTTTATCAACAGTGTCATTTATTGTTCTGGTTACCCAAGAAGTAATTAACAATTTATTTTTAACCCCTCCGCCGTGTATTCCGACGACAATCGCTTTATAAAATGTCCTTGTGGCTTTTCAAATTATGTCGATTTCTGTTACTGTGACTGTGAGTTGTTGCTGTCACGGCAAAAAAACATCGCCCCCTCGGGCGTTTCATATTCTTGCGTCAATGAACGGGATAAATAAGGACATTTTCCTTCGGTTTTTGAAATGGTTTTCCTTGTTTATAGGCATTGTTTTCCATAGGAATCCGGTGTCTTCGAGGTCTCACGTGACTTATCTAATAATTTCTCCCCTTCCCCCACAACAAGCGTTTGCTAACAATGATATTGCATAGGTCGGGATATTCTTTGACTTAGGTATCGTTTAAATTAGCATCTTTAATTGAAAGACATTCTATTATCTAACGCGAGACTGTGCGGACTTGAAGGATTATACAGACGTCGATCCTTGAGGATAATGTTCGTATAACGTTTTATACATTCTTCGAATCGATTCGAAGGGAAAGGATTGCTCATTTCTCTCTTTTTAAACGAGCTTTTTTGTATGACTTTCACAGATTCCTTTCTCCCTCCCACAGTATGAAAACCTCGCGTGTTCTGTCGTTCATTGCTCTTTAAACTTGTTTTTTTGATTTACCTTTTTCGTCATTCTTTGTCAACTTTTTTTCGAGTCGATTTCTTTTCTCGCCGGAATCACTAGGTCAAACTCGTTATCCCCGTGTTGTCTGCATATTTTTCTTTCCTTTGAAAGTCTATGCGGAAATAATGATGGGCGTTAGAGGGGTCAATGTACGCCGAATTGACTAGAAAATAGTAGTACCTAAGGGAGACGGTGTTGAACCATCGATTAAATCTATTCAGAAGACTCACAAGGTCTTTAGGGAACTAAATGTTGTCTGATTGAACCATTTACCGCGTGCTTATCTTACCAAAGGGCTCATATTCCGTGTGTCAAAAATTTTAAAAACCATTTTCTGCCATCAAGCGCTAACAAAGTGTGTGGATTTTCGTATTGGTTCTAATCTGGGTGGAGGCCCTGTGTCTTGTCCTTGCAAGTCCGTTTGAGGAAGCCGCCTTGGTCAGCCAAATGTGAGTGGAGGCATATCCCAAACTCAGCCTCGCTGCCCAACGTTTTGCTTGCAAGGCTTTTCATTAGAATTCCACCTAAGGTCCATTAGGACTCCACTTAGGCATTAGGGTCCCCTTAGGACTCAAATGACTGTGAAATGAATGATAGAATTTCAAGTTGAATGCTGACGAAGGAATTATTCTGGGACGGTCAATTTATCTACTTTTGGGATAATGTACGGTCTCAACACATCGTCTTACGATGCTGAGTCCTGTGTCAGAAAATCCACTGTACGTAGCTCATTTGACGGTTTCGCGGCGGGTCGTTGTCTAGGGGTTATGGAATCGACCTAGCAGAATATCTGCTGAACAGCAGAATATGTATTCAAGGTTTTAAGGTCCATACACCAGTTTCTAGGCCAAACTTGGCTGTTTAAAGGCTTTAAAACTTCAAGGGCCAAAAAAGGCTTCTTCTGGGCCGGATTGTTGGTTTCCTGCAACAATTCGTCAAAAAATGGAGGTAAATTAAATTCTTGTGTGCAACTAATGGTGTAACTAATAGCGTTTACATCTATATTAAATTCTGCAACAAGGCGATTCATTTCCACCCGTCTTCTCCATCAACATGATTAAATGGGATGAGGACGGATGGAAATGTTCTAGACCAATGCAGAATTTTGTGCAAATGGAAAACTATTAATTTGTTCAGAGTCATGTGACCAGAATGCCAGTTGGGTACCACTAGGGCAGGACGAAGCCAACGATTTTTAGTCCCTCCCCCACCATGTGTCAGTGCTACAAAACAGTGAATGCGAGCACCCAGAACACACAGCACTTGACAGTCGCAGACTGCCGTTAACAATGGTCAGTTGACTATTGGGGGCGTGAAGCCCGTAATGGTCAGTTGACTATTGGGGGCGTGAAGCCCGTATACATTCCTACTACAAACGTGCGAAAATTCGTAGCCGTAGAAGCCTGCGTTGTCAGTCTTCCCTCATCGGGGTGCGTCATCGTCGGACCGGATTCGGCTGCTTGCCATCTTCCGCGTTTGGCTTCCCAACTTCCCATCACCTCCAACTCCCAAGTTTCAATTGGGAAACCAAACGCAGTAGATGGCGAGCAGCCGAAACTGTCAGTCTCCCGGGGGGAAAGACTGACAACGTATGCTCCTTCTGGTACAATTTTTCGCATGTCTTATACAGGGTGTTTCAGGAGGAATGATGAGAGCAATACTAACGAAGACGAACCAAAATCACCAAATGAACATAGGTCCGCAAACGCTTCATTTCCGAGTTACAGGTATTTTTGTCATTTTTCGGCCTTACGCGTTATTTTCGTCAATAATCATTTCTAGCGTCCTAGTCATTCGTAACAGAACAAAACCGATTACATTTCTGAAAAGAGCAGACATTTAGGGTTTAAGAAACGCTGTTGCAACTAGCCGAACTAACGTTGAAGTATTTTCTTTTATTTCTTGAAAAGTCGAAAAAGTGCAAATTTGATTTTTACCGTTTCCTTCAAAGACGAATCTTCCGAAGCCTTCGGTGGTAAAGTTACGGTTAAATTATTGGAAAAACATGCCATTGGATATGCTAATGGGTAAGTGAGAAGAAGGGATGGGAGGGAGTGATAATTTGACAAAATAACATGATGTACTATGATGGGTAGATTACGCATTTTCCATCATTTCGGGAAGATTTTGGTTACTGGAGAGGTGTAGGTGTTGGGCGGGGGAAGAGAGGATATAAATTAATTATTTGACTAAAACATGAGGTATTCGTTTCATGAAATTATTTCTGTGATCACATTCAAAGATTGACGCGGAAATAGCTGTTTTCAATTTTTTATGCTTGGTGAAATGTGGCTCAATTTGACTATTTGATCAGGAAATTCTGAACGTTCGCTGTGGTATCTCAGTCAAAAATGCGTCGATTTAAAAATTTAAAAAGCCATTTTGTAGCTTACAACACAGGCATGTGTTTCCAATAATTTAACCGTACCTTTACCACCGAAGACTTCGGAAGATTCGTCTCTGAAGGAAACAGTAAAAATCAAAACTCGGAAACGAAGCGTTTGCGACCCTAGTTCATATGATGATTTTGGTTCGTCCTCGTTAGTACTACGACTGGTTAAAGTCCTGATCATTCCTCCTGAAACACCCTGTATACGTATCTTCGCAACAAAATTGCGTATTACCTACTAAACCTCGTAGTTTAAGCGCTTCTACTAACAATTTGAGTTCCTACTGCACGCCTCATGATTCTCACTCTCGTCCTTGCTCTGCAGCTCTCTGATCATACCCGTAAAAACCTAGTTTTGCTTGCCTGCAAAACCGGTTACCGGCAATCCCGTCAACTTGGTTAAATTAAACGCCATCTCAAAAACCCAGATCTTGTCGAGGTTCAAAGGCATCAGGCCCAATAATCTCTCCATAGTCTTCGTGGGTGTTGTGTAGAATGATGCCAAAATCGCCAAGCAAAGAGGAAGCCTTTGCTTTTTAGTAATTGTCTCTCATCGCAGCCCCCAAGAAGGCGCGACAGAAAAGCTACATACCATAGCTCGCTGACACACTTGGTTTGGATGACTCACTGTAGGCTATCACTACCGTCTGAGCATAGCCATTTCAGGTTTCCTTCAATCTCATCCCTTCTGTTCAGTGTTCGTAAATTACCCCAAGTTTTCGTTGGTAGTGCTGCTGTCCGCGAGAGGTGCCTATTTTTTCTCCCAATCTCTCTAATGGAACGTAGACCACGGACCTGCTTATTAGTTACCGTGGCTTAAACGTTACCCCTATCGATAATTATGGGGGGGGGGGCTTGCTAAATCCTCCGCATAACTCAAACTCAAACTTTCAAAAACTGGGACACTTTCGCTGTTTAACGAACATATTTTGAGGACGTTGAACTCTCACTTTTTTTCAAGGATTTTTGTGAATGACCTACGACGGCCACGTACAAACATTTCTCGTACTTTTTTTTAAAGGGGAGCTAAAATGGTCTCGAAAGCTTGTTATTATTGCGTCATCATTTTTCCTCGTTTTTGAAGAATTTGTGAAGACTTATGAATTCAAATTAGAAGTTCGTGCCTTTGGAAATTTTGCAACCTGTTTGGATGGAAGGGGGACGCAAATCTCACTCGTATGATAAATCGTCATAGTAGAAACCAGTTATTATTTCAAGGTTTCCTACGCTTTTTTTCATATTGTTTTCAGTTTAGATTACCGCAAAAGGGATGGGCGGGATCGCATTATTCATTCAGACGCCCACTTCAGGCTTTTAGTCGAGATTAAAATTTAACTTCGCGAAAATCACTGCGAAGCTTTTATTATGATCGATAGAGGTGGGGTAAGATTCAGTCGATTTTAGGTGAAATTTGAACCTCTGTATAATGTTTATGCCGAACATTATTGTGTTGTCATTGATGAGTTAGATGGCCTCAGCTATCTGAGAATTTCACTGACCAAGGCTCAGGGCTATTGAGGTCCAGAAATTCTTGGGTTTTGGTTTCGCCTCCATTTCAAAGCCTGCCATTATTATGCTTGTGTTTTAGGAGTTGTATTTTAATTATTTGACCCCGCGTTCCCTTGCCCAGCGTACAACACAAAAATTCTACCATTGCGTATGTATAGGTATCAGTTTTAGATTCGGCGCAGAAGACTGCTTTACCACCAGTTATCGACCAACCTACTTTTAACACTCTCGCTCTGGGTGGGTTTTCGTAGATGTTTGTGATATTGATGAGCGGGAAGAGGCGGAGGAGGTTCAATGAAAACCCCTTCTCGTAGACCCGTCAAAATCTACGGCCTCCCAGCCCAGCTATGAAGTCACCCTTCACCCCCCCTCCAATCATAACATCCTCCTTTTAACTGCCACAGCGCCACTAGTTGCCTTGTGCAGGTCAGAAACCCTCCCCCGGTGGTAAATATCAACAAACCCACGTTTCTTTCAATAGGAAAAAAGGTGATACAATTGAAAAAGTGAATGTAAATTACTATTCACAACTTCATATTTTCACATTAATAAGGTAGGGATTAATAAGTATATAAGACTTTTGTAAGGTAATTCTCTTTTCACATTCAAAGAAGTTCGGAATATGTGGGTACAAATAATTATTATTTATTTCAATGCACGCCAATTTTAAATTTCCTAAACACCGATCTATTGAAATCATGTTACCTAATTTCCTTTATTAGTGGGAAGGAGCGAGTGAGGTGCCCTAATTTTGTTGGTCTTAATTTGATCGTTATTTGGCTTCCCGGAAATACTATAAAACTTGATTAGTAGTCTTTGAAAAGACCTCCTTTCAATTGACGTTTGCGGGGCAAATTTGACCGACTTCTAATTACAATTGACGCTAAATTAATTGCCACAAAGCTCCCGCCTTTTTTAACTCCTACGTTTCACTATGTTCGCGATCCTGGTGATTTTCCGTTCTTGCTTCGTGAAATTACGATTTTTTTTTGGCCTTGACCTCCTCTCCTTGCGTTCCAGTCCCACACTTCGCGGAGAGGAAAAAAATCGTTACTGGGTTTAGTGAGTGCCAGGCCCACTTCTTTCTTCCAGAGCGTGACGTTAAAAGAAACATCCCCCCCATACGCAATTAGAGACGTTACTAAATTACGTAATTATAAAAAAAATATATCAGGTATACGTGAGTATATTCACGTAAGTACATAGTGGTTTTCCGACGACTAAACAAAGATGACTTGCGCATTTTCGTAGTAGTGACGGCCTTGTAAGAAGCCTCAAATAATTTACTGGAATGTGGGGGAAGGAAGAGCGTTCTGAGAGATTGATTAAAACCCCGGACCCCTAGATTTGGGCCGAACAAAACACTGCGAACCCTTTGCCTCCTTCCTATGCGGTAGAATTGGGGGGGGGGGGTTCTTATTGAAATCAACTATTGTGACCATCTTGGGCTCGTGTAGTTTTCAGAGTTTTACACAATTAGAGATGGACGTTGAATTCGGACAGACCGCATTTGACTCACAGGTTCGCAGGGCTGTGTGGGCTGGGGGGTTGTGTGTGGGAACCGAGGGCCGGAGGCAGAGCTGACCAAGAAACCATGGTTTGTGGCTTCCATCCATCCAGCGGAAGAGACTGAACCGGTTTGAAACTGGTGCTTTCGGCCGGAAACACACTTTATTATTTTTCCCAAGAAATTAGTTTGAAGCCAAATTGCATGGAGACATTTGCTGCCAAGGGGTCAGCACGCCCACCTGGCGGGCATGTCCACAGTGAGAACGCTCTCAAATAAACTGGTGGGAAAGGTTGAATAATTCCTAGAGGTGAAAGAGCTTGCTCTTAAGTTACACTGATGTGGCCGTGTGCTGTCCAGAACGAGCAGCACCACGCACGTTCTGGACGAACGTACGTAATCCTCACGTAGGTGAGGATTAATTTTTGAAAAACCCTTTCGCGGGGGGCATGAGATACAGTGACTTTCGGGATCCTTCTTGGTAGGCCCACTGCCTTTCAACAGCACGGACTCTGACCCACACCACCAGTCAAAATGTCTGTGAGATTGGGCTACAGCTGCACCCCTTCAAGCAGGGGTGTTGTGTTGTGTAAGAGCATCCACAGTTGGATTGAGATTTCTTCTTTTTTTCTCAAGTGTTGTTTGCTGCATTTTCGCATGTTTAAATCCACAGAAAACACTTTAGTCCCCCAGGGATTTGAGTTGTCTCTTGTGAAAGGGGGATTTATTGGTCGGGAGGGGGGAGGGTGTTTTTTTTCTTTATACTTGACCGTTTTTTGGGCTCTCCTTACGTGTGTCTCTTCCGCAACGAGCGTAATGCTTGCGGATTTCTATGACCGATAGATACAAAAAAAAAAAAACCTTGGAAATAAAATGTTCGCTACGCGCTATGTTTTATTCATAGGGCTGTATCTTTTCCTTTTAAAAACAGCTTTTCTCGCAGCGATCATAAAATGAAATACGGGGCATCGTTACAAGTTATGATCCTGGGGGGGGGGGACCCAACTTTCGCTTGAAATTGGTTGCCAGCTAATATTTTGGTTTTGTTTTTTTCTCTCTCTCTGTCAACAGTTCCACAACTGGCTAGCTAAAAGACTTCACGTAACCGTCTCCAGGTCGTGAGGTTTGCTTAGATGCTTACCTTACGACTCGTGTCCACACATTTCTTGAAGCAGCCGTAAGAAATCTCAAAGGAAACATGTGCCGTGACAGGGATATGAACCCTTCGTAAAATCAAAAGGACACGCAGGACAAAAGCTTCAAAGACACCAACAATTTTCGCCACGGGTGTTTCTATTATTCCTTTCAAGAAAAACGCTATTCCAAAGTGATCCCCGTCCCTTGAATTAAAAGAAATCAAAACGTCAATAATCTTAAAGCATTTTTGTGTGATATTTTAATGGGGAAACAGTTGAACTTGCCGGATTTCCCGTAAATTTGTAGTGTTGTTTCCCCTGCTTATTCGTGTGAGAGTGTGTCGGACAGTCGTTCGATTTAACCCCAAGACTTCCAATCTGTGGAACATAGCTAAGGAGTGCATCGTAAGTAACTCGTTTTTTTTTTTTTTTAATTATTTTAAATACAATTTTTGTGCACGTCCTCCGTATGGAAAATGTTGAACGTCACACGTTTTGGTGATTGTGTGACTTGTTGAACTCGTACCGATTCCTGATTCCTGTGAGTGTAGATGAGTGGGGATAGAAGTGACAACAAAATACTTTTTTTTTTGCAATATTTGAAAAACATTATAATCCGATAAAAAAAGGTTAAATCCAGGGGGATTTCGATAAACCAAACATTAGCATTCTCTCGATAATTCCATTGTTCAAATTTTTATTTCCCATGGTTGTTCAATTTAATATTTTTTCTCTGCTCAAGAAATCATTTTCTTTTTAAAGATGATGTGAATGGCTTGCAATTCGGAGGAGAGTACAATTGTTCCACACAAATTTATCCCCGCCTCCATAATTCCCTCATACTCTTTTCCTCTGTCGAGCATTATTCTCACTATGAAGGTAATTAGTGTGACATTTTAAAAACTCTACGTCTGCCCTTTTTGTTCTCTCATTGTGTTCGCAGCAGTTTTTCGCCATTTCTATCATCTCATCATCATCGTTTTTTTTTATTTACTCCATCTCACCAAATTTCCGTAAAAAAGGTAGTTTTTGAACCACAAAGAGTCAGTTTGCGATTGTTTTTTTTTGCGCTTCACATTCATGAGTTGTTTTTTGTTTACCAGCCGAATTTTCGTAGAAAAACCCTTAGGTACAATCGACTCCATTCATTTAAAAGTTTCTAGGAATGAGATTAAATGAACGGAGTTCTATTTTATTAGACAGTGCGACTTGGCTTTTTGTTTCCTTTTCCATTTTCAAATTCTCCGTTCTAATGTTTTATTTATTTGTTTATTTATTTTCTTGTTTGCCATCACAGTGCGGGTGGGGTGGGGCCTTCGGTTGCTGCGAAATCATGAGGAGACCAAATATTTGCAACAATACAGTGGGAACTGTTGACGACTCGTACAAACCTCAGAATCACCCTCCTCCTAAGGTAAGTCGTTAATTTTTAGTTTATTTATTTTATTTTATTTTTTTATTTTTAAATGATTGAACCCCGCTGCACTGAACGCTTTCCCCGGCTCAAATGTAAAGCTGGTGGCTGTTTCGTTCGCAACTTTTTTTTTACCTTATGACCTTTGGCTATTACTAGGAAGAGTCTCATTTTGATTTACTTCGCGAAGGGGTTTATTCATCGTTGGGTCCTGCTTTTTGGTGGTCTTTTCGGGGGGGAGGGGGTTAAAGTTTATTTACAACTTGTAGGATTATGGCACACTTCTATCATTCAGATTTGTTGACTCCGTCATTGCGACCCCCTCACGATTCTCAGACTCCGCATGGAGTCGGAGTGCTTCGTGCACGGAATGTGTGCGTCGCGTATGTGGTTTAAGTTTTTTTTTTGTGATTGAAGCTTTCCTAATTTTTTTGATAATTGTAGCTGTTTTCTGAATGGCTTCAACCACAATGAGAAAGCTCAGTCCACGAAAGATCCCGTGGATGGGTACTGTGCAATCGACTTCCCTGGAGTTCTAGGGGAAAAGAGCCGCCTCAACTCACATGGAGGACCTCGATATACCGCCCTGGAGTCGAGAAAATGGATCAAAACCAACGACAATGCTAATTTTAGTCCATGCCGGAAGCTTGTTCTGGGGTTCCTTTGCTACATTTCTCCACAGAGTTTTCGAAGGCGCCGAGGCTCGGACCGCTATGATACTTGCGAGTTTGACTCTGGCTTGGCAGTTGTTGCATGGGTCACGTGTCTCCTGAGTGTGTACGGTTAGGGTAGCATCTTCCCTCCCCATTGGTTACCCCTACAGTAGCGCGCCTCGGTGGTGTAATGGATACAATACTCGCTTCGCAACCCAGCGGGCCTGGGTTCGAATCTAGCTATAGCCCATTTCACTAGAAGGCAGCGGCGAACTGTGACACGGCACACTCGGGCTTCGTGTGGGCGTTCCCGGCGCTGTGCGTTCAACAAACCGCGCACTGACCAAAACGCCTGCGTAGTACGCGGGTTTGAAGTGTACAGTTGGATCAGGGTACGGCGTATGAGCCCAAAGGAGGCTTTGGCGTCTTCCGGGTTCGAAACCCGGCGCCCACTAATTATTATTATTATATACCCCTACAGTAGCACACCACGACTGATAGGCAATGAAAAAAGGTTGCTATTATTAAAACACTCTCATTGTTCTACTTGGCGTTGTTTAACTAGTAATTACAATATTTCGATAAAAATCCACTTGAATAGGTGTCCATTTGTCGCTTTGGGGAAACCCCTTAAATATCAGGCGACCAATGTGTGGTCATTGACTAAAAACGTGACATTTCCCTCCCCCCTATTATACTGTTAATTAGCAGAATATAGATTTCACCACCTCGGCTTAAGGTTCGAAGCCGAACCTTGTTTACGTAGAATTCAATGCATTTTTTCCCCTTAAGATGCCCTTAAGCCCTGGGGGCCTGTTCTATAACTTTTGACTGTCACTATCACTGTATCTTTCCACCCGTTCTCCCCATCAACATGTGATTTAATTCGGGTCGGACGGGTGGAAAGGATATTCCTAGGAACACTATGAAATTTTGCAGAACAGGCCCCCTGTTCACACAATGCAATGTTTGAAGCTATGTACATTGCATGCTGATTTTTTAAAAACATATGTTCCGTAATAGTGACCGGTTGTTTTTGAAAAACCAGCACGCAATATAGCTTCAAACATTGCATCGTGTGAACAGGGCTTTAAGTCCGACTTTATCTTTAAGCCCAACATTAAGCCGAGGTGGTGAAATCCACCATAAATATTTCTAGCGTAAGCCCACTTGAAACTATAATTCCACTCTTACATTGGTTGGGAGGGGAGGGGGTTATTTAAGATTGTTTTGGAGCCGCAAGACATGAGCCCCCCACCCCCACCAGACGTCGATGCCCTGAAATGACTCAATTTTTGGTACCCATTTTCGGTGATTTTTAATGGTGTTTTGGGGGATTTTGGTGGCTTCATGTCTTGAGTTATTTTTGTGAATATCTCGGTGCGTTCGCACGGTGAAGTGCTGTATACTGCGATTCTGTTTATAAACCCCAATAGAAGTGATTGTGTCAAAAAATAAAATGTATCCCTGGTTTTTCCAGTCGGCTTTGCATGCAACAATACCACTCCATTGTTTCTAATTTCCAATAAGGAAAATTCCTTAAGTGCCCCCCTCTTCCAAAATTACGACTGAGAGTGGGCGGTTGAGGGGAGGATGTTATCTGTTTTATAAGTGCTCTTCTATGGATTTAAATTTATGTGTTTGCCAAACTTTTTTTAGCGCTTCCAAGTGTTATTTACCAAAAATTTGTAGGATGAGGGGCGGCTTAGTCTCGTTCGACGTGTTCTCGGAGGCAGCCGTAAAAGAGACGGGCACGGTTCATCGTTTCGCGGTAGACAATTCGGCGCCGCCGTATCCGATTTACAATTGACAAACAATTCCGTGCCTAAAGTTGTTCATCGTTTGTGCGTTTATCTCGAATTGAACGGTACATTTTTTCTCACTCTTACCCCCTTCTCACACCCTCGCATGGTATTTCAATTTTGTTGTTTCCACAGGAATGAAAATAGAAGGGCTCTTCAAATCGAGCTCGGGGAGTACGTCAACAGTGGAAACACTTAAAAGTCAATTCAACACGAGAGGAGACGCAGAATTAGAATTAGCTAACGACGTAAACTCGGTGGCTTTACTTCTCATTGTATGGATGAAAGAGCTTCCAGAACCACTTTTGACTGAGGAGACGGTGGTGGAACTTATCTCTCTTATGCACAGTGAGTAGAATTTTCCTTTGTTCAGCTTTGGAGGGGGTTCTTAATAGTTTCCATGGAGCACTTTTATGACTAATTTTCCAAATTACCACTTAATTGTTTCTATTGATAACCGATTTTATATTTAACCACTGTCGCTGTTTTATCTCGTGCATTGGCAGAATACGACGGTGACTCTTGGTGGGGACCGGTCTGTTACGAAAGTATTCTCACGTCAGGACAGATTTCGAGCAACGTCATCGGCACGGTGCTTCGTCTTCTGCACTGCTACACCGTTAAATATCCGTCGGCCATGGCTTACCTACCGAGTGTATTCTGCCCGCTATTTACTTGCGAGGACCTCAAAGGCATCTCATCGGTTGATGCCGTTGAATTGACTTCAAAATTAATCCGTGACTACAGCCTCATCTTCAAGAAAAGGTACTTTTATCGATCATTTAATTTTCTTCTCTCTAAAACAGGATTTTCGCTCCTCCGCCCCTCCATCTCATTTCCGTTCGACCGTAAGAATTAATCGAATGCCTAGAGGCATGGTAGGGGTAATTTGATCCCCCTCCCCATCTTACATAAATGGTAGAAAACGCGCTTTTTGCAATTCATTAGTGTGTAGATGTCTCACTGCACCACATCTCGCAATTAATTTTATTATTCAGACACAAATTATTACATGTTTATTATCGCTTTGAAAGGCATTTTGTCGATCTTGAAAACATTCTGGCTTAAGTCCCAAGAACTATATGTGAACCTCGAATATTTCGCTTGCGTAAGCGGCTACCGTTCTCACGATGACTGGGGGAGAGGTTTACGAGAAGGGGGTGGAAGGGGAAACATTTCTGACAACTTGGCAAAGAGTGCACAGTCCGCTATTTTACATGTATAAATGTCTTTGAATTGCAGGAATATTGAAGTTGACTGTTTGAACAATTCAAATAACGCTGTGACCACGGTCGTACCCGAGCGTAAACCTTCTTTGAAACAGAGAAAGCGGAAAGAAAAAACCGATTGTATTTTTAAAGGCGAAAGAAAATTCGTTAGGTAGGACAATTTACCGTCCATAAAGTTGTGAGATTTATTTAAAAACATTCTTGTTTTATTTGCAGGTCTAATTCAGAAGAAAGGCCGGCGTTGAATAGCGCGTATAGTGGCATGAGGGCTGACAGTATGAGGAGAGTGAGCAGTCACGAAGATTTTTCAAAATCCCATCCGAATGGCATTTCAAAGTGTGAAATTCAGGTATAAAGCAACCATTTGTCCTTATTTTTAGTTGGTTTTAATTAACATGAGCATTTTTGTTGTCTAGATAAAGAAAATAACGCAGCCCCTCCACGAAAGAAATACGTGCTCGCCGCAACGCTCGCGACGCCTTCCGCCGACCGTCGCCAGTGGTGTCCTGGACACGCGCCCTGAGCCGAGCCCGACGGCGTGCTACGCGAGTGAGCTGTACGATGAGAACGAGCACGAGAGAAGGCGAAACAACGAGCGCTTTGCTCCGCAGCCTCATCATCAAAGTGGGCGACGAACTGTGGCAAGACGGCGCCGAACGAAACACCGTTTTTCGTACACCTCTCAAGCCAAGGTAGGGGGTATTTGGGTTTCTCTCACCAGAATGCGGACGTGTTAGTTTTCGCGAATTTCGAATACGAATCATCATTCGCTTTTTTCTTGAGGGAGGGGGGGGTGACTGACAGGACTCTTTGGCAGGGGGTATAAATGCCGGAACCGATTATAGCTTATTGAGTGTGTCGGGAAGGTGTTGGAAAGGGCTCCTTCAGAGTTCATAGACAGGTCATCCCCCCTCCCGGGGTAGTTGTGTCAGGACCGAGAAACCGGGTGCGTTTGTACATGAGTATCGAAGCGGCACTTGACCCGCTGAAGTGATCGCTGAAATACGTGAGCGTGGGGGGAGGGGGTGACGGTAGAGCTTGTGGCGTTGTCCCAAAGTTATTTCAGTCGAAGAAAGCAGAAATAGTGTTAGGAGGAGGTGGGGAAGCAGTGATGGTTTGGATCCAGCGTCAGGAGGGAGGGGTCAAGCCGGGGCCTATGTGGATGAATTGACATTGTATGGTTGGGGTGACCTAAGGCTGTAGGATGCGATCAGAGATGCTAATGAAGCTTTTTTGGAGCTAGACGACAAGCAGGGTGTGGGGGTGTCTAAAGCAGAAGGCTTTGGGTGTTAGGGTGAGGGTGGGTGGGTTCCCGGCAACCCCCCCCCCCCCGAAAGTATGACTGCTTCGGTTATTTGTTTTGACTAGATCATTTTATGAACCGGCTAAGTGGGGATTAGAGACCATTTTGTTAAAATTGAACAGGAAATTGTCGAACGGACCGAGACTAGCAGCGCTGCTGAGCACTTACTGACCGTCACAGCCTTCTACATGGCAGAGGCCTCGGTATGGACCTCAGCAGAAAGAATTTAGCACTTGAAATGCCGAGAACTCAAGGTGTTGTCATATGTGTGCGTACTATAAAGGATGACGGGGGGGGGGCAGTGTTCAGGTGGTTCACTAGTTCATTTTTCACATCAAACTGTCCGCTAGGAAATCAAAGAGTTAGCATTTTAGGGTTTACGCATTGATTATGCTTTACGACTTCTTCACCTCGACTCAATTTTGTGTGTTTAGTCTTGCATTTGCTGTTGTGTGAGGGGGGGGGGGTTGTTGTTTCAGACCGCGACAAATTCAATGTTGCAACGTTGTAGGAAACAAAAATTTTAATACGCGATGATTACCTTGAATATTGAATTTAAATAAATACATTTCCTTCGAAGCTGCCAGTCGGCTCATTCTGTACAGTTTTAGTTTTGCAGCACCCGGAATTTAAATTTGGCAACGGAGACCGCCTCTTTGCTTGTCCTCTGCTCTCCTCTAATTCGAGTATTTTCGTTTATTGATGTTTTGCAGGAGAATGAACACAATTTAGAATTAAACCCTCTTCATTCGGACGTAAAAGGGGGGGGCGAAGCTTCTAATTTTAACGTTCCTGACATTGAGGACACAGCTCCGCAGCAAATGCTCTGCTTGAATCAATCGCAAGTAGTACAGGTGCTTTTATTTTATTTATTCTTATTGTCTGTGGCTGTTTGAACGTGTATAAAATCCTGAGTTGTAGTGTGTACACCTGCACTGTTTCGTTAAAACTTTGTGTTGTGTTTTTTGTTAAAAAATACGTAGAAGTCTGTGACATTGGACCGTTTTTAGGAAGAGACAAGCGACGTCGTCGAATCAAAAGCTCAAGCGGTCGCTGTCGCTGGTTGCGAGACTGCGACCGATGATGAGGACGATAGATCCTCTTCGCCGATTTCAGGTGTTGGAAGTCCAATTTTGGACTTGAATACGTTTCAAGACGAGATCAAAGATGACCCTGTACCGAGCCTTCCTTGGACTGCCGTATCTGTGGTACGATTTTTACGCCATTAGTTTTTTATTTTACTTAATTCTTTGCATCATCTGTTTACAGAACGACGAAAGACTAGTGTCACCTTATAATTCAATGTTCGTCAGCCCTAGAGCTTTCACATCTCATCGCCCTTACGAAGATGAGCCGTCGTTACTCGACCTTGGTACACAAATCAATAAGTAAGTTAAAACACTTGCCCTTTCGGTGTCTTTTAAGCGATTGTTTATTTTGAATCTTCATAACTTCACAGTCTTAAAAGAAAGCTAAAAAAATACGATGAAGGATTTGAACGAGAATTCGGCTATCGACCGTCTCACTCGGACAAACTGGCCAATCCGGACACGAAGAAAATGAGCTCGATGCTTTCGAAGCTTAAAAAACAGTTGAAAGCGACGAAGGAAGAGTGTATGAAACTGGCCAAGTGTGAGAAAAAGGAACTTCGGGAAGAAATCGTTATTGAAGTCGAAAAGGTAAATAAAGCTACGAAATACTTCAGGTTTTTGAAGTTAAGAGTTTTTTTCCTTTGTGCAGCGCTTGTCTGAGAAGAGAGCCCACGCAGGGCGACCAGAATCTCTTGACGCGATGACTCATGAACAACTCGTCGACGAGAAAACGGCCATGCAAAAAGTTCTTTTACAAATAGAGGCCTCATTTGGACGCCCCACTTCGATCGAAGACAAAGTTCTAGTTCGGGGCTTGTACGATCGCTACAGAACCGCCAAGCGTATGATCCTTCGACACGCTCCTGTAAGTTCACCTGTTTTTCTTGGATTTGCCATAGCACCCCATTCTAGTCTCTCTTTCCTTACACACCGGCATTTCTGTTTCAGTCCAAACTCAAAGAGAGCGTCACTGAGCTTGGCACGATTTTGGAGCACGAAACGATGGATTTTACCGCGTCACCGCCCACCACCCCTCCGAGAATTTTCTCGCCGCAGATGTCGTTAAATGACACCACCACGACCGACGGTCTCGTTCCGTCGTCGTCTGCTCACCTGGAGACGTCGTCGTCGGCTTATGTGCCCAGAGTTTCGGACATTCCTTTGGACAACTTGCATTCACTTCCTCGGTGAGTTGAAATTTGTATTTATTGGGTCCTGTCAAGTACGATGTACGAATAAACTGGCGCTTTACACTTGTATTGCAACGTATCAGTACCGCTCCGGGATTGCAACGCGAGCGATCTAGACCCCCTCCGACGCTAGCATGCTTCGCTTCGGACACTCCCTCACTTCTGGTGAAGCATTGGCTTTACGAAGGAAGTGGAGAGTGTTTGAAGCAGAGCACGTGTTCGCGTGGAGAAATAAAGCGACTGCACCTAGTGAATGCTGTACCTACTGCAGTAAGGTACTATAAAACACGAGTACTGCAACACGCAAATCGACGCCATACCCCCAAATGACTATAATTATCACCTGGGGGCCTATTCTCTAACAACAAGCAATATTTTGTTCGCCAGCCATGTGTTTATTTCATTCATTTGTTTGAAGAAAATTAATGAAATAAACATATGACTTCGAAAAAGCTATTGCTTCGGAGTTAGAGAATAAGCCCCCAACAAGTAGGATATTTTTATTTATTTCGACCGCGTTCCGCGTTTTTTTGCTGTTACGATGACAATTTTTCATTCATGATATTGTAATTACCCTAACGACTGAGGGACCAAATGTGGCGCTGAAATCCGTGTTGCAGTACCTGTGTTTTAAAGGTTCTCTAACTGCAGTGGAGAAAAACACTAAGCGCTAGTTTAAATGAGCCTTTCCAACAGGTTCTTCACTATCCTAAAATGTAGTGGAGGTGGTGGTGGGGTTCTTTGTGTGATAAGCCTGTTTTACACGAGTAAGTTTTTTTTATCAAAAATATGTTCAAACCGAATTGAAACAGTTAATTGTTGGCAGGGGCCAGCTGATATTTTTTTTTAAATGGCTAATTTGATCAAAAAACTTACTCGTGTAAAAGGGGCTTTATGAAGCTCCCAATTTTACCCCTAAATTGACATTAGTGGTTTGAAAACTGGCAATCTTGTAGGAAAAATTGACAATTATGCCGTGGGAGTGGGAAATTTCGCCCAGGAATGTGAGTTTTTTAAAGCATGCAGCGTGGGCGACTGAAACGACGAAATTAGACGGTCGATTGGGAAAAAACTAAGAATTAGGTGGGGTGGGGTGGGGTGGGGGGAGTCGCTCCGACGAAGTTGATGTAGCTAAGTGGCCGCAAAGTTCCGAAATGACTTGAAAGGTGAAAGATCATGACCGGTCCAACCAAGGCATCCCCACAAAATCGTTCTTCTCGTCGAACTAGGTTATTTTATTCAAATCAGTAAGTTCCCATCCCCTTCCCACTATTTTTCTCTTTTAATTTTTACTAATATACAACCTCCCTCACTCACTGGCTCATTTCATTTCAATTTTTTAAAGCAACGAGTTAATCGTCCTGCAGAAATCTACTCGCGACGAAAAACGACGCCTCCGTCGCATACTCAAAGACCGCGAATTGGACTTTCAAATCAAAACCGGGCGCCGCCTTCAGAAGGAGGACAGGCCGACGTCTCTCGACTCGGTCTATGTCGATTACAAACATGCCAAAGCTAAATTAAGATTCATAGACGCGCTAATGTTGAAAAAAAAGTAGAAGAGAAGAACCGATAAAGGTACCGTTTTTTATTATTTTTATTTATTTATTTTCGAAGTTTTATTGTTATTTTGTTTAGTTCCTTGAGAAACTTTATGAGGCTACTCGATTTTTATTTCACAATACTCATTACATATTCTTAGGTTTCTAAAAAAACGCTTTATTTCAGTATTATATTATATTTCGGTCGTTCTCTAACTTTTGTGAGTGCGACAAGACCGACAAATTTTCACACCTTAGGTCATGCACTTTACAATTAGCCTACCAGGTAGTAAGTAAAAAGAAGAAGAATAAGAAGAAATATTTCTTTCCTCCGTGATTTCAAGAACAAGAAAGTTTTAGGGTTTGCCAGGAATATTTCTCTAGTCTTTGTAGCAAGAATTTCCGTGTTGGGGTTCCTAATTTTTTGACCGTGAATCAATTTTTGTTGTCTCTCGTTAATTTTGATGTAGAATTTAAACAACTAGACTGATTTAGTTTCTACAGAGCGCTTATTACTGGAAAAATGGCTTATTTCTTATGTAAAAAAAGACTTAATTACAATCATATTTTTTATTAAATTTATTCTTGTATGAAAATTAAGTGTAAAGAAATAATTTGTAATTAAATTGACCGAAAATCCTGGCTTTGTTTCCATCGGAGAATGTATTTTTATTGTTGAAGGGTTTGAAAGTATCCTTTTCCTTTTCGCGTATGCTTACCTAAAAACATTGTTGTTTGTAAATGTTTATCAATTGTTGACATAATAATAATCTTTTTATCACCAAATGTAAAATGTACTTTATCTTTTTTCTTGCATTAGAAAACTTGATTTAGAGCGTTTGGTGACTATTTCATTACCTTTAGCAGAAGGCGGTCAGTACTTACGAAGGAAGAAGTTTGAGGGCTCCCAAATACGTGTAAGTACGTTTGAGATACTTCGCTTTTTTTTTTTTTTTTTTTTTTTTGTCATGGAATTTATTTATTGAAAATGAAATGATAATCCGTGAAGCGAGCTTGGAGTAAGTGTAGTTTGCGTTTTCACCCCTAGAGAGCGCTAGCTATGAAACTGGCGTGCTGGCGACTGGTGGGTTGACAAGATTTATCAGCTCGTATCGTACGCGATAAGCTTAGGGAAATTTTATTTCAAAGGTAGCGGCTTTCTTTACTTTCTTATTTTGATAAGTGAAAGTAAATTTCGAAAAAACTCGGGAGTTATTAGGTATTTTTCCGCGTTCGATGAACTCGCAGAGAAAGCGTCTGCCCTGAAATGAATCTCACAGCAGCCGAGGCGGCACACCGCCGAGCTCCACCTTTCGTTTTTCCCGTTGCTGCAACTTCGACCGCCTGTTGAATTTGTGACGCGTTGACGCGAGAGAATGTTGCGGGAGGACGCGACCGGCGATTGTAGTTCGAAAAGACGGCGAACGGTGAGTCGAGTTTTTGCATTTGGTTTTTAGGGGATAGTCACATTGTTCGAAGGCTGCTGGCAGAGGCGAGCACGATAGTTGCCATGGGGCAAAGTTTGAAATATAAAAATGTACAGTGTCACTGTCAACAACCACTGAAAAAGGGTAATTTTTACGTAACTTGTCAACAACTCAGCCAATATCGTTGGTTGAGTTGCTGTCAACTCGAGATATTGCGAAAATTATGAAAAATAAAAGGGAACGATTACCAATGTTCGATAAAAGAATTGCCAGTACTTGAAGCAATATCAAGTGTTTTTTGACAGTGGTAAACAACTGTCATTATCTCTACGAAGTTGTTGGCCCAAGGTTTTTCAAGAATGCATAGAATTTCGTATTATTTCTGAATCCACTCCCTGGTTCCTGCAGGATTGTCTATCTCCCCCCCCCCCGCTTGGTGCACCCCTACCCCTTCCTCGCCAGGTCGCGGGAGCGTCATTATGCGATTTCTTACTATACTTATTAAAACGTGCGTATCAAGTCGATGTAACTAGAATATCATTGGTAACCCCTCCTCCCACGTCGTGTCATTGGGGCATTTGCTCGATCGTTTGGTGCTGATTCTGATCTCACAGCAAGCGAAGAGACAGCACTTTGGGTGCAACAGTCCCTCTCAAATTGGCTGAAAATGACCTCTTTGCCTTATCCCTTAGTTGCGGTTGACTCTCTCCCACTCAAGAACCTGGGCCAATCGAGCCATTCCCCGTGGTGCGTCGAGGCTCTTCCCTTGGACTGAAGGGGCAGCCGATTGCCGGGCGAACGATGTTTACGGGACAATTCGTGCGACACGTTCAAAAGTGCCCAGTATCGTCAGAGTCAGGCGTGTGAGCTCTATCGAGACCTGCTTGGTCTTTTCAAAAGAGGTTCCTTTCGAATGAACAAGTGGTCCTCCAACTCATCGAGGGTTTTGTCCGAAGTTCCCAAAGAAGATCGCTCGGTAGATCTACCTTCGTCCGAAAAGGGATGAGGCTGTTTCACATTTTCCAAAAATATTTTTTTCGATGAGGCATATCAATCCTTCCACGTAAACGAATAAATAAAAATTTTAAACCCTTCGAAATTTTTTTTATTTCTTAAGGGGGAGTTGTACATGTGTTTCCTCGACCCCCCCAATCTTACCTCGCCCACTCCGCATTACGGAAATTACCGCCTAGATCTTGCTTTCCTAAATAAGTCGTCGAAAGAGTGTGAATTTTCAAGGTAAAATTTTATGTGCGTTTTACAGATATTTTAGGGATGAAATATGAAAAAAGAAGATCGTACGGTTGTGCGGAATTTCCTGAAGATTTAAATAAGCCCTTGAAGCCCAGGATGGATGCAGAAATACGGCGGTAATTTACGTAACGCGGAGTTGGCGAGGTAAGATTGGAGGGGGGTCGAGGAAACTCATGTACAACTCCCCGTTAACAAAAGTTAGCATATTTGAAGTCCCGCCAAAACGAACATTTTCCGCAATGTAATATCCCTTGTATTCTCTGTCCTTTTCATGCCTCTAAATAGCTCATATGTTTACCCTCCATTATTTTATTATTGGAGAGCTCTAGTAGAAAATAAGGCAAAGAAACGCAAGAAACCGCTCTCCGACAGCTACATTACAGGTGCATTTTGTTCGGAAGGCGCGTATGACACAAACATGCTAGCTGGCGTGTTTGAAATGACCTAAAACTCCAAAAATTTTCGATCCTCTCGGAATTTTTGGTCCGATAACTGTCATCCTTATCAAAGCTTTGTGGGCCCTGAAAATCGATTGGGACGAAATTCCCCCCTCGAAGTTAGTCGCCAATGGGAAATTTTTTCTGGAAGTTTCCCGATTTTTTCTTCCCCACCTGGCAGAGGTTACTATTCCGAGGAGCCTGGGGACCACACCCTGCTCGTGGGTTTCACAGATGCCTGCCTATATTGGAAATCGGAACCGCAGGCGCAAATGGATCAAGTGCCCGTTTGGTTTGTACGAAATCCAAGGTTTCATCCGAAAAGTATATCAGTTTTCCTCGCCTCGAGTTATGCGCGGCTTGCTGCTTTCGAAATTGCTTTGTTTCGTTAAAGACACCCTGTCCGCGCGTCACCCAATCATCGGTGTAAGAGCGTTTTCGGACTCCACAGTCGCTCTTCAATGGCTGTCGCCTTCCCCTTCCAGGAGGACAGTTTTTGCCGCTGACAGAGTGACCCGAATTCAGGAGAACGTTCCTGTCGAAGATTGGTATCACGTGAGTGAGCAAGCGAATCCAGCTGACTGTGAAGGGAGCCGAAGAATTAGTTGGAGATGGTGAAGAGACTGCACCCCCCGAGGAAAAATTCCAAATTTGCACGGCTTTAATGCCACAGAAGGAATGTGTTTTGGATCCACTTCTAGAGACAGTTATCGCCGGTTGATTCGTGTAACCGCTCTAGTAAGGCGATTAGTATGTCGTTCTGAAGTCGATCCGGCCCTCTACTTGCCTCCGAGCTGAAGAGTGCAGAAGTGTGTTGGTGTAAACACATCCAAGAAACGTGGGTAACTGAAATCGTTTCAGAGCTGATAGTTCGGAAACCCCGAAACGGAAGCTGCACCCCCTCATCTTAAAGTTAGGACTGTTCTTGGACAATGGTGTAGTGACGGAGGGGGGGGGGACGACTGCAGAACTCCGGTCTGCCCTACGAACGTAAACATCCGATTCTATTGCCCAAAAGGGGAAAATTTGTTGAGATTCTAGTGGATCAATACCATCAAGACAATTTCCACACTGGGGCGCAAATGTTGCTCGTCCGTCGTCAAGTTAAAAAATGTAATTGGAGCTTTCGCTTTAAACCCAGGTCCCTTTAACCTTAAATGGCTCCGTTACCCGCCACCCGATTTCACCATTTGAAAGCGTTTGCCAATACTAGCGTGGATTATGCCGGACCATTCCTCATTACCATGGCCAGAATACGAGGGACCCGAAGCATGAAAGCTTGTATTTGTCTTTTTGTTTGTTTGGCTACCGGGGCAATTCATCTCAAGTTAGCTTCGGATCAGTCGATCCACTGTTTCCTTTCCGCCTTTCGACGATTTTTGTCCCGACGAGGACCTTGTTCTTTGATTTGCTCTGACCAAGGGACTAACTTTGTGGGAGTAAAAAACTCACTGGGTGAACTATATAGATTTTTGGTGTCCCACGAATACAACACTCTAGGTTCAGAATTGGTGCATCGTAGATTCGAGTGGCGTTCTAAACCCCCCGTCGGCTCCCCATTTCGGAGGTATTTGGGAGCCGAATGTCGAGTGCGTGAAGTCCCATCTAGGGAAACTAACCGCTAACACTTTACTCACCTACATGAAGAGTTTAACACCGCTCATGTATGTTCAAATAGAAGCTCTCTTAAACAGCCGTTCTCTCACCACTCTTGACCGAAGCGATGGAGACCACCCGGAAGCCCTAACTCCCCCCCCCCGTATATTTTATCACCCCCCCCCCTCCGTTAAACCATCTACCGGCTAGTGATGTCTCATCTCATCCACTGAAGTGTCTGGGTCACCATGCCAAAGTCAGTTGGATCAGCCATCCCAGATGCTCTCGCCTCAAAAACGGTCATTTTGGTTTATTATTCGTTCTGAATAATACATCTATGTTTTCGGTCAGAATTTTTTTTTACAACCCACCCTCAAATTTTTTCTGTGTACGTTTTAACATGTCTAGATTCGATTTCTGCAATGTCCGTCCGCCGAACGCCATCCGGGCCATATCTTGCCCTAGGATGGCTCGAACAAACTCGTTTTTTCGCACATAGACTCCATTTGGGGTCTAGTTGGTCCTAACATCTGATCAGTTTGATCAACTAACTCTCTGGGTTTTTATGGACCTAAAGCGGGTCCAAAATGGGGGTTTTCAAAGGTTTTGTGATCATAGGGATGTGGAGTGTCGATTTTCATGTAATTTGAAGCCGGATTTTGCTACATTCATGAATAATAAACCCATGTGTAAAATTTGCAACGTTTTGATATGAAATTGAAAACACGACAGCACGACCATGAATCGGGTCCGTGAACTGAGTATCTGCAACAGAGCTAACCAGGGGTCGTGGATCTGTTGTGTCCAGAAATGAAATATTCTGGGGGGTGATTCTGTAACTCGCAAAATTTACGTGTCGTAACTGTGAAGGAGAGGGAGAGGATGTACCCCGTTGCCTTGGATTTTCCACGCATTTGTCAAGAATTTATTATTTTTTCTTCGAGACCACACATTCTCGCGTGAAAATTCCGCAGTTTAATTCACTAGGTATCGTAAAAACCATGGTAACGAGGTACGTCCCCTCGCCCTTCTTCCATTTTACGACACGTAAATTTTTCAAGTTACAGAATCACCCCCCTGATCTGAACATTTTTACCTATTCTCGGTACCCCCCCTCCTTTTAACATTCCTCGGTAGCCCTGCGTAGGATGCTGATTTTCCAGCGTTACGACCCCCCCCCCCCGCTCTTCAGGCAATAAATACATGAGAGAGGAGTTATAGGGAGCTTTTAAAATTAACATTCTTTGGTTTTGAAGCCGAAGAACTAGGCTGTTAATGAATAATTTATTTAGCAACCTTTTAATCATTTATTTACTGCGCCGTGGAAGTCTCCTTTTCTTCGTGTTATTATTGTCTTCATTTTTATGCCGATTGCTAAATCAATTAGCCCGTATTATTCATTATTCATACTAAGTGGCTATGTTTCCTGGAACTAGATGAAGAAAAACATTAAACCTTTTAAGCGTTAAGTAAAAAAGACTAAAACGTGGGCCGACCCCTTCTATTTAAAGTCGATTTTTGGCCTTAAAATGGACTTAAGAGTTCTAAACGCCAATTTTCGTGTTTTGTATATAAATTCGCCTAACCCCTTTAGGATTTTTTTAGTGATTCGTGTGCGACAGTCGTCTCTTCACCGATTAATCAATCCCCCCCTCACCATTGTTACAAGCAATCCTTGAAAAGATATTATTTGTTTTTTAATTTTCTCCTCCGCTCCCGGTCGAAACACTTTTTTTGTTAGTTCTGCCTGACTACTTTTCAACGTAAAGCTCAAGTCAATTTACCCTTGAAACGTATATATATATATAGTGTAAAGTGCATAAAGCGAAGTATCTTTGCGGTCAAAAATTCAAAATTAGTCCAAAAGATAAAAATATCGTAATAATATGAAGCGTGAATCATACGTAAACACGGTAATTAGACCTGTGAACTAGGCCAGTGAGGTGGCCTTGTCATTTGCCTCAATTATGTCCATTGATTCGGTTCGTTGAATCAATCTGTGGTTTAAGTGGTTGGGCGATGGTCCTGATTGATGGTGGTGGTGGTGGAGGGGCTTTAGCATCACTTTTGATTCTTTGTGACCACAATTCAGGAAGCTGGAGTTTAAAATTACGACAGAAACATATTATACTAATTTTTCTTGCTTCTATTGTTCATGGTTTTGGCTTTTTCGCGTCAGGAAAGAGTGCGTGCCTTGATTGACCCTGAATAGGGAAGGTTGGAGGCCCGAGGATCTTCATCTTTACACTCGGGTGACTGGCGAAGCGTCTTATACGTTCAAATTATTCAGGAGGATCGTTGGGTACGAGTCCGTGGGGGGGGGGGGGAGGTTGCTCGTGGATGCTCTGACTAGGTGGGTATGGAGCCGTCACTGGCCCCGGTCCTCCACTCAGAATATTGGGGCTGAAACCTCGAGATCTTGAGCTGAATGGTCTCGACCTTTTAAGGTGGGATACGTACAGGGTGGATGCTTGTAAGTGTAAAGAAAAAAATTGTAAAATTAGACCTCATTTGCGATCGAAAACATCCCATACACCATGGCTCAAAATTCAAAACCCTTCGAGATATGATTTTTCTTGCATCTTTTAAGGGTAACATCATTTTCCTTGACTAAATGCAAGTAACTCGCTTCCCAGGTGACTTTCTGCAACTTTTGCAGGTCTGACTCACAAAAAAAAAAAAAAAAAAATGTTCGCTGATTTCGCACACTAAAAACCATTTTGCGGGTTTTTCCGCAGGTTCTATTTCGTGGTTCTAGCTCACAGGAAACCCAATGTCGCGGTTGTTCAGTTGCTGAAAACCAAATTTTGCGGCCGTTTGTTGCTGGAAAAACCATTCTCTTCTTCGACGGAAGAGTCCAGTTTGGGGGACAAAAATACTGCAGTTATACCCAACCCATCCCAGGAGACGAAAATTCCAAGTTCAATTCAAAAACTATCACTTTATGGGGGGAAAATTGTCAGTTATTCGACGGAAATGCCGAAATAGAATGCAAAAAGATAGTTTTACAGCAAAGATGTTAGGTTTTGACGGTTCACGACCCTTTAACTGTGCTGATTCAGTTTCTGGGGTCGAATTGACGACGATTATTTCCCGCGTCGATTTACCTCGCGTTATAATTGATGAGCTACCGAGTTCTCTTTCTAGGGGCTCATCCCCGAATATAAGTCTGCAATAGGCAGTAGGATGCATCTGACTTGTTCTTATGTCAAGCTGCCCACCCCTACTAATATAAAGGTCTGGGTCGACCACGTGGGTTTACAGTTCCGTTTAATACTAAGCTGAGCTTAGGTGCATACATCCCAATCAGAAATTAGCATTTTGAATACAAAATCGTTTAAACCCTTATCAACGCTTGAACGGACATTGTTGACCTAACCCTAAAAAGATGTTAGGAAAATCATATCTCGAAGGGTTTTGATTTTCGGACCATGGTTTATGGGGTGTTTTCGATCGCAAAAGTTCACACTTTTGCGGGTGGAACCGCAATGCGGAGTTGAGGGGAGTGGCCCCGGCTTCTGCACCGTATGGTTAAGGTTAGGAGACGTGATAGTTGTGTGTCAGGGGTATATCTCAAGTGTTACTCACACGACCGCTCTAAAGGTGGGTGGGAAGGAAGGGCATGGAGAGAGATTTTGTACCGGAGCCGCAAGTGTGTGGTGGGGTGCTGTAGCCGGATGTGTAATACCAAGGGAGACTTGTTCATTCTGAGAGAAGCTTTGATGCACTTATCCCCCCTCCCCTCCCACCTAACAATTGGTGTGGAAAAAATATCCAAAATTTCGATGGCGTACCCCCGCGCCATTATCCCCCCCCCCCGAAGCAGGGCTCATTTTTTTTTTAGCAATGGGAGAGAAGGGAATTCGGTAACTAGGGCTGGGGCAGCACTTTCCTTTCGAACCAAAACCGCCTTGCCGGTACGCACACAACACTGTGCTCCGATTTACCGCCTCCGCCCGCTCCCACAGCTCAGGGGGGCTATTCTGTAACTCTTAACGCGTGCGTTAGCGAATTTTCTCAGCTGATAACTTTCAATTATTCACCTTGTTTATTTCGCTAACGCACGCGTTATGAGTTACAGAATAGGGGGGCAGGTGAGCACCGGAGGATTTTATTAGTGGCCAGAAATTGATTGAGATTTGGGGGGCCTCAGGGAGAAATAAATAATATGTATCGGGGTATTTCGAAGGACTAGGGGCAAGCTAAGACAACCCCCGTCCCCTCAGTTGGATGATGAGAGAGGGATTCGCTCAATCCTTGAAAAAATAAATTACAATAACAGAATCGCTTATCGAGGTAAAATGAAATGTAACATTGAGCAACGATTATTATTTGTCGGTTGATAAGTCGCTAAATGAAGATTTTTATTGTTTAAAGATTATAAGAGGTCTCCATGCACTCTGAAAGCGATCTGTCACGGTAATTAATATTAAAAAATAAGTCTTTAATTCGAGTGTGCGTTTAATTCGTCGCGGACTCATCACTTTCAGCGTGGGAAGCGTTTGAATTGAGGGTAGAGGGGTGGGTAGTCGTATTTTAATTATTTCTTGGGTGTTTCACTCAATGTAATTCCTCATTAGTGAAATTTTCAGCAAGAACCCTACCACCACCCGCTCATACAAGGCTCCAAACTACCACCGTTTTGGCGGGAATGTGAGTTCGACGTTTTCGTACAGTTTGTAGGTCGGTGAAATAACTGTTTTTTGTTGTTTTTTTATTCTCTCTCTCTCTCTCTCTCTCTCCATTTTTTTTATTTAAACGACACATAAAAGTGGTTTAACCAGTTGACTTTCTAATCAGTGTCTTCGTACATGTGGTTGAGGTGCCTCACGTTCATTTAAGCCCTTAAACCCCCTCTCTACAATCCCCACCATCGGTTCCTACTAATGTCTATCTGAGAAACAATGCGCGATCGGCCTTTTTAATTTATTTTTTTTCGTCATCGTCCCCTTTGAGTGAATTGTTTCCAGAGATGTTCCCGTCGAAGAGAAGAAATGAACCTGAAAGATAATTTACGCTATTATTTATTGACACATCTTAGATAAGATACGACCCAATTCATTTTTGCTACGAAAGGAGTGAGGGAAATCAAAAGTAATTTTTACCCAAGGACGCTCATACTATGGCTTTATTAAACTAAACACCGACCGCAGAATTCTCGACAGTGTTCACGCTAATGCTTGGTGGTTAATGTGCTCGCGTTTTTTCAACGTTTTTAGGCTTCTCGTACACACTATCGTGAAAAAATAATTATTTTGTAGGATGGCCCGGCAGGAAAAACTCATGAACTACATGAGAAACTCAAGCGTGAGTACAGCCTATTTTGACAGTTATGAGCTCCCAGGTCCCCTGATGTGTTTCTAGTTGTCGACTCGTTTCTTTCCTTTAGAAAGTGCAGTGGAAGGAATTCTCTCAATTATCTACTATTTCCCTACATTGAAATCCTACATTTTCTTGATTTTCTGTGTGCAAGCTGTCAAAACATTCGAAAAAACCGTTATAATCAGGCGTGCCTAAGGGATTGGTCAGTGATGTACAGAAGGGGCGTTGGGGAAGTCCCTCTGATTATTAATTGAGAGCCCTCCTTGCTTCCAATATTAATCCTCTTTAATTTCCTTGCTGCCCAAATATTGTTGTAGATATTCTCGTGAATCTTGACCTCAACAATGCGAAGGTGGCCGGAAAACTAAATTAACAAATAAAACCGGTCTTCCTGCTTATCCTTAGTTGTGAGCTATAACTTTCGCTGGGGCGAAAGTTGACAAATAAGGCCGAACTTTACTATTTTCCTGTTCGTTGTAATTAATTCTCAAAATTTCTGGGTTCGTTTACTCTCAAAATCCTAGGCTTTTAATGCCAATTAAAAAAAAGAAAAAGTCCCCCTTATCAACTCATTAATTATTTTAATCGCTTTCGAATAATTGAAAACGGCTTTTTTAATTTTTTAACAGTGTAATCAAGTGGCGACAAATGTCACCGCTCAAAAGCATCATGTGTCGAGGGACAAACGAGGACAAACTTTGGGCAACGTTGGAGGATTCAGAGGATGCACCGTGTGGTTTACAGGTAGGAAAACATCTTACGTTTGTTTTGAAGTTTTGTTATTATTTTTTTGGTGAGCGTGGTAGAGTTAGTTAAGAGAATTACGGTGGAGAAGAGGTACAGCTCACTGGGATAAAGGTGAGGAATTAAGGACCTTGTGGCTCTTTCAGTTGATGAGAGGCCCAGTTTGGAAGGCAACTTGAAGGTCCGTGGCGGCAGGGGCGTACCTAGAAATCCTTCCGGAGGGGGCGATTCCGGCAGTCCGCAGACAACTAATGACCGGTGGGGGACGGGTGTTGTAATGAATGCCCTTCGATTGCTGGAATTTCGCAAAAACTTGGCTAAAAACGGCCTCCCGGAGGGTGCGATCCACCTACCGCCCCCCTCTATTTACGCGTGTACGCCACTACGTGGCGGCTACCTGGAGTGAGTCAGCCGGGAAGCTCAAGTCCTCAGACGTGTTTCTTTTTTATGGAGGAGGTCCGTTGGTGGGGAGTGGTCAGGGATGAATCGTAGGAGCGTTGAGGGCTTTATTTTGACGGATCTTCCCGCGGGGCAGCGTTGTGTGTGGAGGTGCTGATATCCCCTTAGGCCGTCGGAAAGCGACATTTTTTGAGCAGCGGTCCGATACCGGAATGTGCCTCGAGAGCGAGGCTTATCTGGGTTCTACAATCTACAACCGGTGAGCCTGGTTGCGGGGTACTCTTTTATGAAATGGCGTCTGATTCCGTGGTTAAAGTCGACGAACCACAATCTGACGCATCTGAGGAGCTCTGGGCCAAGTCAGCCTCCCATCACGTGAGATTAAGGGTTTTGCCGGAATAGTGCTGGGATCGAAGAGGCGTTTCACCCGCGGCATAGTTTTGTGGTTTTGGGAGACGCTTCGACTTAGTTAGCTTTGGACGTACTTCAGTCTGCAGCAGTCTACAGTTCTGGAGGTGGCTCTGGATTCTCTCCATTCTCTCGTTGTGATACTCCCCACGGTAAATACGGCCTAGAATTCGTAAACTGCACTCGTCTTGGAGGGGGGGGGGGTCAGGAAGAGCCGTCTCGAACACACTGTGTTGTCTCACAGTCTAGGGCTGAACGGGATTTAAAACCGATGTGTTGATCTTTCCCATCACCACTCAGAAGCCTTAAATATGGTCCCGGCCCAGAGAGACGTGATCTTCTGTACCGCTAATAACTTCTCCCCGGTGGTCTCTACTACCACTAAAGGAGGCCGTTGGCAGTGGTGGGGGGGGGATACACCCCAAGACAAGAAGGAAGACCCAAGGGCGGAAAACACGGGTGTGACCAGGGAAAGACTGTTTCCTGACATCAAGCCAAATGAGAAAGGTAGACGCAAGACACCCCCCTTCCCCGTGTTGGTAGAGAAGATCCGTCGTTAAGTTAAGGTTTCTTTAGCTGATTGTTCATATTCATTTCGCCATAAAAAGTTATCCCCTCCCCGCCGATGCTACTGAATGCGAACAAAATAATTAGTTCGTGATTTCTTGAAATAAAAAATGAGTACCTCTTAGTCACACTAAAACGGCTGGTAATTCCCGATTTATATTAAAACGAGGATTGGTAGGGTGGCGAGAGGGGAAATCGTTCCTTTCCCCAAGGTCGTCGAGACTTTAAAGATGTAGTTGAAGTTAATCACTTTCACACGCGTTCCACGATCATAAATGCGAGCTTTTTAATTTATTTTTTAATAGTGTTGGTGTAGAAGGTGTGGGGGACAAGCCTCCCCTCGCGTCTATCATTCATCACCAATGGTTGAGATAGTCAAATCTCAGGAGTTTCACGTAACGGGGTGAGAGAGAGAGAGAGAGCGAGAGAGAAAGAGATATTTATTTGCAGCCGCCTTGTAAAAGCATTGCAACGTCAAAGAAAAAATGTTTCATACAGAATAGTCATTTAAATATTAAATAAGTTCAAATTCATCAGTAGAATACAAACAGCTTTGTGTTGATTTATCTCTTATTTGCAACTTGAAGCGTTTTGGTTCAAGAGTCTTTAGCGAGATACACAGTTGTAAAATTTTATTGCCCAAATTTTTGGAATTTTGGCTCCGCACTAGACGGTTATATTTAACAGTTAAATTATTGCAGTTTCTTGTGTAATAACTATGACTCTCATTGGTCTCGTCGTGATGGTGGCAAACATGGGTCATGTCATGTTTTTTTCATGTTTCAGAACCTCTAGAACACGAATTCAGTGGTCTCCAGAATTCATTACGAATACTCCATGTTAGAGTAGCCTTTGATTCCCATTTTAATTTTTCGAAAAAGTCAAGGTGGTGGGGGTGGTCCTTCCGGTGTGGAAGTGTAAAAATAGCGTTGAACTTCACTAGTTCATCTTAGCGCTCTAAAATTCGACTCAATAATTTAATGCAACCTAAGCCCTGGGTTCCATTGAGATTTATCGAAAACTTTGATGGGGGGGGGGGGTGAAATTTCAAAAAAATCGCTTAAATTCACACGTTTAGGTATTATAAAATACGGCACAAAAATTTAATATAACAAAGCCCTTGGAAAACTACCGACACTTTTCGACATTTTTGAAGAGAGGGGGGTGAAAATAGAGGAAGAAGTTCGGCTTAATGAAACAAATTATGGTATGAAAATTATTACTTTTGGGACGGCTTAGGGTATCCGTATACGGAATGAAATGCACTCTTTCCGACCGCCAGCTGCCGGAGCGAAATTTTATTTTTTACTTTTTCAAACCTGCCCTGATTTTTGTGAATATAGATTAAACGTTCTAAAATATAAATGCCCGGTAATGTTAAAATTTTCATACTTTTGAAAACATGTTTGCAGTCCTCCCTGTAATGTACACCACCCATGACCCGCACCACTCTTCTTCGAATTTTAAAAATATGTTTCATAATTGGGGAATGACCCCAAGCTGCCGTAAGCAAGGTATGTCCGGAAGCATGAAAAATAGGCACATGTTATAGCCTCTTCTGAGCCAACGTCCTTCAAATTTCTAAACAAGAAAATCATGCTACTCAATTTTTTGATCAGGTACTCGCCATGGGCACCCCACCCAAGTCTCGAGTCAATATATACTCCCAAGAACTTACGCAGACCGAGTATCGCTTTTACACCGCCAACTGGTACAAAAATGTATGATGAACGTCTTTTCCTCACTAAGGCACAAGCCGTTCATCGCCAGCCAAGACGATATTTTATGCATAGCTTCGCAGTTACACTCCTGCAAAGCCCCCGGAATCCCCCGGAATTGTCACCACTGATGTCGTATCGTCAGCAAACATAACCATTTTTGACAAATTATCTAAAAACAAAGGTAGGTCATTAATAAAGATCAAAATTAAAATTGGCCCCAGCACGGAACCTTGCGGCACCCCAGTAATCAGGAGCTCAAAATCAGAATAACAGTCATTTATCTTAACAATTTGCCTTCTTTCACTCAAGTAAGAGCTTATCAAAGCAATTGCTGATTGATAAAATTTATATTTCTCAAGTTTTTTTTTAACAATATGTCGTGGCTGACGCATCAAAGCTTTTCGAATATCCAGGAAGGTGGCAAGAGTGTGCTCATTTTTTTCGAATGAATTTGTTATAAGATCAATAAATTTTAATATAGCGTCATTTGTACTCTTGTTACATTGAAACCCGAATTGGCTGGTGTTTATCAAGTTGTTTTCTGTCAAATGAGAAACAATCTGACTCTTCAATAATTTTTCAACCACTTTTGATGTTATAGGGAGCAACGAGATTGGTCTATAGTTCGAGAGAACTCCTCTATCTCCCCCTTTGAATAGGGGAATTACTACTGCAATTTTCAAAGTACTAGGAAAAGTCATGGTTTGAATACTTTCATTGATTAGGGCAGTCAGCGGCTGCGATGAGGTGAGAGGGATTTTTCTAAGATAAACGTGAAATACCCCTCTTATTTAGAGCGAAATGACATTGAAACTCTTCGTTATTAATAACTAGCAAATAAATAAATGGAAAAAACAAGAGTAATAAAACACTTGACGGGTTTATGTGTACCAACTGATAAATAAGATGCTGTACAAAAGAAAAACAACACAGAACAAGAAGATATGAGGGGGTTTTTAATTTGTTTAAACGAAGATGTAGGGGTCAAGGAAAACTTGAAAAACATGGGAGGAGGGGGTCGTGAACACCTCTACCTCCTCCACTCCACCATTAGACTGGTGAACCACTCTTGTCTTGGGCTCTGTGATGCTTCAGGGATGCTTCGGACAAAGCATTTTTGAGGGCAGCTGCCACTCTGTTGATGGCCAGCAAAACACCGCCAATTTCGGGGCGGTGGGGTGAGGAGGGGAGGGGTTCCATGATCGGACTATCCAACAATTAGATGAAATGTCTATTTTCAGTTACCTCGAACATGAAGTTTTTAGATTGTTGTTACCGTCAAATGATTTCCATTTTAGGTTTATCAGGAGCGGGGAAAACGTCCATATCGTTTAATTTAGAGGCCTACCTCGTTGCAAATGGAATACCCGCCTACGGCCTGGACGGTGACAACATCCGTACAGGGCTGAACAAAGACCTCGGATTCAGCCCGGAAGAGCGCGAAGAGAATATTCGTCGAGTTGCCGAAGTCGCTCGACTGTTCGCCGACAGTGGCGTTGTTGCTCTCTGCAGTTTTGTCTCCCCGTTCTCCCTCGTAAGGGCCACCGCTCAACAACAAAGTCGTTTAATGTTTGGCGCATTAATTTTTAATTTTTGTTATGTTTTCAGGACAGAGAGATGGCGCGAAAGATACACAAAGACAACGACTTACCGTTTTTTGAAGTCTTCATCGACACCCCGCTAACGGTGTGCGAAGAAAGAGACGTGAAGGGACTGTATAAAAAAGCCAGACAGGGTAAAATTAAAGGTTTGACTGGCATCGACCAGCCATATGAAAAGCCGGAATCACCCGACTTGATCCTTACTACCGTTCAATGCTCGGTCGAAGAGTGCAGTATGAAAGTAGTTCGACTCCTTCAAGATCACGTTAGTCATTTCCACCCCCCCCCCCAGCTCATACTATATCAACCGTATAATTTACCAGTTTGCAAAGAAACAAACTAGGCATCTTAAAATCCAATTTAGTAGTTATAGGTTGACCTAATTTTCAAGGTTTTTAATTTGTTCTCTCTCTATCTCACCAGGGGATTATTCCGGTGGTAAATGGACTTAACGACGGCGTCAAAGAATTATTTTTGGAAGGAGATGAACTCGCCAAGGCGAGGCGTGAGGTGGAAACTCTGCCGAGGCTGTCGATTTCAAAGCTTGACCTGCAGTGGGTGCAGGTTTTGAGCGAAGGCTGGGCTTCGCCCTTGACGGGTTTCATGACAGAAGATGAAATGTTGAAGGTGGGTGTTTATTTCTTCGTTTTTTACTATTTGAGCTTATGTTTTTTTTTTTTTTTTTTTTTTTTTTTTTTTTTTTTTTTTTTTTTTTTTTGGCAGGTCCTTCATTTCAACAGTTTGGAGGACGGCGTGAGTCAGTCGATTCCGATTGTTTTGGCCGTGACAACGGAGGACAAAGAACGATTGGCGAACGCTGAGGCGATCGCTCTGCAGTACGAGGGACGAACGGTCGCAATACTGAGGCAACCTCAGTTTTATCCGCACAGAAAAGAGGAGCGCGTGTGTCGTCAGTTTGGTACTTCCAATCAGGGTCATCCATACGTTAAGGTTCGTAGTTTCCGATATTCGTTAATTCGTTGTTTCATACCCCCTCCACCCCGCCATCAGATGATTTACGAAAGCGGTGATTTTCTCGTCGGAGGGCCCCTCGAAGTGCTCGACAGGATACGATGGGGCGACGGACTCGACCAGTATCGTCTCACGCCGAACGAATTGAGGCGTAAATTCAAAGAACTTCAAGCCGACGCCGTTTTCGCCTTTCAATTGAGGAATCCAATTCACAACGGTCACGCCCTCCTCATGCAAGACACTCGGGCTAAACTGTTGAGTCGAGGTTTCACCAATCCAGTCCTGTTGCTCCACCCACTCGGTGGTTGGACGAAGGACGACGACGTACCGTTGCCGATTCGAATGCGGCAGCATCAGGCCGTGCTGGACGAGGGTGTTCTCGACAAGGTGTCCACAATCGTCGCTATATTCCCATCGCCCATGATGTACGCGGGTCCCACGGAGGTGAGTATTGTTTTCAAGTTCGATTTATTTATGACGTATTTCATAGCGCTCCGAGGATCACCCCCCCTAACCTAACTAACGCATAGGCCTGAGCAACACATTTCGAAGGTTCCCACTAGACGACAGACTTGGGATGCGCCCTCACCCTTGTCGTCCACAGGTTTTGTCCGTGACGGGGTTGACAAAGTTGCCCCTTTGTCTACCCTGAAATCGAACCGATCAATATTCGATTAAAGACGCTGTAGTCCCCCTCCAAACAGCTGCTCGATTAATTGAGACAAGCTGTTCTGTGGTTAGACAGCTTTATGGTCAGAGTGCTTTGTGGTTACAGCGTTATATGGACAGAGAGTGTTGTGGTTAGAGCGTTCTCTGGAGCAAGGCTCTGGTTATAGCCTTTCAACTAACCGCGCACTGACCGAACCGCCCGCGTAGTACGGGTGTGAAGTGCACAGTTGGAACAAGATATAAAAAAAATAACAAACAAACAAACAAAAATTCATGTCTGGCTAACGTGCTTGTACGCAAAACCATTGAGAATTAAGAGAGAGAGAGAGAGAGAGAGAGAGAGAGAGAGAGAGAGAGAGAAAAGATCCTTTTGATCCTTGTTTTTTGATCAGAAAGTTATGTGGTGAGAACTTTTTGTGGTTTGGGTATTCTGTGGTAGGATCGTTCTGTGGCTAGAGATTTTGGTGGCGAGAGCGTTTTTTCGTTGGAGGGTTTTGTGGTTAGGGCGCTACAGTTTTGTGGCTACAGAGTTCTGTGTTTTGGGGGTTGTGCGGTTAGAGCTTTCTTTGGTTTCTAGCGTTCAGCTAGATATTTGGTTAGAGCCTTTTGTGGGTATGGCTTTCTGTGGTTGGAGCGTTTTGTGGATTGTTAAGAGCATTTTTTGGGTAGTTCAATCGCTTTGTTAATCGGCGCCCGGGGCCAAGTGGAACCTTGGAACGCTTCGAAGAATGAAGGGAATGCTGGTGGCATCTAGTCAGTTCCCCCTCTGGACGCCTCTCGGCCCACCGAATTCTTATCCTCGCACGCAGAAGTTCCTGAATGGCTGGAAATCAAAAATAGCCGAATTACACGTATTTTTTCTCCCTTGCTTAGTGGCGTTATGCGTCGAGTTTTGTGCTTCTGGTGTATGCCCCTGTCCCAATTATTTCGTCCTTGAGTTTCCGCCTCATACTCTCCCCTCTGATTACTGTAGCCACAATTCACCGTAAACCTAGAACTGGGGCTCTATTCAGAAACGACGGGAAAAATGCCGCAAGTGTGGGTGCCATGGCGGGATAATGTTATTTCTAATTCGGAGTCCTTGGATCCCGCTTGCTGCATTTATTCCCGACCGTTCGGAATAAGTCCCCAGGTCTCTCGCGAATATTTGAAATGTTGTCGGAGGGGGTTGGGAGAAATCACAAGTGATACCGTCAGGCTAAGGTCGTTCCTCCACTGGAAGCGTTTTTGAGCGGCGCGACAACGAGCGTACATCCTAAAAGCTCAAATTGTATGTGAGGCTTAGCTGCAGTGAATTCAATTTATGCCTTTTCGTATGTACGCTCGTTGTCGCGCCGCTCGAAAACGTTTCCAGTGAACGACTGGGCTAACTCATTGCGTTTTATTTATTTAACTTTGTTTTGGCCCCCCCCTTTCCAGGTCCAATGGCACGCCAAAGCTCGCATGAGCGCCGGAGCTCAGTTTTACATCGTCGGTCGCGATCCGGCGGGCCTGCCGAACCCTGACAAAAGCGTCGGCGGCGATCTCTACGACCCGAGTCACGGAGCACGCGTTCTCTCCATGGCGCCCGGCCTCCCTCACTTGGAAATCATTCCGTTTCGCGTCGCCGCCTTCGACAAGTCCAAAGGTCGAATGGACTTTTTCGATCCGTCGCGAAAGGACGACTTTGAATTCATTTCTGGCACCAAAATGAGACGTAATTTATTTTTATTATTTTGTATTCGTCTTCATCTCAACGAGCGTGTAACTAAACCGAAGAATGTCGTTTGCAGATTTAGCGCGAAACGGAACTCTTCCCCCCGATGGATTCATGGCTCCCACCGCTTGGACTGTCCTCGCGAATTACTACAAAAGCTTACAGTAAAAGTCGCTTCTTTTAACATTCCGTAAGATAATTTTAGAATTTTTACAAACTTCGCACAATCAAAGTCACCGATTTCGGTGATTTTCGTTGTGTTTTTTCTTATATAAAAAAATTGTGCAATTTATTCGTTAAGATTTTTAAATTTTAAATTGTTTTCGTTACACTTTAGGACCAAACCAAAGATTTTGTTTTCAAATTTGTTGCTTTAGGGATATTGCATAAGAGAAAGGATATTCGTTAATTTTCACGTTGATATTAATTAATATTAACGGGGTGCTATTTAAATATTGTCCTTCGTGTCCCCTCCTCTGTTCCAATTCATTGACAGTTTTCACACTCTAATTTTATTTATTAATTATAACAAAAAGTAGCCTTCAAAGAATTTACAAAATAATGCACTTCGTGTTGAACAAGCAAGGAGGGGGGCGGGTCCGTCTCACCGTAACTTCATCTGGTTGTTGACGTCATTGCCACTCTCGACCCTCATATGGAGTTCTTGCATGAAAAACGTGATCATTGCTCCTTTAATTCCATCCATCAACATCGCCTCCTTGGAGGGAGCCGCGATAAAAGCGGCGACGATGGGCAGCACGTCGGTCGTAACGTCGAAATTTTTGAAAGCCTCTTCGACCATCTCGGCCAATTTGTCCCGTTGTTCGGGCGTTAGATCCTCCTTTATGATGGCGAAGACCGATTTGAACCTGTTTTGAGCCACAAACATCGACGCGAGTCCTCCCAATGTTCCTCCTGATGAAAGATCGTTTCTTTGTTGTTTATTTTATTTTAAAAATAGTCGTTTTTGGAAGGGGGTGGGGCTCACCTGCTAATAATCCCACAGGGCCCATGACTAAGCCTCCGCAGAAAGCTGAAACTCCCGCCAGAAGGCCACCTGCGGCACTCCATTGTAAATTCGCTATCATTTGTTCTTGCTGGGCGACTATTTCTGCCGCTTTCAGTAGTTTCATCTTGTCTACTACCATGATTTACGATGATTGCCGACGATAAACTGAAAAAAAAAGATTTAACGTACTCATAGCCGCTAGCAATCAAATAGATAGCCAAATTTGTGGTTTCGAGGAAGAAACAAGCGTTTTGTAGCCACACTATTTGGCAGATTCTAGGGGGGTTAAATGTCTAGTTCTGAGGGGGGGGAGGTACTGGTAACTCATCACTACGGACGATCGGTTCACCCTTTCTTTGTTTGTAGGTGAAAAAACAACGAACATCAACAAGAAACATCGCTCATCACATCAGAGGCAGCCCCCTCCATCTCCGACGATTGACGGAAAACAGAAAATTAAGAAAAAGCAAGAGAACAGCTCAAGCGGTCTTGGGTGAACTAGTGAGTAATTTAAGACAGCCAGCAGCCTGTCGACTATCTTAAAAATGGATTTGGAAAATTTTTGAGCACTTCGCGCCCACCGGGACGAACCAAAGTGCGGTCCAGTCTCAACCTGCTAGCCCACAGGGGGCTATTCGTCCCTTGGATGCGATTAGCACGGCAATTGAACCGCGAAAACTCAATCTTTGCGGGCCGCAATATCGCCTGTTTCCCTCCCTGACTTTGTCCCGCAGGGGTCAGTCCAGGGGCGGAGATCGTCGTGAGTACCGAGTCACCTTCTTTTCTCGAAGGCGGTCCCACCGGAGCTCCGCCGGGCTGATGATATCCGGGACCGAATATCTAGCCAAGTGCATGGACCATTGAAAGTCTCTTGAATGTGAGGCCGAAACGGGGCCACTGGACCGCCTTTGGGCTTGTATTTTCTATTGATTCATCGCCCCCCCCCCACCTGTTTGCCAGCTAGATGTGATGTGACACCGGTGTTACCACTTACCAGTGTACGTGATTCGGTGACCTGTTGAATGGGGTCCCGGGAGAGGGGATATTGCCCGCGCAGCAAAGCTGTAACTGCAAAGCAGTGATGAGGGCGCTGGGGCCTGATTTTCAGTCTAGTCGGACCTCGGTTAACAGGCCTGTCAAGAGGCCAGAGTCAACGTTTTAGACCCCCCCCCCCTCCGCCACGCGCAATAATTGTAGGCTGCACCCTCCCGAGAGCCTGGGACGCCCTTGTTTCACACCCTAATGGTGCATTTCACCACCTTGGGTCAGTGTTTGGCTTAAAAATTAAGTCAGACATAAAGAGAAAAATGCGTTGCATTTTATGTGAACAAGGTTCGGTTTTCTCGAGTCGAACCTCAAGCCGAGGTGGTGAAATCCACCATTAGGGTACCTAAAAAGTTGTCTTAAAAACATGTAATGTCACCAAACTCTCGATTTCGGTGAAAATTCACAAGCTTTACGTCGGGAAAAGGGTGGCATCGGCCCCTTTTGTTAACGGTATTTCACCCAAAAAGTTATTGCACGCATGTAACTCACAATCCTTCCGCGCTGAATTTTTCTTTGTCCTCGTTAACGTATTGAATAAGTAGATAGGTACTAGAAAAATGACTCAATTTCACAGAGACCCCTGTGCACCTGGCAAGTTGACAAAAACTACGTGTCCGCGGTGGATGGGGGGACCTTTTATTCGTTCTTTTGCAGCCACGTTTTGCTATAAATAATAGGAATTTGAATGAAATGGAAAAAGAAAAAAAAAAAAAAACTTACTAAGACAGTAGATTCGACAAGGTATCGTCCTGTGATTCACACTTTCGTAGGGCTCTTTGTTTGTTTGTCACTGCTTCACTAGTGGTCACGGTCAGCCGTTCTTGTGATCTTCATTTATTGTGATTGAGCCGTGCTGGTCTTGATTGTAACAGACGCGGTGGGGCACTTTAAAAAAAAAAATATTTTCTGTAAAAAATTGACATAAGTTGGACGTTGATCGCCCCCGAGTGGCCCCAGTCCAAGATGAAGAGTTTCTGTGTGTCGATAAGATAAAAATGTCAAGGAGAAGGCAGTCACAGGTGGCGCGCTCTGAGTCGCTCGAAGTCTTCGAAACGCGCGTGTTGGCGCTAAATTACTGCCAAAACTGAATGTGAAAGGGGGGGAGGACGTGAATTTTCCTCAAATCTGCCGGTTGTAAAGTTGATGGGTTGGCGGAGTGGGGGTGGGGGCCAGGACAACAATGTCCATCTCTTGGAGTTGTACAAAATGGATGGATAGTTTTCTTTTTCTATCAGAACTTTGACAATTATGTCGAAAAAATTATCGATTTCTTTCACCTTCAAGCATTGTAATAATGGTTCTGGTTAGATGATGAGCCGATTCTACACTCCGAAGTCTATAGCCTCCCCTTCCCACCGCACACGAAGTCGTTGTATTTGAGTGAGTGTGAGGGAGGAGGGAGAGTTCTGTTTTTGGTCGATTCTGTTATGTCAAGGCGAGGAGGAAGCGTGGTAGAACAATGGCAAAGGGTTGGACTATCATTCGTGCCTAAGAGGGCTATTTTGTGTAAGAGCTCTAGAAGGACCTTAAGGGTCCTTGGCCCCTCTGTGAAATGTGCCTGAGAGAGGCAAGATGAAGATCGTCTGAGGGGTTGTCTGTTCGACGCAGGGGCCGATCCACAGGGGAGGAGGAATGGGGGGTAACTACCCCCCCCCCCCGGGATTTCAGAAAATTTGATTTTTTAAGAAATATAGAGAGAATATCACGACGATTCCCTGAGGACAAATTATTTCCAACACACCCCTCTTCATTTTGTGGCGAAAACAAATTAATTTTGAAGAGTGAACAATATTTTTAGTTATTTGACTATTTGTCGTTTGAAATCGGTTGTTGTCTTTGTTCGAAGGTTTTACGAAAGGAGATTGGAGATGGTTCAGCATTTTCCATTCCATATTTTTTAAGCATTTTTTTGTTTTGCGTATTCAACTTGGGAGATTTTCTAGTAATCCGTTCCTTGTGAAACTTCCGCACCCAAGAAGGTCTGGTCTGAGGGTTTTTAACAGCCGTCATTTCAAATTCGTTGCATGGTTAGCTGAGAAACCAAGTTTGAAACTTTAATTTCGCTATCGAAAGCGTCGAATTCCGTCGTCGACGTGGATGGCGAGGAACAGCGTTGAATCTTCATTCTTGAAAACACATGGCTCATTTTTAAGAGGTTTGAGACCAATTTTCATGAGGAAGAGGCGCTTCACGGAGTTCGCAGAGAGCTCTTCCTAGACGACACATTTTATTTTTATGTTTTTCCGTCATGTATTTCCATAAAAGCAGGGTGTTGCAACTTCCCGTAAAGGAAAGCTGTCGTTATGTCGAATTTTGTGATTATTTTGACAAATCAAGGCTTGAATGAGTCGTACAGCATCACTGCTTACAACGGGGCTGCAAGTTTCCTCGTTGTGTCCAAGTCTTTGTTCACACCCCCCGTGCGACCAGTCGAGCGTTGTACTTGCCATCATCTTTGACGCGGAACATCTACCTATTAGTAAGAATTCGCTGTTTTCCGGCTTCTTGTCTATCAACGAGTGACCATGTTTTGTTCTTAGCCAGAGACTGTTTCTCTTTTTCGATTGCTAGTCGCCAATGATGTTTCTCTCAACATCGATTACAGATCTAATTCATAGTTCTGCAATTTTACTGGAAATTTTCTCATTCTGGCTAATCGGGTTTGATTCAGCTTTTCACTTTCTGTTTCTTAACTTGTTGAGGCCAGGCATCGCTGTTAGAGTTTGAGGCGATCATGGCTTCTTCTTGCGGAGAACCCAAACTTTACTTCGAATAGACCACAAGGATTTGTATTTCCAGTAAAAAAAAATTCATTTCCCTGGCGAATTTCGACTTAGGTATTAATTATTTCCAACATGCGTCGCAATGTCATACGTAGAATGCGGGTACTTTTTCTAGTTAAAGGGAAAACAACTCAGGTTTTCGGCCCTTCTGAAGTTTCTATGGGGAAACTTTGGTAGAAAGCTCATGAAAATTACTCATGAGCGTATAAAAAAAAGCTATTTAATTAAAACTTCCATGTTCCCGTTAGGAAGGAAGTTTGGTAATGAAAAAAAAAAAAAAAATTAGCTGAAACCAGATTTGTGTTCCTGGGGGCTTATTCTCTAACTCCGAAGCAATAGCTTTTTCGAAGTCATATGTTTATTTCATTGATTTTATTCAAACAAATGAATGAAATAAACATATGGTTGGCAAAAAAAATATTGCTTGTTGTTAGAGAATAGGCCCCCTGGACCTCGAAAAGGCCGAAATTTCGATTTTTTGTGTAGCGTCTGTCGTCACTTTATTTTCGACAGATCTGGACGAGTCAAGACTCAAAAGTTGTGTTTTCATCCCTAGATGAACACCGTAAAATTTTAAAATGATTGGTTGAGCGATATGGAAGATATTATAACAAATGTACTCGAAGTAAAAATGGTTGGATCCTTATAATTCCAACAGAATATAATAAAAATTTGATGATCGATCGTTCAAAATCGTCATCTAGGTTCTTAGAAGACGCTGATAAAATTTAAGTAAGATTTGTTGAGCGGCACAGTTGCTTAGTGTTGGAATGCGATTCAGCTCTTTTTTGCCCCAAACCTACCTCCTCCCAGGATTTTAGTCCGATTCCTTCTCATGATGGCTTAAAACGATCACAAAAAAAAATCCCCATCGATGAACTGGCCATTTTTTCGAAATTTAATTTGGTTATTTTTAAATTATTTTCAAAAAATTGTCGAGGATGAATTCGACGACACGTTTATCTTCGATTATTTTGAGGTTTAGCTGGTGTCTTACTGATCAAATTTTGTCCATTATTTAATTCATTCATTGATCCTATTGAATATTTCAAATTGATAGTTACCTTTAAAGAAAGTTATTAGGCTACAAAATTCTTTATTCGTCACGTCGTTAGAATTTGTGTGTGTTATTATTGCATCAATCGTTGTCGTGGGATGAATATTGAGAGAAATAGAGCTCTGTCCAGTAAATTTTGGAACTTTGACATTTTTATGAGAACAGAACTTCAGGCAGGCTAGGGCAAATTAATTAATTTTGATGGGTGAATTTTGATGATTAATCACCCGTGACGGAATTGTTTCGTATGAAAGGCATGATGTAAGCGAACGACGGGATCATGGAAGTATTCGTGGGGTCCTCCACACAAGCTTAAAATATAAATTGGGCGTGCCAACACCACGAAATTTGTTTCTGACGAGCCCGATCTTATACATATTGGTATCATGAATGAATGACCATTTTTGAGAAAAAAGAGTGCTTTACTCTTCAGTGGTTTAGCCTACAAAATTATTCAAACGATCCTTGCGATTTTCATCATGGTAAAAATCATTAAAGCCTCATGCGAAGCGGTCCTTTGAATGAAACTGAATAAATGAACGCTCATCAAAGCATCAAAAGATATCGCTCCGGCAGCTGGCTGTCGAACAGAGTGGATTTCACTACTATACGAATTTCGGCGTTATTAGTAAATTATGGATTACTAGGGATTGCGCAGAAATGGCTAAATTAGTGGTAATTTTTGTCGAATACATGATAGCAAATTAACGACCCGGTTCATTTTCGACGGACAAGTACACTCAGTAAAAACCCTCGGCATCCGTTCGGTGAGGCGTTGGAGGCCGTGAGTCATACTGAGCTTTATCCTTGTTGAGTCACCCATATTTTTTGTATCTTCATTTTGACTTTTGACCAGCGAGAGAGAGTTTAGCAAACCCGATAGCCCGGTATAGACAGGTGGAATCTGATTGCGGAAGAGTCCACTAGATGGCATTTAAGCCTATATTACGGATTTTTTTCCTCACATTTTCTTAAACAATTCGTTCATTCATCCACACACATTGATTTCTATCTAAAACCTTGTTCACAGCCTTAGCTTCCGTTTTTTCAAGCAAACGCAACGCATCGGAAAGGCAAAAGCGGACAGTGTAAACTTCCCTTTATTTGTAGAATGGCCTGCATGCACCGCGAATCAGCGATTTTCGCTCAAGTTTAGTCTGGAAGTTGCATCGCGAGACCACGGATCAGTGCTTTTTCGCAGTTATAGCCACGAATATTACAGATTTTTTCAATTTTTTGCCGCATCAGCAAGTTGCAAATTGCCGATCAGCACTTTACTGGGCTTATGGACCTAACGAAACGTAGAAAGTAGCCAAATCGCTTATTTAGGTTTTAGTAGGTTTTTTGTAGGCCCCTCTCCCCCATACCTCGGCAAGCTTGTGCGTGGGGTCTGAAGTCCAAGGAATTAGCTGGGCGCACGCGGACTTTTTCGGGCTGCTTGAAGTTGAGAAAATCTGCTAAGCCTAACTTCAACGTGAAACGCTCATTTTTGGAGATGTTATGGAGCTCTTTAGAGCGTTGGTACTGGTGCCCCTTCGTTCGTATACTTGTATAGCTCTGGAGGGGGGGGGATCTATCTCCCATATCATCCACCCCCCGTAGCTACGCCCCTGACAGCTTGCCGTTTAAAAGCACCATCTTGTCTCTAATTAAGTCAGCATTAACGGGGGGGATTTATAATTAGAACGCTCAGTGGCATCTCGACCAGCTTTTGAACTTATTTATTGGTTCATAGAGCGTTCAGACTGGCACCTCCAGTGGCTAGCTATAGGCACTACGCGAGGTCAATCCGTGACTATTTCGTTTCTTTGTCCGGATGAAATCGAACGTTCCGGGTTGTCGTGTTTGTTTCAGTCGATTTCCTCGACTCCAAAGTTGACCATCTTCTTTGAAATTTAGGGCCTTCGATTGTGTGGCCGCAAGACCCTGAAAACGGGGCCAAAAGCGGGTTAAAAACGCTGTAATCCCTGTGAGAAGCCCTTCAATGGTTCACGTCTGATGGAAAATCCATCTCGAATTTCGGTTTCCCCGTGGCGTGCATTGAAATGTTTGCCATTTTCACGAAAAATCGCTCATAATAAGCGCTAGTATGATGGTTTGACCGATTTTCATGACTCAAGAGTGGGCAAGCGATGTCTTCCCGTGTCCCCTGCTAGGACTTCAGCTTCCCCCTCCCTCCGTGGGAAAACTCTCCATCTCACCCCACTCAAACGCTTCATCCCCGAGCATATAATTACAAAGTTTGACGTGTCACCTCAAACAGACGAAATGGCTGATTCTCTCAGTTCCAATGATGAAATTTGAGACTGTTCCATGGTACAATATTCAGAAGGACAAATCCGTAATCCCGACGACCACGCCGTAATGTCCGTCCTTGAAATGACCGAAAAAGCGTCAGGCGATGACTATTTTGTGCTGAGGTGCTGAGAATTATACGCAGTACCGAGACGCTGTCACTTGTGTATATGTCGTAGTCACTTGCCGTAATTTGGTATTTCATGAAATGACCAACCATTTCATGAAGTGCGCGCTCTTGATGTAACAGTGAGGCTAGAACACCATCTGACCTTGAATTTTGGTCATTTCATGAAATGCAACCAGCCTCTGGGCACTTCATGAAATACGATAGGATTACATTATGAGACCAGTCATTTCAAGAAATGACCAGAGTGAGTCGGGTTGGCATTTCAAGAAATGACCAGAGTGACTCGGTCACATAGTGTAATCCTCATGTATTTCATGAAATGCCCAGAGGCAGGATGCATTTCATGAAATGACCAGAATTCCTGGTCAGATGGTGTTCTAACCTCATTGTTTCATGAAGAGCGCGCACTCCATGAAATGACTGGTCATTTCTTGAAAAACCAAATTACGGTATGTGACCACGACATAAACATACACTGTACTCCCCCGCGACAGTTTGTGCGAAGGGTAGACTCACTCCAGCATTACACCACCTGTCATGCGGGCTGTAGCCTACGCCCTGCTGTTGGCGACAAGGTGTGACCGATTTAAAACGTGTGCATTAACGTTATTACATTAGCAACTACTTTACAACGTTTATCTCTTTCTTTTTTCCCCTAAAAAAAAAGAAAAAAGTTGCCCCTTACTTTTCCAATTGATTCAAACCCTCGAGGGTATACTTTCACGTCTGTCTTCTTATTCTGAGAAAACTTACTCTCGTTGGGGTTCCCTACTGTACAAGAGTAATTAGTTAATTAAGCGAGAACTATTTTCGACTTCGCCCCCTCCCCTCCTTAGTTACTAGGCTGTTCTATTCCTGTAAAGCGCTATTAATTTTAAAGTTACGGAGTAGGGCAGACGAGCGTGGGAGGGGGGCTCTAAAGCGTTTGGTGTGGTGGGTGGGGCTCGATGGTCTTTCAATTAACCGGAGGTGATGATGACGTTTTTACGTACCTTATTCATTTCCCCTACCCCTCACCACCCAACCGTCACCGTCACACCGTCTAAAATGTTTATGCAGCATCTGCACTGACGAGATGTCTCGATGATGTTTTATTCAGGGCAAAGCTTGAGAGCCGACCGGGTGTTCTAACCGGAAGAAAAACGTTTCATGAACAAAAAACTTTTGATTATTATTAAAATGTGTCCCTTAAAATTACGTCACACGGGGTTGTGCTAGAGGGGGAGCACTAAAAAACCTTTATAAATTTTAGACACTGTTCCAGCATTATATTTCCTACACCAAAATATTTTTATTGTTGTTTTTTGTTAAGAAAATAGGCTTACATGCTGCGTTGGTGGGGGGGGGGGGATTGAATACAAATTGCAAAAAACAAATGACAACAGTCTTTCAAGAAAGAATTTAAAAACTAAACGAGTAATGGTAGGGTGGGGGTCGTTTATTATTTCGTTTCATTTTTTCTCCCGCTCGTTTTTTTCCCTTTATTTTGTATTTTTAACGTCGACGTCCAAATCGGAGAAAAACGTGGTCGACGTCTTGCCTTTTGATTTCCTCCCGGTTTGCCGCTGATCGACCGTCTCTTATCATGGCTGAAATGGAAAAGTTGGAAGAGACGCGTCAATTTATAGCCTGGTGGTGGTGGTGGGGGGGTTAGATGGTCGAGGAGAATTCATAAGCCTCGCCTTATTATGGAGGAGACGCCGGTTAATTAGTTCAAACTAGAATGATGATGGAAATGAAGGGGGGGGGGCTTTTCTACTCATGAGGAAAACTGTATGCGGGACTTCTGAATCGAGTTTTGATTTTAGAAGTTTCTAACTTCCACACAGGCGTGAATTAAACAGAATGAAGGACTACGGCATGTGAAGCTGTAATGGTATGATGGGGGGGGGGGGTCACAAAATAACTTTGAAATGAGAGCCTTATTTTTTTCACTTACGAGAATAACTGTTTTGTTCGTCGACGTATGACTGGAGAGCGTTTGAGAATTGGTAGTAGGCGATGCACAAATTTCGTACTTTAGGGGGGTAGTCTTGAATGGCTGGTGACGAGCAGTCGGGCCCAGGGGCGGCGAGACACCCGAGAAGACAGACACCCAAAAGTAGACAGACTGAGGCCAAGATTCCCTTCATTCTGAAACCGAAAGAAAAATAGTTTTTTTTTAAAAAAAAAAAGTCTTAATTGCCTCTATCAAATCTGTGAGTTTTGTCCTTCATTAATTAGGCGAAGAACAATGGGCCCCAAGAAAAAGGGTTTTAATTGAGGAGCTTAGTCAATTAAACGACGCTTGAAGCTCATTAATATTTTCATCTCGCTCTCTTCAATAGCTTTTCTTGGATTGAACGCATTACGAGATAACGAAAAAAACAGACGAAGAGCAGGGAACACATTGTTACAAGTTGCAATGCTCACTCCCTTGATGAATGACTCAAAAGAAAGGAGGCAACCGCAGTGCTAACTTGACTCGTTCCTTTTTTTCTCTCTCTCTCTCTCTCTCTTCCAAAACTTCCGAAATTCAAGTTTTTATCATTCCGAAGCGTGTTGCCTGATGAGAAAATGAGCTATTCCATTAATCAATGTCCGGAAATATTAACTATTTTCTTCGAAAACAAAAACAAAACAGGTGCGGGAGAGCTTCGATGGGCGAGATTTCTTGGTGAGTGTGTGTGGAAGGATAAAATTGTGTTTTCACCCCCCCCCCCCACCACTCTCCCGAGTGGTTTGTAACAAAATCATTTCACCTACACGCTCCGAGGTTAATCAGGTTTTGATTTGAGGGCGTAAAAAAAAGGAAAAACAAATCCTCCAGGTAGTGGAAATTGAGAAAATGAAATACGAACGTTCGATTTTTCTATTTTGAAAACGGGAGAACGCTACAACTTTGTCCTTTTAGAACTTCAATTTAGTGAAAAAAAAACGTTGAAAATGTTTAAAAAATGGAGAGGGGGGGATAATAAGGTTTTCTTCAGGAAGCTTTGATTGCTTCCAAGAATATGATTCTTTCATTATGTCGAGCTTTGTTTATCTTGTTCAATTCCTCTCTAATAAAAAAATGTTTTAAATTACGGCGAATTTGGGCTAATACTCCCCTCTCCACACCCGGCCACACCTCACTAGGACGGAAGTTATGAGTTCGTGGTGGTTGGTGGAGGTAGTTACCGTTTTTATTATTAATTGCCTGGTAATTTCATCTTTATTGAAGCGAGCTCATGCTACGTAAACATTTTCCTTTTTTTCTTTGTCTTGTTTTTTTATCCGGCTTTGGCGGATTAAATGTTCTGAGAGAAAATTTTAAAGTAGCGTTGGATCTGACTTTTTCAAATTTTACCCCAGAAATAACTTTGAGGGCTTGGCTCACTTATAGCATTTTCCATTTACATAAAATTCAGCTCTGGAGCCGAGCATTTCCACCCGTCTTCTCCGTCACCATTTAATATAATTCAGAGAAGACGGATGGAAATGCTCTGCTCTAGAGTTAATTTTATGCAAATAGAAAACGCCATTAAATGGCTTCTTGGTTTAGGTTATTAGTTTCTTTGCTCAATTTCAGTTGCCGACTGTTTTTTTTTTGGCCAGAAAATTGGGTTCGTGAGACCCAATTGGTGTTCATTTCATGAAAAATCATATCTCAGAGTGTCCAGTTTTTTCGG